>JAHVAK010000097.1:600000-1107890 GCA_019845155.1 Luehdorfia chinensis | reverse complement strand
AAATACCCCAAGAGGCTGTTGCGATCCTTGTAAGGTCCATGAAACATCGCATGGAAGCCGTTATCAAGGCAAGGGGGGGTAACACTAGGTTTTAAGAACTTTTTTGTATTTATTAAGTTTTTTTTTTAAATTATTAATTTGAAAATTTGTACATACTCTGTCTTTTTCTTTAATTTCTCTTTCGTCTCGTTATAAAAGTAAAATTCAATTAAAATTCCTGAAAGCTAATGAAATCACCTTTCGAATGATACCCTCAAACCACAACATTGCCATTGGCCTGTTGTGTTGAAATTGTATTTAAATTATTTTTTTCGGATGTGCGATTTTTTTGACGGCGAGTGTAGTAAGTTTTCAAAATTATAACTTAATTATTATAAAACTACTTTAAAGACAATTTTTAAAATTCTTGTCTGTCTGTTTGTTTCGGCTAATCTCCGAAACGGCTGGATTGATTTAGACGGGACTTTCACTGACAGATAGCTGATATTATAGCGGGTAACTTAGGCTACTTTAATTTTTTTTTAGATTTCCTGCTTAGTGCGTACAAACTCTTCAACTTTATTATAGTAGTATTATCATCATCATTTCACTGTCCACTGCTGAACATAGGCCTTTCCCATATATTGCCGCAAAGGTTTGTAGCTCTCATTTTGGAGGGGTTTTCTATAGTTGCCACCCTTGGCAGGCGGGTTGGCAACCGCAGTTTATTTATCACGCTTTTCCAGGAAGATGCCCCTGCCCCATATTCTAATTTTAACCCTGTCGACTTTTACGACACCCACGGGATGAGATGGGGATGGCAGATAAGCCGCCACATAGTAGGAAGAAAGATATAAAATGAAATGTCTAAAACCAATTACCTTTTCCTCCTCCTCCAGAGCCCGGATGAGCTCGTAGTACAGCATCTCAGCTTCCTGAGATATCTGTATCTTTTCCACGTCGCAGCTCTTGCGCGATATGTCGCACGACAGATCCGTTGGAGATGCATCTTGATTATTTTAATGCACACACACATGTGTCACTTCACAGATTAAAATCACTAAGAGTTCGTAACCGAATCCCTTATGTCTTTCGGTTTTATCAGAATTTTCTCGATTAGAAACGCCCTCATGTTTTTTTTTTTAATTTTTCATAACTTCAGTTCACTGCGTTTCGCTT
This sequence comes from Luehdorfia chinensis, assembly GCA_019845155.1. NCBI lineage: Eukaryota > Metazoa > Arthropoda > Insecta > Lepidoptera > Papilionidae > Luehdorfia > Luehdorfia chinensis. Next base: position 1,106,732 of record JAHVAK010000097.1, on the reverse strand, counting down.
TATTCAGTCTTAAAATTATTTATTTTATTGTATTCATTTGGTTCGTGTCATTGTCTGCACGTAATAACGAAACTTGATACGTATATTTTTTTGCGTACGTTGCATATCGTTGCTTACAACCTATTTCGTAATTGTCGCATTATTGCTTACTTCGTTTAGTTTTCTATAAGAACATCACGTAATTATCAATCGTTTGCGGTTTCGTAATTCAAATTTTAAAAACGCCGATGACCAATATCGCAGACGATTAGCGACATAGATGTCGCTACATAGTAGCGTGCATGAGAAGCTCAAGAATCATACGTCCAACATCGCGCTATTGAGATTTCTGAGATGCGAACTGTACTAAATCATCAACGTAATATTATCCGCCTTTGTACCTTTAATTTGTTAGCATTTTACGTTATTTTCTATTTTTCTATTTTTGTTTATCGATGTATAATTAAATATATTTCATTCGTTCGTTCGTTCATTCATTCATTCATTCATTCATTCATTCATTCATTCATGTCTTTTTTTCTATATAAAGGGTAGGGACCATACCACACCCGCAGCCTACTTTTCACCCCCGCGGGAAACTAAATGACGGCAATGTACGAGTAAAAAAAATCTTCACTGTCTTCACACGAGCAGTATAGTGACAGAATTTTGGTATTATTCTGCAGGAATAAAGGCTGTCCGTACAATGCCTTAGTCGCCTCTTACGACACCTCGGTAGGAAAGAGGTAGGCGCTATTACTACACCGCCGGACACCTATCGGCTAGTAATAACAATACATCATAATCCTTACCAGGTGCTTGTTAAATTTAAATTCTACAGGGCTTTTGGCGCCAACTCGAAAATTGGCAGTAGCGTTTTTATTTAAGTTTGTAATTTCTGTGTATACTTGACGTTTTGATGTTTAATATTGATAGTTTATTATGCAGCAAGTGCTCCTGAAAGTGTACAGTCATCGGAAAATTAAATTCAAGACCAATTTCTTTTCGTTTCGTCTCCATCAGTTGGATATGTTACTTGACACTGGAAAATAGTTTATGACTGTTTCCATTAATAAATAATAAATCGAGTCTACAGCCAGTAACAATTCGTTCACGAGTATACCGTCTAAGTTGTTGGTATTCAGCAGTCTCCCTTCGTACCGCCAATTTAAAAAGCAATATATACTTATTAGCGAGGCGGTGCACGCGGAACATTTAGCGATATAGTTTGCTGATTTGAATGCAAGTGCATTGACCCATGATTTTTGATTCACGCGCGGGACGCGAATGCTGAGTATGTTTTTGCGAATTGTAACAAACTCTTATTTGATTATTGAGCACGAAAATTAGATTTATATGTTCACATACATACAGTCGTGTCTTTTTCGGAGGCAGAGAACGCGCACCAGACACCACATCGCGGAAAACGTGACGGTGAACCACGCCGTTCCCACGAGCGGTATAGTGACAGCATTATGGTCTTATTCAGTTTTACTCGCCCCTGACACCTTGGTAGCTATTCTAATCTGCCGAACTATCTATATCTGCTTTTCTACTCTTGACGACCGCGTGGCCTAGTGGTCAAAGTACCTGACTTCTACGCCGCGGGTCCTGGGTTCGATTCGCAGCCGGAGCCAACATTTGTGCTAAAACACAAATTGTTGGTTTTCGGGGTCTGGTTGTGTTGTGATTGTCCCCGTGTTTCTGACACTGCATCCCAGCCTACCTCCGATCTTATCGCATCAGCGTTACATCGGGCGCGGGTAGGTTGGGACGAGTGAGTGCCTCTGTGTTTGCGCGTACACTTGTGGCACTGTAATATCTCCTGCGCAGGCTCTAGAAAAGTATTCGGAAGTTGTCGCCGTGGTCGAAATCGGCTAGGAGAACATCATCATCACTCTGCCGAAGAATGGCTGGCACTGCGGTACCTATCTAGACGGAACTCTCCATAGGGATCCTACCACCAGTAGACTTGCCTATAACGATCATGATAACGCGATATCCTCATACTCTCATATTTACCATAAGTCTCAAGCAGACCAGGATAAATATAACTTTGGCGAAAATAAAGTTTTTTACACGCTTTATATTAGCTTCACTTGTATGTTTGTTTTTTTGTATGTTTGTATGTTTGTAACAGACTCCTTAGGGCTCGATTTTCTCCTACTTTGAACGATCCGATTTAATTCAAATTTTGCACACCTGTCAAAGACCGATGACAATGCAATAATTCGACTAAAAAATAAAAAATAACAGTTTAAAAAAACTAAAAAAACGCTTTTATAGAAGATCCAACTAAATTACTCAATAGATGGCGCTAATATATTCCTGTTATACCTCTATAAAAAGGAATATATTAGCGCCATCTTTTGATAAATAAGAAAAAAAATACGAGTATGTTTTATTTAAAAAAAGCGTGGGCTGCTTTTTAAGATATTATGGAAATGATAATCCTTCTTCTCATATCTGTCAATGAAATATTTATTTTGTGTCGCTTCGATGATGGCACATTATGAATCACACCCTCAGCACGAAAATAACCTGTCATTATGCGTCTGCGTCGCTACATCGTAACTCTTTGATTTGACGACATCTCGGGTTCATAACCGGTATCAGAAACTAATTCGACATCCTTCACACGCCCAATCGTGTGCGAAGAGTTACGCTTGCCGCATTCCTTTTTTTTTCGTTTTGAATTTCGACGAAAATTTCTCTCGTTACTTAACATTCATTATAAGAAGATAAATAAGATAAATTTGTAACTACCATATCGATTCTAGATTTCTTGAAACTGTACCTATTTTCTTCTTCATATAGCTAAATTTATAAATGCTTCTTATAATGATTTCTTATTTTTACGCGAATATTATACATTAAATAAAACTAATTTTAAGGATTTGATCGCGTTTAATTTTTAACTATTTGTAACCCGACGTATCGAGCGCTTTACAGCACCCAAGGGAACGGGAGGAGTGAGGCCTGATGGCTTCGGCTTCTTAATAAAAAAAAAAAAATTCATAAAGTGACGAAGCGAGCAATACGTTCACCCGATGGCAAGTGCAACGTCTACCCATAAAAAATGCTGTGTCACTCAAAACATTTCTGTGTAACACCACACTGCGCCCGTCACCCTGAGACGTCAGTTCTTAAGTTTCGTATGCCTAGTGATTACGATTTAGCTCTCAGTGCCCTTCAAACCGAAACACAGTAATGTTTACACACTACTGCTTCACGGCAGAATAACTGGCCCTGGGGTGGTACCTACCTTGTAAAAGTTGTTATTTTTTGTCCGATCTACGCAAAATGAGCTTCCAGTGTCTAGAAGTCTTGCAGTGGCATGATTAGTTTTTGTTATATTTTAGTTGTATTATTCGTACATATAATATACTTATAGATATTCAGACTCTATAATGTTTCAGACACCTCTTGTTGAAGCCAAATGTTGTTACTGTGAACACGAAGTTACCCGACAACTGTTTAATGTATATTACGAGTATAAGGCTGTAAATATTACTCGATCCATTCATTGTTCGAAATTGCACCCAGCGATAAGATCGAAGGAACGAACGGATGTAGTGTCGGAAACACGGTAACAGTCACACACAATACATCCATGACTCAACAGGTACGCTGACCGCTAAGCCACGGAAACAACGCAAACTATAAACATTAACTATAAATCGTCGACTTTATTAACAAAATACAAGTAAAAACAATAAGATTTACCGATGGTGAGCCGAAGTTAAAGCCAATTTAATAATATCCTTATCGTTGGCGTCCTTCCAACGTCGATCCGACGAAACAGGGTAAGTCGCGAATTTCTCTTGGAAACGACGTAAACATCACTGAGCTAAGTTTACGTTACTTAAATAAACCTTGAAATATAATAGAATTAATATTCTAGATATTTCGTTAGAGAAACATACATGCATACAGTCCCGCCTATTTCCCAGGTAAGGGGTAGGCAGAGGCCACACACTATTCGCACTCGCGGGAAACGAGACGTGACGGGTGACGAAACACATTTTGGTGCAAGTCTAAAAATTCTTAGTCTCCATTGCGTTCCCACGAGCGGTATAGCTTATAATGGTGTTATTCTGCCTGAATAAAGGCTGTCCGTACAATTCGCCTCTTACGACACCTCGGTAGGAAAGAGGTTATTCTACTCTGCCGGACACCTATCGGCTAAGAGAAATTTAAAGTCACTGGATCAAGCAACTAAGCATCGTTTGATAAAGTAAAGTAACAGCCTGTAAATGTCCCACTGCTGAGCACAGATCTACCCTCCTTTCTGAGAGGGTTTTGGAGCAGGGAAGAGTACGCCACGCTGCTCAGATACGGGTCGGCGGACTTTACTGCGCCGAGCACTGAGTAAATACATACACACATACATACGATCACGACTGCATCCCATAAGGGGTGGTCAGAGATTGGGCACTCACTGCAAAAACAGATGATCGTCACAATCCACGTTTCACCAAAACAATATAATGCACTTGGTGTGATAGGTGGTGAGCCCATCACCACCATGCGCTGTTGGGTGCACAAACAGTTCAACTCCTTACTCGCCTTTTACGAGATCCATTGGATGAGATGGAGTGGTAGTATTCTTTTATCGAGCCGCCACCACACGGCACACTGAGTAAATCAGCACTTAAAATTGCAGACAATTCTTAGAGGTGTCAGCATTAGGAATTGAACCCAGGTCACTCGCGTTTTATGATATTTAAGGCGATCAAAAAGACCCTGAGCTACCACGGCTTGTTTGTGTATAAAACAACAATAATAATAAACGTGTGGCCTAAGGAAATCTGCCACCTCATCTCATACCTTGGGTGCCGCTAGAGTCAACAAGTGAAATGTGTAAAAAAATATTATGGTTTCCGAAAGCTAGCGAAATAACAATTTCGAAAAAAGCCGTATCAATGACATCACTTAGCGGCCAATCCGCCTGCCAAGCGTGGTGACTACGGTAAATTCTTCGTTCTTGAGAGAGGCCCGTGCCCACCTATGGAACATTATGGGGCTCAAGAATATGATAAAACCATCAATAACGTCTGTTAATAATTCATTTCTGAGATTGCGAACTATACATACAACATCTATATATTACTAGCAGGAGGAGACGTCCTCACCAGATCAGACCACCCAATCTGGCAGGACCCTTTTCCTTGGCAATATCATCTGCCAAAAATCGTACATCTGATGTAAGTGCAACTTCCGCCCATAGATTGTAGATCTCATTTTGGGGGGAATTTTGCCATAATTGCCACGCTTGGCAGGCTCTTCGTGGGTTGGCAACCTTCTGGTTTCATTTTTCCCTCTGCCGACTTTTACGACACCCACGGGATGAGATGGGATGGTAGATTCTCTTAAGCCGCTACCACACGGTGTTCATATATATTTCCAATTTTCATCCATGGCGACAACTTTAAAATTCTTTCGATTACCATCAACTGTGCAGGAGAACTTCTCGCTGATGCGATAAGATCAGAGGCGACTACGATCAAGTGTCACAAACACAGGGACAATCACAACACAACTTGTGTTTTGCACAAACTGTTCCGGCTGTGATTACTAACGTCTTTACATTATGAACACAACTTTTGTATGGAAGACCACTGAATGGAGAATAAACCATACTAATGTTATAAATGCGATAGTAACTCTTGTCTGTCCCTCTGTCTGTTTGTGGCCTTTTAACGGCACAGCCGTTGAACCGATCTTAACGAAATTCGGCACAAAGACAGCTTGCCTTCTGGAGACGGACATTGGATACTTTTTTCCGGATAATGAAAGAATTCACACAGTATTTTTAAAAAAACTTAAATCAAGTCTAAGTCTAATCAAACCTACAGCTAGTAATATATATCCTCCATTTTTTGCTGCGCCGCCTTTTAAACGATTATCTTTACTTTGATTGGGAGATATAAAGTTCGCCACAAGTACGTATAAAAAAAAACTGAAAGTTTTTCATAAATAATAAAGTTTTCAATACTTGTATGAAATTATATTTATAAATTTGCGCTATATTGTAGCATGTAATAGTAATTTCTATATTTAGTTCTAGACATTTTTGTAATGTTATAGCTCTTAAGTCTTTCTTACTTCGTTACCGCGTCAGAGTGAGTTACGGGGGACCCTTGTTCTTTTTGCAGGCCGCAGCAAGCTCAGACAGGCTTTAATTAGATCGTCCAGGATGTTGCTTTTGGAGTGCCGAGTGTTGATGTTTAAGGAGAATCATGAAATAATCTTACATTAAATATAGTGTGTTTGGTTTCGTGAAATTTCGACGAAGGTGCGTAATTATGGGGTGGTACTGGTACTGTTTTGTAGGTGTACAAAAATTTGCTATTACTAATATTATTATTATTCGGCTAAACACAGGCCCCTCCCCATAGATTGCCACAAAAGTTTGTGGCCCTCATGGGGTGGTAGATTCTCTTAAGTCGCCACCACACGGCTTTTTATTGATACTTTATTGTAAACACGTTAATTTCAGGGTTATCAACAAAGACGCGACCACGTGGCGCAATGGTTAGCGCACCTGACTACTGCGCCGCGGGTCCTGGGTTCGATTTCCAGCCGGAGCCAACATTTGTGCAAAAACGAGTTGTTGCTTTTCGTTTTAAGTATGCTGTTAAACGCATACGCACACGCAAGAGACAATTCTACAGTGGGGCATACAGGACGCTCATCTTCTCATAAAATTCAATAGGAAAAAGATTGAATTTGTAGCGACATCATCACATGAGAAGCTCAAGAAATATCCCATATGTCCATAATCGCGCTATGAAAGTGTCTCAGATGCGAACTATACCTATATACAACATATACAGATTACTGGTTGAGGAGACGTCTTCCCTAGATCAGACCATCGACCTGGTGGGTAGCGAGCCGTTTGACAACATTATCTGTCAAAAATTTGTTAACTCTTTTAAATAATGTTTGTTTCCTTACTATCTGTGCTCAGTATAAAATAAGCTGACTACATGATTGCGCCGTACGTCATGGTACCTACTCGGCAATGTTCGCTTCTCAGCAAGCGGCTCCTTAAGGCCGCAGCACGAAGTTATATAACCTAAAACTTTCCTCAATAAACAGGCTATCTAACGCATAAACACTTTTTCAAGTCCGATAAGTTTTTACCGAGATTAGCGCTTACAAACATATAAACACTGCAGCTTCATTACAACTTCATTCAAGACAAGATTGAATTTATAAACTTCAGTGCCGGCCACAGGCTAAGCTGATTAGTAAGCTGATTGGCTAAGATTATATTCCTCAATGCAAATGCCGTCAGGATTTGCCGATGCGGAGATCTCGCAAAAATAATTCGAACGCTAGCAAGCTGTTTGCTGTTGTTTTGGCGGTGGCCGCCATTCGCCGCAAATAGGCTTAAAGACTTTGCACGGGCTTTGAGTACGCATCGCGAATAAAGTCGTTATTGAACGAGGAAACGGAAATGTTTAATGGTTGTTATTGCTCGACAGGAATCACACCTTAGCCTAGCCTTAGCTTAGAATAAGCTGAATGCCGAACAGACCGCAGAAAGTGACTTCTCTAGCATTTAAATGAAACTAATTTTACGGATTTTATCGCGTTTAATTTTATTACTTAAACGCGATAAAATCCGTAAAATAAGTTTCATTAAAATGTGTAGTGTTCGCGTAAATATAAGAAATCATCTTCTTCATCTTAGTTAATCTTAGATCTTAGTTAATAGAATCAGGCGTTACTTTGCGGAAATCCATCATCCGCGACAGTCCATATATTACGACAGACAGCCGCCGAGCTCAGCGGCTGTCTTACCTACCATTATTAAACGATGCCGTTCTCATGTTAGTGTCATGCCATTGAAAACTTAGCAGAATAGGAAAAAGCAACAATCGTCATAGAATGATAATGGTATGGCATCATAATCGTTTATCTTATACAATAGCACAATTGGGGCCCAGTGGTCTTCAGACCGAAACAGAAATGTTTGCACACAACTGCTTCACGGCAGAATAACTGGCCTGCGGTGGTACCTACCTAAACGGATTCCTGCCTAAAAATCCTACCATCAGTAAATTACTCTGTTTTAGGGATATATCAGTCAACTATTTCCATACTAAATTCAAATTCAAAATCTTTATTGCATTCATGCGTAAATAATAAGAGATAACTATGTAACGACAAGAAAATACTTTTTCTTTACTGGTGGTAGGATTCCTATGCAGGAATCCGTCTAGGTAGGTACCACCCCAGGGCCAGTTATTCTTCCCTAAAGCAGTAGTGTGCAAACATTACTGTGTTTCGGTTTGAAGGGCACTGTGAGCTAGCGCAATCACTGGGCATATGAGACTTAAGAATTCACGTCTTATGGTGACGGGCTCAGTGTGGTGTCACACACAAATGTTCTGAGTGACACAGTATTTGTTATGGGTAAGCGTTACAGTTGCCTTAGGTGAATGTTTTGCTCGTTTCGTCAGTTTATCCAATAAAAAAAATGCCACATCATGCAACTCTGCTATAGAGCGCTGCAAATCTTATCAGTCCCTAGGGGTAATATCATACATTCACATCTGTCTTCACCGAAAATATACTCACATCATCAAGACCGCAGACACAGTTGTACTGTAAGTGTTTGTCACATTTATTTAAGTAAAAAAAATTAAAACTAAAATAGAGTTATATGCAGTGTTTCGCAGTAGTCTTGCAGCAAAGTAATAAATACACTGCACTTTCTTTAAATCCTGCAACTTCGCAAAGAAACTCCGCTTAATTAGCAGGAAAATATTTTTAACGCAGTCTTTACTCTAACAGAGCTGGAAATAAGTAACTGGTTCTGTAGTATTTTCGCATTGAGCTATAAAATAGTTAAAGCGATGGCAATTAAGCACAAAATCGCTTGAAGCTCTTCGTAGGGACTCTCTCCAAAGTTTGTTAAACCGACGTGACTAATTGGCAATTGCGACGCGACAAATACATCTTGTTTATTGCACATTACTGCGTTCGCGAGCGCTATTTGAAGAGGGTGCCTAATTTGGGAGCCATTGAATTACTTGCTTTGCGATTAATTTAGACTTCGTTTCAGTGAAGTATATTGGTGGTAGGACTCCTGTGGTAGGTATCGCAGGTAGTGCCAGTGCAAAAAATACTGTGTTTCGGTCCGAAGGGCACTGTTAGATAATGACATTACTGGGCATATGGGACCTAAGAATTGATGTCTCAGAGTGACGGGCGCAGTACCACACACAGAGAAATGATCTGGATGATACAGCATTTGTTGTGGGCAAACATTATACGAGTACTTACCTTCAGGTGTACGATTTGGTTTTAGACATTAGATGGAAGAAGTACAGCTGCATAAGCTACCAAATGAAATAAAAGAATGCGATAGAATACATATTTTTAAGATTAAACTTAACACCTATATTTTACACATTGTAGTTTTTTTTTTTAATACGTAATGTCAGAGTACAATGCATTAGAGGTATTTTTTTTTATTTAACTATTTTGTATCTCATTTTAAGTGAACCTATGTTCTTATGGGAAATAAAAGTTCTTTAAACCTAAAGTGAATAGACTGTCTTCTTCAACTGGCAAACATACCCGCACGTGGTGCACATTGCTGGCTGACAACGCTTTGCCGATCGTGAAATGGCGGAAAACTCATCCAAAAATATCAAAACCAAATACCACAGACTAGTGTTGGATCGCTAGTGTAACAGGGTTAGTGTAGCAGGGGTTTAGGGTGGTAGGATTCCTATGCAGGAATCCGTCTAGGTAGGTACCACCCCAGGGCCAGTTATTCTGACGTGAAGCAGTAATGTGAAACATTACTGTGTTTCGGCTTGAAGGGCACTGAGAGGTAGCGTAATCACTGGGCATATGAGACTTAAGAACTGATGTCTCAGGGTGACGGGCGCAGTGTAGTGTCACACAAAAATGTTGTTGGTGACACAGCATTTGTTATGGGCAGACGTTGCACTTACCATTAGGTGAACGTTCTGCTCGTTCCGTCACTTTTATCAAATTAAAAAAAAACAGCATTTAGCTAAACAACCCACCTGTCAACATAGTTCTGAGCCACCATCCGTTTCTTGAAAAATCTCAAACGACATAGCCTTAAGGATCAACAAGCTGGAGTGTCAACAGGACGGTCATATAGCTCTTAGAACCGATAACATTTGGAGGAGAGGCGAGTGGCGAGTGGCAACCTCGTACCGGCAAACGCAGTGTATGCGAGTCATACGTATAACGTACAAGCAAATAGGTGATAGGTGTCCGGCAGAGTAGAATAGCGCCTACCTCTTTCCTACCGAGGTGTCGTAAGAGGCGACTAAGGTATTGTACGGACAGCCTTTCTTTGTGCAGAATAACACAAAAAAATGCATTGCTGTCACTACTGCTCGTGGGAGCGCAATGGGGAGTAGGATTTTTTTGACTCATACCAAAATAGCGGCGACGTGATTCGCCACACGTCACGTCTCGTTTCCCGCGGGGGATACGTGACTGTATGTATGTATGTCCCTAATTATATTTATAATACCAACTACTCGTATCTTTTTATTATCATAGCTATGTACTTGTGCATGTATGAATGGATGTCAATGTATGTGTGTGTGTTTTATGTATGTATTTATTGGTTGTAATGGTGGCCTAATGGTCACAGTACCTGACTTCTACGCCGCGATTCCTGGGTTCGAAGCCCAGCCGGAGCCAACGTTTGAGCTAAAACACAAATTGTTGGTTTTCGGGTCTGGTTGTGTTGTGAATGTCCCCGTGTTTCTGACACTGCATCCCAGCCTACCTCCGATCTTATCGCATCAGCGTTACATCGGGCGCGGGTAGGTTGGGACGAGTGAGTGCCTCTGTGTTTGCGCGTACACTTGTGGCACTATAATATCTCCTGCGCAGTTGATGGCTCTCGACAGTATTCGGAAGTTGTCGCCGTGGTCGAAATCGGCTAGGAGAACATCATCATCAGGATATATATGTGCGCATGGATATGCGCATAATGTTTTTAATTTTTCTGCTATCCCAAAGGTTGGCTAGTATGGAATACATGCAGCCTTACGTTCGCCTATTATATCATAGGTAAATAAAGATTAAATAAATAAATATAACAACAGTCCACATCATCATCATCATTTCAGCCTCAGGCCTCCCCGAGAGATCGCAACGAAGGCTCCCATTTTAGGGGGATAATACCATAGTAGCCACGCTAGGCAGGCGGGTTGGCAACCGCAGTTTATTCATTCAGCGGTCGGGGGACCCTCGTCAGGAACGAAGTTCCTTACGTCGCTATCAACTCGGAACGTGGTTTAATATGTAGATTTCTATTGTACAATCAATTAAAAATAAAACGATTAGTGTATTTTTGTCACGCCGAAAAGCGCAGCACTAATTTATTCAACTGTCTTTTTTTTATTGTATAAAGTGACGAAACGAGCAAAACGTTCACCTGTAGGTAAGCGCAACGTCCGCCCACAACAAATGCTGTGTCACCCAGAATATTTCGGTGTGACACCACAATGCGCCCGTCACCCAGAGACATCAGTTCTTAAGTCTCAAATGCCCAGTGATTACGCTAGCTCTCAGTGCCCTTCAAACCGAAACACAGTAATGCTTGCACACTACTGCTTCACGGCAGAATAACTGGCATTGGGGTACCACCTACCTAGACGGATTCCTGCATTCCTTTGTTGTATATTTTATTTTTTTATCGTTTTTTGAATGCAAAAATTTAAAGTAAGGATTTAAATCAATAAATTTCATATAATATTTCAATAATTTTTTTTAATTTAATAAAAATTTTATATAAAATAGTGAATAATCAATTATATATAAATAATATTTCAAGTGTTTAGATTTGAGGTTATACAGCTGACCGCGAACAATGCTCGCTGCACGGGTCTCGATACTCGCACGCAGACATACACAAACAACCGTATAGATACGAGTAGATAGAGATAAAGAGAGATGAAGGTCGCCTGGAGGGGGCATAACGCTTTTTTCTTATGTGACGATTTCTGATGGTTCACTCTACTATAAGCCGCGTAAAAGTACTTCGTTCCAAAAATCATTGTCTTTTATTCAATTTACAAAAAAAAAAACGTTAAAAATGAAAAGTGATAAATAGCTAGAGATAAATAAAATGGCACAAAGTATGGAGGTGGCTAAACGACAAAGGCAGAGTGTAGCTAATGTGTTCTTTATAAAGCGTCGGAATGTACAGAACAGTCTACCGTAATTGGTGACACGCTGACTTTATTTTTTAATATACAGCAACATTAAAGGGATGTTTATTTTTTAATTCCTTTGCCAGAACTAACTGAAGTTTGTTAAATAAGTATAACAAAAAAAAAACAAAAGCTTAATGTATTTTTTCATTAAGACGCCACTCCATCAAGGACATCCCCGAAGTCCATTTAAAATGAGCTACAGCCGAATTTTCAATTTGGTACGCAGTGGAAATAGATTGTTCTCGTTAAACGGAGCAGAAAGTGAGTTTCGTTTGAAACGAGTGAAAATAAATCGGCCGACATTTGAGACACGCGTACGTTGAGTTGAAGATCTTTATAGTGATGTGCGTGCGTATAGTACGGGCCAGACCAGAGTTCTAGACCTGACATGCAGACTTTTAAACTGAAATAATAGAATTAAAATAATTTGGTTTCAATGCTTAGAAAACTTTTCAACAAAACAACTAAGAACTTCTAAGAACCAGATCAACTATACAAATAAATAAAATAAATAATAAAATAATAAATATAATAAAATTTAAGTGACTATTTGCAATAACAAAATAATAGCTTTTCATTCAATGCTTAGAAAGTCTATACAGTCTGTCTGCTTGTTCGGGCTAATCTCCGAAACAGCTGAACCGTTTTTGACGGGACTTTCACTGACAGATAGCTGATATTATAGCGTGTAACTTAGCCTACTTTAATTTTAGAAAAATTATTAGGGTGCCGCGCAAAAACTTTAAAATCTCAAAATTCGATTCAATTACGGAAGTATATATATCATCGATCGGGGTCGGTTTTTTTACGCGGGTAAAACCGCAGAACACTGCTAATTATATATATATATCTGTGTGATCAATCTGATTTGGGAAAGGCCTCGTGCAAACCTTGTAACATGCACAGTGTAGGACCCTTAACCTGATAGTGTAATGACCTCACTGTGAGGGAAATTACTGGATGCAGGCGGCTAAGGACTGTGCATAGTTTCACCAATGATCACATCTAATAGTTTGGAATGAAATTCACGATATGTTAATTTTCTATCATAGTTTTTATTATAGAGTCTTTTGTCGTAACCACGAAATATCAGTGCTCATATGCTCTGTAATTATGCTTCGGCTTCGGTGCCTTTCAAGCCAAAACACAGTGGTTTGCACACCACTGTTAGATGACAGAATAACAGGTATTGTGGTGTAATTTATCTTTTATTATTATTTTTATTTTTTTATTATTGCATAAAGTGATGAAACGAGCAAAACGTTCACCTGATGGTAAGTGCAACGTCTGCCCATAACAAATGCTGTGCCACCCAGAAATTTTTTGTGTGGCACTACACTGTGCCCATCACCCTGAGACATAGGTTCTTAAGTCTCATATGCCCAATGATTACGCTAGCTCACAGTGCCCTTCAAACCGAAACACAGTAATGTTTGCACACTACTGCTTCACCTACCTAGACGGACTCCTGCAATGGAATCCTACCACCCGCGATAATATTAAGAAAAGTTATCATTTATTATTTTCGTAAGAGACTTCGCACGAACGCGCGCATCACTAACACCATTGTTATGCAAGTAGCGTCTGTACGGCGGCGGTCCGCGCTATAGAAGTGGGTATGAATTGGCCACGTCTCCCATTTGCGACCCGCCAAAAGCTCACTTCCTGACATACTAAGTTACTAATATACTTTTATCTAAGTGAGAAAAGTGCTTTCGCATGAAATATTAAAAATGCAAGGAGTTTAAATGAAACTAATTTTACGGATTTTATCGCGTTTATTTTTGTTATTTATAACCCAACGTTTCGAGTGCTTTACAGCACCCATGGTCACGGGGGGACTGAGGTGACAGATGTCTTGATGTCATAGTTAACCCGGAGTACCTTCAGCTTTTAATTATTATTTGTGGTCCGATCTAATAATTAAAAGATGAAGGTACTCCGGGTTAACTATGATATCAGGACATCTGTCACCTCAGTCCCCCCGTGATCACGGGTGCTGTAAAGCACTCGAAACGTTGGGTTATAAATAACAAAAATAAACGCGATAAAATCCGTAAAATTAGTTTCATTTAAATGTGTAGTGTTCACGTAAATATAAGAAATCATAATGCAAGGAGTGTGGAATAAGAGAATGAGATGTACGACATATTTTTGTTTATCGATATCGAAAGCAAGTAACTACCATCAGTAAACATTAACACAATATAAAAACAGCTAGTTCATCTCCTATGTTACTTCAAGCCGAACTACGAGTATAATTAACTATATTTGTACCATTTCGTATACATATTAATCACACGAGCAAACATGCGCATACGCATTGTTTTCGTGCCGTTTCAAGTCGTCCGGCGCCGGAAGTGCCCGCCGCGGTCCATGAGTCAGACCCGTTCAGGCCTAGCCGTGTGGTCGGATGAGCTAATGTGGCAATACTTTTTAATAGTGTCGAGATAAGCCGCCTTCGTGACTCAATCGGATGAATGTAACAACACGGCGTGTTCGGTTAAAATCGAATCAGTGGTTTAAAGGCTTCACAGCTTCGCCGGATTGAAAGTTGGCAGAGCGCTGAGGGCGTTTAACCGAAGCCTTTATTTATGGATGACAGGCGCAAGGGCCCCCGAGTGGGGACCTCGGCAGAGTAACTGACTCGAGGGTGCCCAAGGCCTCGGCTCGGTCAGTTACTTCAATCGGGAGGGGGTCTGCACGTATTTTTCTATAGTCATAAATAAATAAGCAATAGTTGTATAGACTTTTTTAATAAAAGAGGGCAAACAAGCAAGCCGATCACCGGATGGTAAGTGATCACCGGCGCCCATGTGAACAGAAAACACAAGAGGAATTACGAAATGAGTAGTTATTCTGCGGTCAAGCGATAGTGCGCAAACGTTACTGTGTTTCGGTCTGAGGGTCACTGAAGATTACTGGGCACATGAGACTTAAAGGCACAGAAATGTTATGGGTGACACAGTATTGTTATGGGCAGACGTTGCATTACCATCAGGTGAACGTTTTGCTTGTTCCGTCACTTTATCAAATATAAAAAAGGTGATGCGACGAGCAAATCGTTCACCTGACAGTTAGTGCAGCGTCTGCCCATTAAATGCTGTGTCACCCAGAACAGTTCTGTGTGACACCACACTGCGCCCTATCACCCAGAGACATCAGTTCTTAGGTCTCATACGCCCAGTGATTACGCTAGCTCTCAGTGCCCTTCAAACCGAAACACAGTAATGTTTGCACACTACTGCTTCTGCCAGTGATGACATATGGAACCGAGACGTGGTCCTTCACTGCAGGCCGCATAAGGAAGCTCAGAATCGCGCAGCCAGCTATGGAAAGGGCTATGCTCGGAGTTTCTCTGCGAGATAAAATCCGTTACGATGTTATCCGCAGCAGAACCAGAGTAACCGACATAGCTCTAAGGATTAGCAAGCTGAAGTGGCAATGGGCCGGCCATATAGCTCGAAGAACCGATAACCGCTGGGGAAGAAAGGTTCTCGAGTGGCAACCTCGTACCGGCAAACGCAGTGTAGGGCGACCCCTCACTAGATGGAGCGACGACCTACACGGTTTTGCAGGAAGTCGATGGATGCAAGTGGCTCAGGACCGTGTTTTGTGGCAATCTATGGGGGAGGCCTATGTTCAACAGTGGACTATGGTAGGCTGAAATGATGATGATGATGATGATGATGATGACTACTGCTTCACGGCAGAATAACTGGCCCAGGGGTGGTAGCAGGAATCCTACCAACCCAGATAAAAAAGAATTAGGTGCTTTTCTTGAAGGTCCATAACTTCACATTGCAGCTTGATATTTCGATCACTAAGCGGCTTAAGAGAATCTACCACCCCATCTCATCCCGTGGGTGTCGTAAAAGTCGACAGAGGGAAATTGAAATCAGGAGATGGGCAGCAGCATCTTCCTGGACCATCTGAATGAATAAACTGCGGTTGCCAACCCGCCCGCCACGCGTGGCAAAATCCCTATGGGGGAGGCCTATGTTCAGCAGTGGACTTGTGATAAACTGAAACGACGAAGCTTATTTCTTATGAGCGGTTTATGAAAACTCGTTTTTATTTTAAAAGACCTATTTAATTACACCCCCTCCACTCGATAGGGGTTGTTATAAACATATATTTGTAATATATTTTTACCTCCGAATTGAGTTCTATATCCATCATCATAATCATCTCAGCCCTTCACTAGTCCACTGCTGAACATAGGCCTCCCCCATAGGTAGCCACAACAGTTTGTAGCTCTCATTGTGAAGGGATTTCGCCATAGTTGCCACGTTCGTCGGGTTGGCAACCGCAGTTTATTTATTGAGATCTTTCAGCTGCTGCAGCTGCTGCCTATCTCCTGGTTTTCATTTTCCCTATGTAGACTTTTACGACACCCAAGGGATGAGATGGGGTGGTAGATTCTCTTAAGCCGCCACAACACGGTACATAAACATATATTTGTAATATTTTCTTACCTTCGAATTGAGTCCTATATCAGACGAGAATATTCCTAAAGTTTTATCTAATTCAAACACTAGAAGTCACGATGTCGTGACGCATTAGGACACACGGAACGAATATGTAAGACTTCAGATTCCAGATAGAACTTTTTATGACAAAATAAACCTAAACACAATTGATATGTCCCCTGTCAGTCTAAAAAAAAGTAAAGTTTCAGCCTATAAATGTCCCACAGCTGAGCACAGGCCTCCTCTCATTTCTGAGAGGGTTTTGGAGCTATAAAGAATCAGCCACGCTGCTCCAATGCGGGTTGGCGGACTTCAAATGTCTTCGAAATATTTTTTTATTTCTCAGACATGCAGGTTTCCACACGATGTTTTCCTTCACCGCCGAGCACGTGGTAAATCACTTAAAATTGCAATTAACAATTGTAGTGGTGCCGGCACCGGGAATCGAACCAAAGTCACTCGCGTACTATGAAATTTTAAAGCGAGCGCCTAGCCCCTGAGCTACCACGCCTGGCAGTCTGTTGTGAATAATATATCTATCTAATACTTTACGTAAAAATATAACTTGGCAGTGTTTTTCTTTCGCAACCTGGACTGACCGACCAACTAAATTATGTCTACTTATATTATTTTTGCTTGAACGCTTCCTTCCTCACCAACTTGCAGGCCTGTACAGATACCATGGACCTTATCATCGTACTGCGTAAGATGAGAATCGATTGCACTCTTACAGGAAATAATTAACAAGATTCTCACGGGTATCGTAGTCTAATAATATTACTATAAAGCTGCCGTAAGCAACACTTGCTTGTTCATTGCTTATAAATATTAAACAGCACCCGTTACGTTACTAAATTGTTTTAGCTATAATAGATTAACATAATTTAAATATTTCTTATATTTACGCGAATATTACATATTTAATAAGACTACTAAAGATGAACGTACTTAAATTAAAAAGTTGTAAAATATTGTTTGCGTGTCTATAAACACTTTTATTTCCTAAACCTAAAATTTACGAATTTACGGGTGGCGAACCACGTCGCCGCCATTATGCGTCAAGAAATCCTTACTACCCATACCCCACAAGCAGAAGCAGCTTTGCATATGTGTAATTCTGCAAGAATAAAAGCTGTGTACAAAAACTTAGTCACCCCTTACGACACCTCGTTAGGAAAGAGGTAGGTGCTATTTAACTTTGCCGTATAATATAGCGTTAAATTATAACTATGAGCCGATCACTGGGCGGCTGACTGTAGTCACTGACATCACTTGATAATGCCTCGTTTTGAGGTGAAACAGGTGCCGTGTTCTCGACTTCAGTGGTGTGTATTGATTAGTGGTAGTGTTGTAGTGGTGGAGGGTATCTGGTGGCGGCTCCCGGTGGCGGTATTAGTTTGCTTGTGCACGCTATTGAGGGAATAATATACTTAATTAATATACTTAATAATATACACCATATTAAATTTTGCATGCTACTATATGACGCCGTTGTTTCGAGCGCTTTACAGCACCTATGGTCACGGGAGGACTAAAAACGAGATAGAATCCGTAAATGTTACTTTTATTTAATATAAGAAATCATGATATAATTTTGTCGGTTTACGTATGTCGGTGCCTCGCGTACTGGGAAGTCCAGAGGTTGCAAACACTTCCGACTTTATCGCCTCTATATGGCTTCGGAAGTGATGTATCCCCTCAAATTTCTCGTTTGGAAAAGGTTCGTACTAATGCGATTTCCATCATCCTAATCATATGAGAATTTGTCTTTAAAAACCTTAGGTTTTTTAATAGTAAGTAAGGGAAAGAAACGTGGACACAGTGACCTATATAATAATATGGTAAACAGTCACCTCAGCCCCCAATGTCTTTATCTCTGTGTTGCACTAGACTGCGCCTTTCACCCTGAGACATAAGTTCTTAAGTCTCATATGCCCAGTGATTACACTAGCTCTCAGTGCCCTTCAGACCGAAACACAGTAATGTTTGCACACTACTGCTTCACGGCAGAATAACTGGTCCTGGGGTGGTACCTACCTAGACGGATTCCTGCATAGGAATCCTACCATCAGTCCTAATCCTACAATCATACGGGCCACAGCCCGTCCTGGATGTAGAACCAAAATATTAGTGAGTAAATATTTTGGTTCTACATCATACAACAAAATTGTTTCTAATATTTTATCGAATATCACACGCTGAATAAAAATAAATTAGCATTATCTAAACCACTAAACCAACAATTAGTAATTTGTACTAATGTTGGCACCTGCTTGGATTTGAACCCAGGACCTACCTACTGGGACGCGCGGTACTCCTAGTGAACATGAACATCACTTTATCATTGATCACTCACACTCACTCACTTCAGCTCGTCACAAGTCCACTGTTGAACTGCCACGCTTGGCTAGGGTTGGCAACCGCAGTTTATTTATTTAGCTGTTCCAGGAAGATGCTGCAACCCATCTTCTAGTTTTCATTTTCCCTCTGACGACTTTTACGGCACCCACGGGAAGAGATGTGGTGATAGATTCTCTAAAGCCACCACACGGCACATTTAAGGTCAATGAAGAATAACAGTTTGTTCCAGATTGTTCCTTATTATTTACCTCATCGGATTGTCTCATCAACAGGTCTCGTGTGAATGGTCTATTCTGTTTTGCTCGTTACAATTCCTCCACTTAACTTTTCTATCCCGCTCAGCAGGTTTGTGTAAACACAAGCATCACAGACCGCGACCTTTCACACAAGCAAATGTTTCCCGAACCGTAGCCAGGAGCCGCGCGTTGCACTCGGGAATCAACATTGAAACGGTCGGGGCTTCAATCCATTGTCGTCTAATCCAAGGTAAAATGGCGCAATTTTTTTTTAATTTCATAATTTGACGAAACGAGGAAAACGTAAACTGATGGTAAGTGCAAATGCTGTTTCCCCCAGAACATTTCTGTGTGATGCCACACTGCGACCGTCAACCTGAGATACGAGTTCTTAAGTCTGATATGCCCAGGGATTACGCTAGCTCTCAGTGCCCTTCAAACCGAAACACAGTAATGTTTGCACACTACTGCGTCACGACAGAATAACTGGCCTTGGGGTGGTACCTACATAGACAGATTCCTGCATAGGAATCCTACTACCAGTACCAAACACAAAATGTTGGTGAAAAGATCTTTCGAGATGAAGATGTGGTCTTTCACTCTGCAGCCTACCTCCGATCTTATCGCAAGAGCGTTCCATCGGGCGCGTAGGTTGGGACGAGAGAGTGCCCTTGTGTCTGCGCGTACACTTGGGGCACTATAATATCTCCTGCGCAGTTGATAACTTCCGATAGTATACGGTTGTTGTCCCCGTGGTTGAAAATCGATCAGGAGAACATCATAAACAGACTAATGGTGATCAACATTAAGGTGCAGCTGTTACTGGCTGGCCATGATTGCTCACAGTTCTCTTCAGACTGAAACACAGTAATGTTTGCACACTACTGTTTCACGCCAGAATATCTGGCCCTGGGGTGGTACCTACGTAGACGGATTCCCAATTAATTAAATACAGATAAAAAATATAACGAAAGTTATGAAATTTAATATCGAATAACAAAATATACAGGTAGGCATTACTATCTTATTTTCATTCCTTTCGTCTCTCTTCCGAAACTATATTATATTTTAAAACAATCATAAAAGGATTCCCTTACATATTTGAATAATTGGTAAAGAGTTTATACGACTCTTTATCGCGTTATTATTAATTACCTCCGCTACATAAAGTTGACACGAAATACACGGATTCTCAAGTGCTTTGACGGTTAGAAATATTTCCGCGATCTTGGACTTTATTGCGCACGTCAACACAGGCATCAAATTATATTGTCATATGATAGCAACAACAAATAACAAGGGATCGTCAGGCTAGGCTAGATCGTAAGCTACCTAGACATCGAATTACCACAGACAATTAAAAACCGTAAACATTACACCCATTGCGACGATTTAACACAACCGGCGTAAACCACAAATCGCAAATGCAAAAAGAATATAAAACATATCAAAATAAAATGCCTTTTATTGCACTGTTATCAACATTATTGCACGTTTTAATTATTTATAAATATTCCCACTTTTTGATTTTAGTGATGTACGACTTTGCAACAAATTAACAAATCGATATTTCAATATGGCGCGGGGCGAAGCGCGCGGGCGCCTGCCAGACGGCCGCCATGACACTGCCCGCGTCAAAATGCAAAAGCTAACGCGCCCTGCGCCAGCGCATGTATTTACATAATCATTATTATACTTGGTCCTACCATGCGTGATCTCACAAGTAGAGTTGTGACGACCTGTATCGATATTTTATTAGATGAAAATAAACATGAAACTAGTGTAGTTTAAAAATTTGCTTTTTACAAATAATCATTATGAAATCACATTATGGAAGGGTGGCGTTGTGCAATCAGTGTCAAAACAGCAGTAATTTAACATATGTTCACAACATACATTCTTATGATGTGAATCATAGATATGTATATCATCTTATTTCGTAAATTTGAAGGACAAGGATTTTAAGGACGTTTCGTATAAACTGTAGTATAGCGGGCACTACCGTCTTGGGATTATACTCAGGCTGTGCTGAAAATCTGTGTTGCGGGCATCCCTAACTTATTCTCAACGCAGAACTATTCATTGCTTCGCAATTTATTACAGAAACTGTAATGTATAGTAAAATTTTAGGATACAACTTTATTATATTTAGACATTTTTTTATTATTATCTTTTTTTTACTATTTGTTTTTTGTACAATTCTAGCAATTTCTGTTTTTTAGTTGTAATTATTTCTTTATTGTTTTATCGTAAATTTTTGCTTGCGTGTTGTGATGCAATGGATAAAGTATCTATCTATCTATCTAATCATTTCAAAATAACCGTAGTCATAATCTGAAAACAACCTATTGCAGTTATTTGTCTATTGACGTCTTTGCTTATCCGCGCGACTGTATGTATGCATGTGTGCAGTGTTAACATAAATTTGTTATTAAACCAAGATTTTGACCTAATGACATCAGTACTTCAAACAACTCAGTCCTCCCTCAACCATGGGTGGTGTAAAGCGCTCGAAACGTCGAGTTATAAATAGTAAAATAACACGCCGCAAAACCCATAAATATAGTTTTATTAAATGTGTAGTATCCGCGTATATATAAGAAATCATTGCAATTATTCATATCGATAACTTGTTTCACTTGTCGTCACATCTCTAAAATCTCGCTCTAGACAGAAGCACGGTGTTGCTGGAAGAACGTTATGCAGAAATAAACATTTCGCGTCCTTTCATTGCTTTAAATTAAGCATAAATTAACGTCACATTGAGTTTTATGAAGCGTTTGTTGTCTGTCCTTGTGATCAATTAATTTACATTAATGTCTAAGCTATAGTAAACTCACACTGTCAGATATAAGTTTCGATTTGAACTGTCATACTTTTAAGATCAAATATTTGAAAGTAGATTATTAAATTATGTGAAATCATTGGAAACAGAAGCCTCTTTTGATTAATTTTCGTACGTGATAGTGTGAGGGAGAGGGCGCTAGTATATGAATGGGTCGGCTTGACCGACGTTCCGCTCATAAAAAATCCAAGCGGAAAGTTACAGCACGATGTTGTTACGTATCGTATGGTAAAGTATAGAGAACACGAGATCCAGCCAGTGAACATGAGACTGACGGCCGCGTGGTTAAGTGGTCAGAGTTCTACGCTTCTACGCCGCAGGTTCTGGGTTCCAATCGTAGTCTGAACCAACATTTGTGCATTAACAAATTGTTGGTTTTCTGGTCTAAAATACGCTCACGATACCAGCAAAAGGGGAATTCCATTTTTGTGCTCGCGGGCGACAACGCACCTTCGTCTTGATTTCTAATTGAGATTGAAAGTATCACGTATCACAGCGATTTACCATAAGGAGAACTATATGCTCAATTGTCATCCTAACAGTACTAATAAGAAAAAAGCCGGATGTTGAGTTTAAATGCCCCAGAACTAATTCACGTTATTTTGGCGGTTTTCTATATTATTATAATCTAACTATACAGCAGTGTGGCAGCGGCTTAAGAGAATCGTATCACCCCATATCCTCCCGTGGGTGTCGTAAAAGTCGACAGAGGGAAAATTAATACCAGTGCACGGGCAGCAGCATCTTCCTGGAACATCTGAATAAATAAACTGCGGTTGTTAATCCGCCTGCCAAGCGTGGCAACTATGGCAAAACCCTCCCAAAAAGCTAAAAACTTTTGTGGCAGTCTATGGAGGAGACCTATGTTCAACAGTGGACTAGCGATTGGCTGAAATGATGATGTACTATACAAAATGGCATAGAAAGACCTTGCGTATATTTAGTTTTTGAAGAGCACTCGCCCTCCCGCAATAGACTATACAAGAAAAGTAACAGGAAACCGCCATAACATATCCCACACAACTTTTTTTTTTCTTTTTTTTAATAAACGAAGCCCCACAGTAGGATTTTCTCCTGTATCGTGGGTGCGTTTTACAAACATACATTTCACATGCACAACACAACCAGACCCGAAAAGCAACAATTTGTGTTTTTGCACAAATGTTGCCTCCGGCTGGGAATCGAACCCAGGACCGGTGGCGCAGAAGTCAGGTACGCTAACCACTACGCCACGCGATCGACAAAACTAAAAGTCGACAAAACTACAGTACTAATACTAGGCATTACACACAACTGAAGTCACCACACGTGGTTTCATACGCGGATTTTAGCAAATTACTTTCTCTCCTATAATTAAAATAATTTTCTCAAAGTAATGCCTAATTCTTTTAAGTAAAAAAAAAATCTTTGTTCATTTACTTTTAAATAGCATTGAAGAATCCTCCTAAGAATTCCTATGCAGGAATCCGCCTAGGCAAGTACCACCCCAGGGCCAGTTGTTCTGCCATGAAACAGTAGTGTGCAAGCATTACTGTGTTTCGGTTTGAATGGCACTGTCAGCTAGCGTAATCACTGAGCATTTGAGACTTAAGAACTGATGTCTCAGGGTGACGGGAGCAGTGTGGTGTCACACAGAAATATTCTGGGTGACACAGTATTTGTTGTGGGCGGACGTAGCACTTACCATCAGGCGAACGTTTTGCTCGTTTCGTCACTTTATACAATAAAAAAAAAGATCAATATCTATCAGCTACCAAATGATAAAACTAGAACCAAACAATTGACTAACAAATGCCCCGATTCAGTACAAAGTTGCTTTGGTTCGACGACCCGACGGTTGCGCTACAGGATGTTGCTAAATAGATCGGGCACAATGCGTCCCTAGTGTGGGTTCGGCCCTCCGTTCGCTGAATAATACAATGCTACCAACTTCGCTGGGGGGAAATATTACATTATTAATGTGTGCAACACCTAATTATTAACTCCAATACATTTTTAAAACAGCCGATAGGTGACCGGCAGAGTAGGATAGCGCCTACCTCTTTTCGACCGAGGTGTCGTAAGAGGCGACTAAGGTATTGTACGGACAGCCTTTATTCGTGCAATCTGTCACTATACTGCTTTTTTAACACGTACCAGTATGAATAAATATCCCACTGCTGAACACAGGTCTCCTCTCATTTCTGAGAGGTTTTGGAGCCGGGAAGAGTCCGCTACGCAGCTCATATGAGGGACAGCAATGCTAATGCCGGACTTCACAAGTCTTCGGAATATTTCTGTTCCTCGTATATACAGGTTTCCTCATGATGTTTTCCTTCACCGCCGACCGCGTGGTAAATCAGCACTTCAAATAACAATTTTAGAGGTGCTGTCACCGGGGTTCGAACTCAGGTCACTCGCGTGATGTCAAACGTACGAGTCAAAAAATTCTTACTTGCGTTCCCATGAGCACATTATGGTGTTATTCTGCACGACAAAGGCCGTTCGTACAATACATTAGTTGCCTCTTACGACACCTCGGTAGGAAAGAGGCTATTATATTATGCCGGACACCTACCTAAAAAGAGACTCAAAACACAATTTGACCTGAAAACCAACAATTTGTGTTGTTGCGCAGGTTTTGGATTCAACTGGGATTCCAATCCAGTACCTGCGGCATAGTAGTCCGTTTCGTTGACCATTAGACAACGCGGATGTCGGTGTATAGGTCTAAGATTCGAACACGAGAAAGATGGGTCTTTACCATATCTCAGCATGACTATATTACTCGTATCAAGTAACCGGCAGAAAAGGGAACGATAAAAAATTACAAAACAAAATTTACGTTATTATGAACACGTATATAAAAAAACCGTATATAAATTACGCAAAACGCAATCATAAAAATACAATAAAGAGACTTGTAAGCAATTAAGTACATGGATATGGTAATTTTTTAAAAAGACAGACGGATCGATGGATTATATCCAGTTTGTAATGTTGTAAACTTGTACTTACACAAGCATCGAACGCCAGAACTTGATGCTCGTATAAAGACATTTCGAAATGAGACGAGGTATTATTTAAAACAAGCGCAAGCCCGCGACCTCGTCCGTGTGGATATAGTTTTTTTAAATAACTCGTGGGAACTATGTGATTTTCCGGGATAAAAAGTATCCTATGTCCGTCTCCGAGATGATATCTGTACCAAATTTCGTCTGGATCGGTTCTGAGGTTAAAAAGGTAACACACCGACAGAGGGACAGAAAGAGTCACTTTCGCATTTACAATATTAGTATCGATGTCAGAAATGCAATAATTTTCGTAACACGTTCCAGTTTGCTGAAAAATTTGGTCTCAAGAATGGATTACAACGTTTAAAATCCAGAAACGCGGAGTTACATTCTTAATTTACGCCAGATTTCTGTATTTTTTGGATGAAGAAGAACAAATCGTTCACCTCATGGTAAGTAAAATGTCTGCCCAAATTAACGTTATTTATGAGATGTTAAGCTACCAGTGGTCTTCAAACCGAAACAGTAATATTTGCACACTACTACTTGACGGCAGACTAATTGGCACTGCGGTAGTACCTACCTAGACGGACTCCTGCATAGGAATCATCATCATCATCTCATATCACTAGTCCACTGTCGAACATAGGCGTCTCCCAAAAGTTAGTAGCTCTCATTTCGGGAGGATTTTGCTATAGCTTCCACGATTGGCAGGTGGGTTGGCAACCGCAGTTTCTTTGTTAGATTGTTCCAGGAAAATGCTGCTGCCCATCTCCCGGTTTTTATTTTCCCTCTGTCGACTTTTAACGACACCCACGCGATAAGATGGTGTGGTAGATTCTCTTAAACCGCTACACACGGGAAATAGGAACATAGGAATCTTACCATTGGTAAAACAGGTAAAACAATACTGGATATTTCTCTGTCAAGATACAGCGAAGACCTACCATATCTAACACACTTTACTTATGGTTATGGACGTGGGATTACATAAAAATAACCCATTAAACAATTGGTCAATGGTTGTGGTGTTAAAAATAAACATAGTTGTAATGTTGCAAGCGGAATTTAGGAAATTGTTTTTTTTTATTGTATAAAGTGATGAAACGAGCAAAACGTTCACCTGATGGTAAGTGCAACGTCTGCCCATAACAAATGCTGAGTCACCCAGAACATTTCTGTGTGACACCTCACTGTGCCCATTACCATGTTTTATCTCCTTTTCTATTTTTATGGCTCAAAGAAGCACATATATATTGTTCACCTGATGGTTAGTGCAACATCTGCAAATAGCAAATACTGTGTCACCCAGAAAATTTACTGTCACCTAAAGTCGGCAAGGTTTTTCTTTATTGGAGGTCTAAACTAGGATCTTTCCATCTATGACTTAAGAAGTCGTCATTCAATACTTACAACAAGCTTATAAGCCTACTACAACTTTGTATTAGTAGAACCATCATTTTACTGATGCGTAAAACATGAATCAAACAGTAAATACAAAGAATTTTTCGTATCAGAGATATCGGTCGGGAAGAAAATTTGTACCTACAAAAAAACATTCTCCATCAACACAAATAGCGCCATCGAAACTTTTTCAAACAACACCAATACTGTAATTGAAAACGTGGCAACATTTCAATATACCACTAAATTTAGGTGCACTTTCGCATCGGGACGGGTTACCTAAAAACGGTGACTAAATATAGATGGGCTGAATTAAAAAGCCGGAATGCATTGTCAGTCGGAGTTAGATTGGGAATGCAAATTGACACGGGTTGGACGGCTGAACCAATCAGGCAAACTGCGCCGTGCAATCGCATAACATAACTGTGGACCCATTAAGGCTACCAGCGGAATTCCATCGGTGTAAGTTTAATAGCAGTAAATTTGGCAATTTATGTCCTTCGGTCGGGGTCCGGGAGATTCGAAATTTAAATGTGAAGGCATTTGTGCGGTGATTCCAAAGTGCTCGCTCAAGTCAGCTAATTCGATAAATACTGAAAGTTTACACGTTAGCTATGGATTTTGTGTCTGCTCCGATCTTTTTGTCACACACATTGAGCAAAATTCAAATCGGGATGAAATAAATAACAAAGTCAGTTCTTCGTATAGAAAATAATATAAAAGATACTAAGTAATAGGTGTCCGGTAGAGTAGAATAGCGCCTATCTCTACCTTACCTAGATGTCTTAAGAGGCGACTAAGGTATTGGACGGACAGCGTTTATTCTTGCAGAATAATACCATAATATGCAATGCTGTATCTATACTGCTCATGGGCATGCAATGGGGGGTAAGAATTTTTAGACTCGTACCAAAATGGAGGCGACGTGGTTCACCACCCGTCGCGTCTCGTTTCCCTCGGGGGCGAAAAGTTTAAATTAAAAATAATAACTTTACAAGTCCTTTCCTAGGCATATGAATAACTTCGGTTCTGTTTCTTACTTTTATAAGTTATGGTGAGTGAAACGTTTGCCCATAACAAACTCCCGTCATACTGAATATTTTTCAATATTTTTTATATCTTTACCCTTCAGATCAAAACACAGTAATGTTTGCACACTGCTGCTTCACGGCAGAATAAATAGCCCTGCGAACCTAGACGGAATCCTGCACAGAAATTTTACTACCTGTTAATGGAAATCTATCTAAATCGATGAAATGGTGACGAGGATGAATCATCAACTTTCCAATACCGACGAGGATTATTTTTTTATTTTCGGCAGTCAAGTTTCAAGGACAGAAGATTCCAATGCCACTTAATGTTTTCAAGTCAGGGGAAGCGCGCGTGATTAGAATATTATGGACCTAACAAATATTGGAATACAATAAGGTATGACTTTGTAGATGGTTGGTGCCCTATACCAATGGTTTAGTGACCTTGGGTATCGGTAAATAAGATTGAGATGTAGTTGATCTTTTTAGACCTTAAATACAAATATCACTGAATAAAATTGCAAGGTTTTTGTTAACGTTATTAAAATGAATACGCCGGAAGGGTCTAAGTCTATTTTATTTCTCTCAATTCTTTACAGTACTTATATCCGCGTGTGCATTATTCGTACTAAAACCAGCTAGGGATTCTGTTATTAATAAAATTAAATCGAAAACCAAGCATAATAAAGTCTGTAAGACATCAAGACACAGTAAGCTCTTTTTGCATAGATCGGACCATCAAAAGCTGAATGAAGGTACCACGGATTAATTATGACATCAGGGCGTCAAACGTCTCAGTCCTCCCGTAACCATGAGCTGTAAAGCGCCCGAAACGTCTGGTTATAAATAGTTAAAAATGAAACGCGATAAAATCCTTAAAATTAGTTTTATTAAATGTATAATAATAACGTATATTTTTAATCCAACAAGTTTTAGAAATATCTTCATAACATATTTGCTGCTACTTTCATTTAAAACGTAAAAGTAAATCTCATTTTTACCCGAACTCTCCCAGTAAAACTTCCAGCATCTAAAAGCAACTGATGCTTCAACAACAGCGTCCATATTAATTAATATACTTCGGTAACTATGAAGTTAAACTCAAACTTAATCAAGCCGCCAGTTAAGTGAGGTCCGTTGGAAACTTGGACCGTTATTTAACTTGAAAATCTAGACTATGCTGACAAAGAAACAAACGAACCGAGTGGGGATAATGGAGGCTGAATGAAATATTCGTTGCAGTTTCGTTCTAGGGTAATTTATTTGTGTTTCTGTTTCGATGGATTGTTTAAAGCGAGTTAGTTGTAAAACATGTACATAAATTACGCAGAGCTGAGATAGCACAGGGGCCCGGCGGTCGCCTTAAATTTCATTGTAAGAGAGTGACCTGAGTTAGAGTTCTGCAATTTTAAGTGTTGATTTACCACGTGTTCAACGGTGTGGGAAAATATCGTGAGGAAACCTTCACATCTGAGGAGTAGAAACTTTTCTATTAATTCCGCCAACCAGCATTGGACTAGCCGCAGTGGACACTCACCTGATCCAAAGCCCTTGATCCTCGGATCGATTCGTAGCGACGACGGCCGTAAAGAAAAACCCTACTACCTAATTACTTCGGATGCAACTTCCAAGGAAGGCCATCGTGGCGGATCCATAAGCAGCCAACAGAATAGATATTTAGTGAAGGTTGATATTATAATTTAAAATTAAATGTTACTTTAATGGAAAATAGATAATTAAATTCTGAAATGGTTGGATTTTGCTTCTATTTAATCTATACTAACGAATTAATAATATATAATAATTTATTTTATAGTAATGTTACTTAAAGTTAATGGTTAATTGCTATCTAATCTGTGGACAATAACCAACAGATACCTTCAACCACTACAACTGGTGTCTATAGCCTAATGGTAGCATGAGGATATACACACCACTGAAGTCAACCCCGACACGTGTTTCATCTGAAAACGAGGCATTATCAAGTGTTATCTACTCTACGACAGACAACCGCCGATTGAGCGGCGCGGTCGAAGAGCTGCCTGTTTATACCTTCGGCGACGCAACCGTAGTTAATATAAATAGATTGTAGCGGTGGAGGGTATCTGGTGGCCGAGGCCGTGTTAGTTTGCTTGTGCACGCTATTGTGGGAGGGCAGGCGGTACATTAGCAAACTTTACTGTGTTTCGGTTTGCAGGGCACCGGGAACTAGTGTAATCACTGGGCAAATGAGATTTAAGAACTGATGTTTCTGAGTGACGGGCGCAGTGTAGTGTCACACAGAAATTTCCTGTATGACACAGCATTTGTTATGGGCAAACGATGCACTTACCATCAGGTGATCGTTTTGCTCATTTCGTCACTTCATCCAATAAAAAAACTGTGGATCTTAGCAAATTAACTTTCTTTCCCTATAAATAGAATGGTTTTGTGTCACGCCGTACTCCAGTAATATAAGAACTTTGGAATTCCTGTGACGAATACCGAAAATTGAAGACGCAATTAAAGATAACGAAGCAACAGTTAAAGTAATCATTATTATAAAGTTATAAATATTAAAGTAAGTAAAATACATTTCGACCTTGGAACTAGATATCGTTAAGTTACAAAGATCCGTCTGCAAATTGAAAATGGTCTGCATTACCTAGTTTTTCAAGAGCGGCCCTCCCACAGAAGCGTGCACAAGCAAGCAAATACCAGTGGAATTTTGTATGCGGATCATCATAAATTTACTTTGTTTCCCTCCTTTACTGTAATGGATTACCACCAAGTAACGCCTCATTCTATTAAATATTAAATATTTGAGTTAATCCAGGTCTGAATTTAATACTCACGATTCCGAAAAGCGAAATAGTTTGCCACTGATTAAAGTTCCAGCTTCAAAAACCCATAACTTTTGTAATTAGAACGTTTATGAAACCAGATGTGGACCAGACACATGGTCCAATGATAACCGCTCCGAATTGGGTCAATTATTGATTTAGAATTCTTCATTGTTGATGACGACGATAGCTGGAATTGCTTTTGGACGCTGTCCAGTATTTCTTCAGTCTTTTAAATCCATAGATTGTTAGTAATCTACTTATTAATTTGTTAACTTCAAGTTTGATTCCCAGCCTAGCACATTCGTGTCTGCTAAAGAGCTACACACGGTATGAGATGCTGCGAGCGGCGAGTTTTCTAAGTGATAGAATCTCAATGATGATAGTGTTTTCTTGCCCGATTCCACTCACAGCGACGTCTTCTGGTTATAAATGATACGTCATCACCTTCTCAGGATCATATTGCAGTCATCATAGTGCAGGAATCCGTCTAGGTCGGTACCACCCCGGTCAGTTATTCTGCCGTGAAGCAGTTGTGTGCAAACATTACTGTGTTTCGGTTTTTAGGGCACTGAGAGCTAACGAGGACTGGCCATATGAGACTTAAGAAGCGATGTCTCGGGGTGACGAGCGCAGTATAGCGTCACACAGAAATGTTCTGGGTGACACAGCATTTGTTACGATCAGACCTTGCACTTACAATCATAATAAAAAAAAGTATTACAGAAACGCAATCCTGTGATTTGACATTCCCTTATCAGATGTTTTGCTGAGATAGGATTGTAGTAATGGTCTGATGTATTGATTTTTTATATATCACACAGATATTGGGTTGAGCTATGCAGGTGCGTTGACCGCAGAAGTGTATCGTTAACATTACGCAATTAAACATTTTATGCCAGCTTTTCATGCCGGCATAAATGTTGGACTCCGACTTGCCTTTCAATAAAATACTTCAAGTAAGTAAAAATGTACATTTCTTTTTCAACCGAGCCAAAACTATAGAGTGGACCGTGGCACCTCCACTAGGGAGGGATATAGGATAGAGGAAAAAATTAAACAAAATTGAGCTCCATAACGAGGCAAAGCCGTAGTTCGCTATTTAATTATGAATTTATGAGCAGCGGGGAAAATTCAAACCTAGAACGTCGGGTAGCGGTTTCGTTGATACATTGTAGCGTCGCAGACTAATAAGCGATTGCGATTTTGAGCAAGATTTTAGAGACGGCTAGATTGAGAGCGATGCGTTTCATAGACTCATCAGCATCATCATCATCATTTCAGCCTATCACTAGTCCGCTGCTGAGCAAAGACCTACCCCATAGATTTTTTTTTTATTTATTTTTTATTGCATAAAGTGATGAAACGAGCAAAACGTTCACCTGATGGTAAGTGCAAAGTCTGCCCGTAACAAATGCTGTGTCGCCCAGAAAATTTCTGTGTGACACTATACTATGCCCATCACCTTGACACATAGGTTCTTAAGTCTCACATGCCCAGTGATTACTCTAGCTCACAGTGCCCTTCAAACCGAAACACAGTAGTAATGTTTGCACACTACTGCTTCACGGCAGAATAACTGGCCCTGGGGTGGTACCTACCTAGACGGACTCCTGCATAGGAATCCTACCACCAATAATTACTAGCTCTTGTTTTAGAGGGATTTTGCCATAGTTCCCACGCTTGAAAGGCGTGTTGTCAACCGCAGTTTATTTATTCATATGCTCCATGAATATGATGCTGTCCATCTCCAGGGTTTTTATTTTACCTTGGTCGACTTCTACGATACCCACGGGATGAGATGGGGCGGTAGATTCCCTTAAGCAGCCACCCCACGGTCTTTGATTTGATAAATTCATGAAATTGATATTATTTTTCTAAAAATACTGAGTCATGAGTTTTATAATTCAATATATATATATGATATGTTGTGACTATTTATGTGAAAAAAGAAAGGTGCGTAGAAATTAAAAAAAAACACCCTTTAACTGTGTGATCTAGGTTACTCCCAAATAATATGAAAAAGTAAAGAGTATGGATACAATATTGAGTTGAAAGAGTATGGTACTTGTATAAGTATTAACTGACGAAAGTTACCGGTGGATTTAGACCAAAATATATATAGACCAAAACCACCTTATAGTTTATATTTGCATTGCCATCACGTATTGAGGTTAGTCTGAAGAAGAAAATACAGATGAAAGCAGTTAACCCATTTTTGTCGAAGCATGGTCTATGACAAAATATCAGAGAAGACAACCCCATATACATGCATTGCAAACTCGCAAGCAAGCTAGCGAGCAGAAGTTGCATTTGGTTTACTAATTACTGTTATTTAAAGTAAAGTTGAATTTTGTTTTATACTTACTGTTTATTACTTAGTAGTAATATTTTCGCCTTGTGGTGGCGGCTTAAGAGAATCTACCACCCCATCTCATCCCGTGGGTGTCGTAAAAGTCGACAGAGGGAAAATGAAAACCAAAAGATGGGCAGCAGCATCATTCTGGAACATCTGAAAAAATAAACTGCGGTTGCCAACCCGCCTGCCAAGCGTGGCAACTATGGCAAATCCCCCCCAAAATGAGAGCTACAAACTTTTGTGGCAATCTATGGGGGAGGCCTATGTTCAGCAGTGGACTAGTGATAGGCTGAAAAGAAGAAGAAGAAGAAGAAGTAATATTTATCATTGTTATTATTTAATATTTAGATGTAGTCTTAGCTGAAAACATTTTTTTTTATAGCATAAAGTGATGAAACGCGCAAAACGTTCTCCTGATGGTAAGTGCAACGTCTGCCCATAGCAAATGCTGTGTCACCCAGAACATTTTTGTGTGACACCTCACTGTGCCCATCACCCTGAGACATCAGTTCTTAAGTCTCATATGCCCAGTGATTACGCTAGCTCACAGTGCCCTTCAAACCGAAACAGAGTAATGTTTGCACACTACTGCTTCGCGGTAGAACAACTGGCCCTGGGGTGGTGCCTACCTTCTACTACTGTACTACTTACTGTTTATTACTTACTAGTAATATTTATCATTGTTATTATTTAATATTTAGATGTAGTCTTAACTGAAAACATATAAATATTAAATAAACACAATAATCTGGACACACGATCGAAGGAACGCCAACCGTTGCGAAAATAGTGGCATCGATGCAGGCATCTATACAGGAATCCGTCTAGGTGGGTACCACCCCAGGGCCAGTTATTCTGCCGTGAAGCAGTAGTGTGCAAACATTACTGTGTTTCGGTTTGAAGGGCACTGAGAGCTAGCGTAATCACTGGGCATATGAGACTTAAGAACTGATGTCTCAGGGTGACGGGCGTATTGTGGTGTCACACTGTTCTAGGTGACATAGCATTTGTTATGGGCAGACGTTGCACTTACCATCAGGTGAACGCTTTGCTCGTTCCGTCACTTTTATCAATAATAAAAAAAAATCGAAAGTGTGGTAAGTTGTGCAATGTGCAGTCTAGACGATCCTAGATGAAGTGACGATCTACCAAAACGCGCGGACAGTTAAGAAATTCAGACGATCGAACGAAGCCTGTGTTTAGAAGTGGATGGAACAGTCGTTCCTTTTAGTACTTGGACATAATTTAACAGCGAAGAGGTTATTCTAGAAACATCCCTTTCACTTAACTATATCGCAAAGTAGCATTACATTAGGCCATTACAACGGCAATGGTCTCGTTGGATAATCACTTTGACAGACGTAATCCGCTAAGCCAATCGCTCCATCACGCTAATGTAATCGCAAGCGAATGTTGTTGCAACTTCTCTCAGTTTCTGGTTAATTAAGACACTGTTTTGAGTGGCACTTACAGCGCACTAAATAAATAATGGAGCCGTGTTTCGGCGAATCGGATTTCGGCAAGTGCATTATAAAGCGGCAATATTTACCAGGAGGGTAAATTTATAATAAATTATTCTAGTAATTTTGATTTAAGTACCACGGTAGAATATATTGAGGACTGGTCTAACGTAATTTATATATTAGTCACATTTTGTATTTATTGTAATATTTTTTCGGCGCGGAAGTTCTTGGCCTACTTGCCTTCTCCGGTAGAGTACCGGGTATTCTGCCGTGAAGCAGTAGTGTGCAAACATCACTGTGTTTCGGTTGAAGGGCACTGTGAGCTAGCGTAATCACAGGGCATATGAGACTTAAGATCTGATGTCTCAGGCTACCCTTACCCAAGCATTTGGGGCTCTATTTGGATGGGCATCTTCCCTACTTGTGAAAAGGCAATAAGGAGCAAGAAATTAAATTCTTTCGAAAATGGCAATACTTCACCCCACCTGTCACGTCTCGTTTCTCGAGAGGGCGAAAGGGCGGACTACTGATGTGGTCTCTCCCTACCCCAATTGGGAAAAAGGCGTTAATTAATGTTTTTATGTTTTAATTTGAAGTAAGTGACGAGACGAGCAAGCTAACCTTATGATCAGCCACGCTGTCACATTTAAGATGTCACCCAGAACTTTGCTTGGAAAGTGTTTGTGTGGCATCGCCATATACACTACACTGCATGCTCTTGTATCGCCTGTGATTACACTAGCCTGTGCCCTTCAAAACAAAATACAGCGGTGTGGCACACCACTTGACTTATTTCTACCTAGGCCGATTCTTGCACAGGAATCCTGCCACCAGTAAAAAGTAACTTCTTCACCATAATTATCTATTTACAGTAAATTATTCGTTGTTTTATCGTCTGCTGCCATTAATGAAGAATATATTTTTGTTAAATATACTCGTAGATTATTTTCATTAATTACATTTTTAATCGATTTGAAAGAAGGAGGGGGTTCTTATTTCGTCTGTATATACATTTTTATGTGTTTTCGAGCATAACCTGTTTGTTTACAGATTTGATTTTAATGATTCTTTTTTTTTGAAAAGGGGATATTATAAGAGTGGTCCCATATAATGGTTAAGTTCTGATGATATGATCCGTGAAAAAATCATGAAACTATGACACTGCGTTGAAGTCGGTTTTTTGATAAAATAATTATTTTGAACTATACTGGTTCGCCAAAAAATGCCCCTGTCCTGGGAAGAACCAGCAAGTAACCGATCGGTCGGACTTTTGGCGGCAACACGAAAAGTGGCAGTTGTGTTTTAATTGATTTTTGTAATGTCTGTGTGTGTGAGTTTTGATGATTAATATTGATAGTTTATTATGCAGCGAGTGCTCGTGAAAGTGTACATACATACATACATAAAATCACAACTGTATCACATAAGGGGTAGTCAGAGACTGGGCACTCACTGCAAAAACAGATGACTGCCTCAATCCACGTTTCACCAAAACAATATAATGCACTTGGTGTGATAGGAACTAGACTGATTTCTCCCAAGGAGTCCTACCATCAGTAATATTTAATTATCTACTGAGATATATAATTAAATCTTCATGAAGTGTGTCAAGTTACGAAAGTTATACGTAATAAATATTTGCATGGGTGCTGTTGTGAAAATTCTGCGCAATATCATGCGTTTCGAAAAAAATCTTGATAACGTTCGTATTTATTAAACATTGCCGCGCCCATAACGCGAATTTCGAAATCTGTTATTTCTGATTTAATTTTGATAGGGCTTGTACGCGAAGGCGTTAATTTCAATATCTAGATTTTTAAAAAAGAGAATCGAAACTAAATAATGTAAAAGAAAATTAATAAATTTTAAATTCAAAGTGCAATTTATTGTGACTATAATTAACTGACTTTACAAAGTAAATAACCTATCATACATACGTATAGAAGTGCCATTATTGTGTACCATATCTTTACTGGTGGTAGGATTGAAAAGCAGGAATCCGTCTAGGTAGGTACCACCCCAGGGCTAGTTATTCTGCCGTGAAGCACTAGCGTGCAAACATTACTGTGTTTCGGTTTGAAGGGCATTGAGAGCTAGCATTATCACTGGGTATATGAGATTTATAACTGATGTCTCAGGGTGACGAGCGCAGTGTGGTGTGAAATGTTCTGGGCGACACAGCATTTGAATAGGGGCAGACGTTCCCCTTTCCATCAGGTGAATTGCTCGTTTCATCACTTTATACGATAAAAAAATCGGCGTTGAAGTCGGTTTTTTGAGTAAATAAATTATTATATTATGTAAACGATTTTTGAAAATAATCAAGATAGATTATCTATTTTATCGTATTGTAACTTAAATAATTGCATTATTAATTATTTAACATCGTCATTCGAAACCCAATATCGTCTAGATACCTATGGCACTAATTCCGTATCCATTTAATTAGACTACGAGCTATTGATACGCCACAGACGGCTACACACACCGTGATACGTTTCCGAAACGTTCACACATAATTTCCACCTCATTGCAATACTCAAATCGATGTCGATAAGAACTAAAATCCCATATGCGAATACGACAAAATTAACACTATCTTGGCGTGAGAACACACATGAATATTGAGTTTTATTGTAAATGGCATTGAAGGTAGAATTGCGTGTAGGTGTGTCAGTTGCGGCGCTTATTAATTAGGGATGACGCGATTCAGTGGTTTCTGATTTGATTAATGCATATTAAATTCTACAGTTGAAGTGAGCTTGGGTGGTTGATTTCAATAGAGGTATAGAGGTTTTTTTTTTAAAGAATAATACTGTATTCAACTGGTAAGTAAATGGCAATGGAAATGGTAAGATTTCTAAGATATGGAACAGTATAAATATAGATAGAAGAATAGTCCCAGTAGCCGTCAAGTAGTAGTGTGCAATAATGACTTTTTGATTTTTTAAGGTCACCGTTAGCTAGTGTAATTAGTGATCATTTGTGACTTAACGTTTGTCTCAGGGTGTTGACCGCAGTGTTGTGTAATACAGAATTTATCTGGGCGATATAACATTTAATATAGGCAGACGTGAAACTTACCGTCAGGCGATTTACTTGTCTTGTCAATTTCTAAAGTTTTTTTTTTATTGGAGAAAGGGACGACACGAGCAAAATGTTCGCGTGATAGATAGTATAACGTTTTCTCATAACAAACGTTGGACTGGTCGTCAGAGTACCTGATTGCTGCCGCGGGTCCTAGGTTCGAATCCCAAGCGGAGCCAACATTGGTGCTAAAACACAAATTATTGGTTTTCGGGTCTGGTTGTGTTGTGTTTGTCCTCGTGTTTCTAACACTGCATCCTAGCCTACCTCCGATCTTATCGCATAAGCGTTACATCGGGCGCGGGTAGGTTGGGACGAGTGAGTGCCTCTGTGTTTGCGCGTACACTCGTGGCACTATAATATCTCCTGCGCAGTTGATGGCTCTCGACAGTATTCAGAAGTCGTCGCCGTGGACGAAATCGGCTAGGACAACATCATATCACTCATAACAAGTTCTGTGTCACCCAGAACATTTCTGTACGGCACCTCACCTCGCCCGTCACCCTGAGACATCAGTTCTTAAGTCTCATATGCCCAGTAATTAAACTAGCTCTCAATGCCCTTTAGACCGAAACACAGTAATGTTTGTACAATACTTGATACAAAGGTGTCCGGCAGAGTAGGATAGCACCTATCTCTTTCCTACTGAGGCGTCGTAAGAGGCCACTGAGGTATTGTACGGACTGCCTTTATTTGTACAGAAGTCAGATATTCTGCCGTGAAGCAGTAGTGTGCAAACAATACTGTGTTTCGATTAGAGGTGTGAGCTAGCGTAATCACTGGGAATATGAGACTTAAGAACTTATGTCTCAAGGTGATGGGCACAGTGTGGCGTCACACAGAAATTTTCTGGGTGACACAGCATTTGTTATGGGCAGACGTTGCACTTACCACCAGGTGAACGTTTGCTCGTTTCATCACGCAATGGGGACTAAGAATTTTTCGACTCGTACCAGCGACGTGGTTCGCCACCCGTCTATATTCCCGCGGGGGCGTACTAATAACTGGGAGACTAGGACTCACTGGCACTCTTTTTTTCGCATCACATTACACCGTTAACAAATAAACAGAGAAAAACGGGATAAAGAACTAGTCCACATATAAAAACAAGACGTCGGTTAAGAAAATAAATAAATAAAAATCATCTGTGTTAAGAGTGATAACGTCATCTCGAATTCAAATGAGTCCGACGTGCGACAACAATTGATTTCGCCACCCGTTTAATGTTGTCCCAGGCCGGATCCATTAACACGTTGATGGCCTGTTGTCACTTGGCTCACGAGCCGATTAGACGCTACGCCACCTGTCCTGTTCAATCTAGTCTAAGATCCTAGATACGACCCGACACGTCCGGATACGATGCGTGCGGAAATAGCACCTACCCTCTGTACGTAAGTTATAAATTATGACTATTATAAAAGTATAATTATATGTATATATGTCCTTTATATGGAAGTGAATGTTAGGTTCGGCAGAAGAAGCATGAAAATAAGTTTTTTTTTATTGCATAAAGTGACGAAACGAGCAAAACGTTCACCTGATGGTAAGTGCAACGTCCGCCCACAACAAATGCTGTGTCATCCAGAATATTCCTGTGTGACACCACACTGCGCCCGTCACCCTGAGACATCAGTTCTTAAGTCTCAAATGCCCAGTGTTTACGCTAGATCACAGTGCCCTTCAGACCGAAACACAGTAATGTTTGCACACTACTGCTTCACGGCAGAATAACTGGCCCTGGGGTGGTACCTACCTAGACGGATTCCTGCATATGTATGGTACCACCCCAGGGCCAGTTATTCTGCCGTGAAGCAATAGTGTGCAAACATTACTGTTTCGTTTTTAAGGGTGTGTGTTTCGGTCTGAAGGGCACTGTGATCTAGCGTAATCACTGGGCATATGAGACTTAAGAACTGATGTCTCAGGGTGATGGGCGCAGTGAAGGGCCAAACGGAAATGTTCTGGGTGACACGGCATTGGCTATGGGCAGACGTTGAACTTACCATCAGGTGAACCTTTTGCTTGTTTCATCACTTGATCCAATTAAAAAAAAATAACATATTGTGTGTTAGATACTAGCGACATATAAACTCAGTGTGGTCATAGTTTTGTGTCGACTATTAAGCGTCTAATTTAGTTATTGTGATGCCGTACACACCATTATTTTTTGTATTCATGTATAAATATCCATTGGAAAAATAGACGTGCCTCCACTTAACTGCATCAATTAATTTTTTTTTATGTTAACAACGGTTAACGTCGATTGCTTACCAATTCGGAGAAATCATCGGCAACATTTTACGTAGCTCTTACCTGAAACAGAAATTTGAAACGTAAGAATATTAGAAATAGGCCGTTTTATGAATAGTTACAATGGTTACTATGTCATCATTTTAGCTTATCACTAGTCCACTGCTGAACATAGACCTCCCCTGTAGATTGCAACAAAAGTTACAAGCTCCCATTCTGAGGGGATTTTATGAGTCAAAGATTATTTTATTGAAATGCCATGTTTTTCCGTGTGGTGGCGGCTCGTTAAAAGAATACTACCACTCCATCTCATCCATTGGATCTCGTAAAAGGCGAGTAAGGAATTAAAGTGCACTGTGCACCCAACAGCGCATGATGGCGATGGGCTCACCACCTATCACACCAAGTGCATTATATTGTTTTGGTGAAAAGTGGGTTGTGGCAGTCATCTGTTTTTGCAGTGAGTGCCCAGTCTCTGACTACCCCTTATGGGATACAGTCGTGATCTTATGTATGTATGTATGTAAATACCATGTTTACTGGAGGTAGGATTCCTGACCAGGAATCCGTCTAGGCAGGTACCACCCAGTGCCAGTTACTCTGCCGTGATATATATAAATTCGGTTATGTAATTGCTGTTAGCCTTTTTTGGCTTTAGCTTTAGCTTCATCGGATACTGTCCTCACGGGCCAGGGGCCCGCGTGCCAGGTTTGGTTTGACCCCAACATAAATACATAAATAAACTCCTACAATAACCTCGGAATTCGGACTGTCACGTTCGCTGCGTGCTTGCGCGATTTAGAATATCTCAATATGATTTTAAGTCGTCTAATGACCGTCCGAGGGAGGTTGCGGACCTCACTCTGGGCGGTGAGAACCGCCCTGGAACACGGGTGTTTCGTGTGTACGCGGTGTGATTGTCGACTGCTCTCTACGGCGGTCGCGCGTCGTGGTGCGGTTCTGCCTTGAAGCAGTAGTCTGCAGACATAGCTTCTGTGTTTCGTTCTGAAGGGCACTGAAAGCTAGTGTTTAATCACTGGGCATATGAGACTTAAGAACTGATGTCTCAGGGGGACGGGTGCAGTGTGTTGCCATAAAGGGATAACTTATCAACTTTTGAAGATGCATTCGTTCCGCTGTCAGTGTATATTTCATCAGAGAGATGATTAAGTTGGACCCAGCGGCAATGTTTGTAATCCTTGGCTTTATTGGATAATATTTGGATTTTGGAGTATTGTAAGTATCGTGTAATGTACCGCGTCACCGAAATTTACGAGTATTGTTATAGTGGAGGGGGGCGAACGAGCAAGCGGCTCACCTGATGGCAGGTGGTCACCACGCCCTTGAAAATCGGAAACCAGAATAATTTCGGGAGCATTACCGGCCTTTAACAAACGTAGGCTCTTTTCTTGGATGTCCCTAAGTCATACTGGTACAGAAAAACCGTG
This sequence comes from Luehdorfia chinensis, assembly GCA_019845155.1. Classification (NCBI taxonomy): domain Eukaryota; kingdom Metazoa; phylum Arthropoda; class Insecta; order Lepidoptera; family Papilionidae; genus Luehdorfia; species Luehdorfia chinensis. The sequence continues at coordinate 1,065,749 of JAHVAK010000097.1, read as the reverse complement.
AGCATATTTCTGTTCCATTTAAAGCGACAAAAGTCGACCGCGTGGCGTAGTGGTTAGCGTACCTGACTTCTGCGCTACCGGTCCCGGGTTCGATTCCCAGCCGGAGGTAACATTTGTGCAAAAACACAAACTGTTGCTTTTCGAGTCTGGTTGTGTTGTGCATGTGAAATGTATGTTTGTAAAACGCACCCACGATACAGGAGAAAATCCTACTGTGGGGCTTCGTTTTTTTTAAAATAAAAAAAAGGAAGGCAAGAATCACTGCGATCTATAGACACTAACGCAGCCGTGGTGGACAAACAAGACAACAGTCTCGACTTTTCTTCATTTGGCGGTGTCAGACGGACCATACGCCTCGCAATATTTTTTTTTTTTTATTAAAAGTAACATACGAGACGAGCAAATTGTTCATCTATATAAGTGCAACGTCTGCTCATAACAAATGCAGTGTCACACAGAACGTTTCTGTGTGGCATCACACTGCGCTTATCACCCTGATGCACCTATGCTTAAAAAAAAAGTAAAGTTAAGTTTCAGCCTATAAATGTCCCACTACTGAGCACAGGCCTCCTCTCATTTCTGAGAGGGTTTTCGAGCTAGGAAGAATCCGCCACGCTGCTCCAATGCGGGTTGGCGGACTTCACATGTCTTCGAAATATTTTTTTATTCCTCAGACATGCAGGTTTCCTCACGATGTTCACGATGAGCACGTGGTAAATCAGCACTTAAAATTGCAATTAACAATTTTAGTGGAGCCGGCATCGGGAATCGAACCCAGGTCACTCGCGTACTATGAAATTTAAAGCGAGCGCCTAGCCCCTGAGCTACCACGGCTTTTACACGGCATCTATGCTTAAGTCTCTATAATTTTTTTCCAGTGATTACTAACTCTAAGTGCCCTTTAGACCGAAACACAGAAATGTTCGCACACTACTGCTCCACGGCAGGTACCTACCTCGGCGGACTACCTGATGGTTTCATGATGATGTACTCCTAGCCGATTTCGACCACGGCGACAACTTCCGAATACTCTCGAGAGCCATCAACTGCGCAGGAGATATTACAGTGCCACAAGTGTACGCGCAAACACAGAGCCACTCACTTGTCCCAACCTACCCGTATGCGATGTAACCCTGATGCGCTAAGATCGGTGGTAGGCTAGGATGCAGTGTCAGAAACACGGGGACAACCACAACACAACCAGACCCGAAAACCAAGTATTAGTGTTTTAGCACAAAAAAGTTTTGTTGGCTCCGGCTGGGAATCGAACCCAGGACCCGCGGCGTAGAAGTCAGGTACTCTGACCACTAGGCCACGCGGTCTTCAAACGGAGTACCTAAATAGGAATCCCACCACCAGTATAAGAAAAGAAATCTTTAAACTTTTTGAAATCAAATATAATGGGCCTCTATTTCTTCGTTGGAACAGGACCGTCACGCCTCTTAACCCAACCCGGGATTTTTTTTTGTTTGTTTATTGTATTAAGTGACGAAACGAGCAAAACGTTCACCTGGTGGTAAGTGCAACGTCCGCCCACAACAAATGCTGTGTCACCCAGAGTATTTCTGTGTGACACCACACTGCGCTCGTCACCCTGAGACATAAGTTCTTAAGTTTCAAATGCCCAGTGATTACGCTAGCTCACAGTGCCCTTCAAACCGAAACACAGTAATGCTTGCACACTACTGCTTCACGGCAGAATAACTGGCCCTGGGGTGGTACCTACCTAGACGGATTCCTGCATAGGAATCCTACCACCAGTAAAAGTTTGAATACGTATAATTTATTCGCACTAATATCATCTTAGGTACTATAATTCAGAACTTAATAGCATACTTTAGTTGCAATGCTACGTGATTGTCTAAGTCATAACCATATCAAAGGCGCTAGTGACAGACTAACAGACAGGCAAGACATAGTGAACGTGAGGAATGCGCGCGCCGGCGCCGCCGCCTCTTACATCTGTCAATTGCAGGCTTCGCGATCTCTTAATTCTCAATTGGATACTGTGGTATATTGCGTGTTTGTAGATTTATTTTTCTTAAGTCTTCTTAAGTCTCACTCAATTTATTAACGGATACCAGCTGCTCATATCTGAAAAGCCCTTTATTTGATACTAGCGATCAGCCCCGGCTTCGCACGGGTAGATAGATATTACATACATACATAAGATCACGACTGTATCCCAAAAGGTAGTCAGAGACTGGGCACTCACTGAAAAAACAGACGACTGCCACAATCCACGTTTCACCAAAACAATATAATGCACTTGGTGTGATAGGTGGTGAGCCCATCGCCACCATGCGTTGTTGGGTGCACAGTGCAGTTTAATTCCTTACTCGCCTTTTACGAGATCCATTGGATGAGATGGAGTGGTAGTATTCTTTTAACGAGCCGCCACCACACGGCTATAGATAGATATTAGAAGGATAAATTAGTACTTTATTTGGACAAATAGAACAACCACAATTCCTTAACTTATTTTACTAAAATAAAGTTTTTTTTTGATGGAAAATAAGCCATGAAATATACACAATATTTGATGTCGTGGTAGCAAAATAAAAACGACCGCTCTCGACCGCTGCGCAAAGGGAGCCGCGCTCCTCGGTGATGCCGAAGTTGCATGAAGCCGCTGTATTTTTTATAGAGCCTTAAAAGTTTTATGTTAAAAAATAAAATAAAAATAAAATTCAAAGCACTTTGTTTCTAGTTTACAAAAAATAATAAAGCAGCGAGCGCAGGGCTGTTCGCTCACACCGCGGTATTTTTCTTACCCGTCGTTACTTCTAAAGGATAGGTCCGATTCGAATAGTTTAAAAGAGGACTTTATATGTACATAATCTTGACTAAATACTAAATACCTTGACTATGAAACTACTTTGTAGAATAAGGATTAATATCATGATATGAATGTCATCATCTTTCGATTCTACCCGTGTTTTGATAGACGGTTAGATTAGATGGTTATTGTGACTTAACTATAATAGTTAGACATATAGCCTCGCGGACTTTTTTGTGAGTAATGATGAGTACTATGAAAATGTAGTACATTATTTTCTTTATCCTCAATAGTTTTTGCAACGCACGCCAAATAATGACTTTTATCAGTAAATTTTTGATACTTTGACATCATATATTCGTAGGGTTCTCGTTTTTTTTAAATTAAATACAACTCATGTTATTCGGTGATAATGTGGTTGTATAAAGGTGAAAGATTTTTTTAAAACGGTTCAGTTGTTTTTGAGTTTATTCATTACAACCAAACATACAAAAAATCTAATCTTTCCTCTTTATAATATTTATAGTTTAGATAATGATGATGTCCTCCTGGCCAATTCGATCTGCGCAGGAGATATTATAGTGCCACAAGGGTACGCTCTAACGCAGATGTACTCACACGTCCTTACGACCCGCGGCCGATGCAACGCTCATGCTATAAGCTCAGAGGGCGATTAAGATGCAGGGTCAGAGACACGGGGATAATCACAATACAACCGAAACCCGAAAACGAACAGTTTGTGTTTTTGCACAAATGCTCCGTCTGGGATACGAATCCAGAACCCGCGGCGTAGTAGCCACGTACTCTGACCGCTAGGGCACGCGGTCGTCGTCTTGATGACGGCCTCAATTGAGGTGGCAGAATTCGTCATAATCGCCACGCATGTGAGGCCGGTTGCCATCTGGTGGCGGCAAAAGAGAATCTACCACCCAATAGGTTTTTTAAAAGTCGAGAGGAAAAATTTAAACCCGAAGATCGGCAGCAGCATTTACCTGAAACATCTAAAACTATCGCAAAATCGCCCAAAATAATATCTACCAACGTTTGTGGCAATCTATCGCGGAGGCCTATGTTCAGCAGTGGACTAGTGATAGGCAGAAATGATGATGATAATGGAAGGCCGGTTTGTGATCGGTTTGCGCAGTACATTGCACCTTAGAAACTGCTAGCATGTGGTCTTAACAAGTTTGGCTTATTTGGGATGGAGAGAGAATAATGTTTTCTTTTATTTACGCGAATACTACACATTTAAATGAAACTACTTTTACGGATTTTATCGCGTTTAATTTTAAACCGCTAATTTAAAATCCGTAAAAGTAGTTTCATTTAAATGTGGAGAGAGAACAGTCACTGGTCAAATAAATGAAATCGTGTCTTAGACCATTCCCCTAAACATCACTCTTAACGATAAATCAACTAAAAAAGCACAATAGGTGCATCCCATTCGGAAATATTCGCTACAGAAAGGGTCCAAATTACCGGCTGCCATTAGCAGATAACATCTAAACCAAAACAGCGCGTAAATCAACATTTACGACGTCATAAAATCAGCTCCACGGACCGCTCGAACATAATCAACGTTATGATTGTGGAGGTCGCAATAGGCAGTCTGCGTGCTAGCAATATTTACAGATATTCTTACCGATGTCGGGATTCCTATGCAAGAATCCGTCTAGGTAGGTACCACCGCAGGGCTAGTTAATCTTCCGTGACGCAGTAGTGTGTTGTTCAGACCGAAACACTTACTGTGTTTCGGTCTGTTTGCACGCAAAATGAGTAAAGACATCATAGCTTATTCGTATCCGACATAACTGTCTTAATACATTGTATCTTGTCTATTGAAATTAGGATGTTTTTTAATTTCAATAGCCCCGCGAATCATCCTTGGTAGAAATCGGTGTTCTTTTGCAAGGATTTGTGGTCTATATAATCTGATGTAATGATTGGGGTGATCTAGAAAATGGTCACATACTGCAGACTTCCTAGAGACTCGATGGTTCACTTCAGCTATGTGTTCTTTTACACCTAATTTCAATAGAGAAGATGGTTGGGTATTACCACCGGCTTGGGATCCTATAATTAACAAAATTAAATTGAAAACCAAGCATACTGTGTTTCGGTTTGAAGGGCACTGAGAGCTAGCGTAATCACTGGGCATATGAGACTTAAGAACTGATGTCTCAGGGTGACGGGCATAGTGTAGTGTCACACAGTAATTTTCTGAGTGACACAACATTTGTTATGGGCAGACGTTACACTTACCATCAGGTGAACTTTTTGCTCGTTCCGTCACTTTTATGAAATAAAAAAAAATAAAAAAAAAATAACCACTGCAAGACTTCAAGATACTGTAAGCTCATTTTGCGCAGATCGGACCAAAATAATGATTAAAAGCTGAAGGTACCCCGGATTAACTATGACATCGGGACATCTGTCACCTCAGTCCCCCCGTGACTATGAGTGCTGTAAAGTACCCGAAACGTCGGTTTATAAATAGTTTAAAAATTAAACGCGATAAAATGCGTAAAAGTAGTTTCATTAAATGTGTAATATTCGCGTAAATATAAGAAATCATAACTTGATTATAGTTCTACTTCATAACAGTTTATTTACAATATTTTATAAAACTAATTCTTTGTCCTAATGTGTTAATTGCAAGTTCATCCTATCCGACCAGAGTTCAAATCCTTGCGGTTTCGCCAGCCACACAAAGCAGCATTGTGACGTCACTAGCTTGTAACCACAGGACTCGCCTTTGATGTGGGAACGTCGATTTGAGGATTGTCAAGGATCTAGTTAATTCAATAAGAGAAGAATAGTGTTGTACAAGCGATTTGTCGAGTTTTATCAATTGTTAAATTGAATTACATTGTACGTACATACGGTCACGCCTATTTCCCATCGGGGCAGGCAGGGACCACATCTTTCCACTTGCTACGATCCTGACACACATCTTTCGCTTCTTCTACTTTGATTGGCGTTTTTGTACACGCACGTCGGTTGCGGGTATTTTTAATGTGGCCGTTCCTCAAAGGTAAACCGTTCTAATTGTGATAGGTACACCTAGGTCGACCCTTACCGGCTTTCCCATCCACATTCGCCTCGTAAAACTGTTTCGTCAATCTTCTTTCATACATCCTCTCTACGTTTGCTCGTTTTTTGTTTTTGCTTATGAATATGTTTCATTAACATAAATAAACCGTAATACATTAGGTGTGGTTTGACACCTAATGTATTACGGTTTATTTATGTTATTAAAAGATATTTGTTAACGCTAATTATCGAGATCGGTGTAAAATTCTATGAAGACACTAATTAAAGAGTTGAGACTAACTGGACTGATGGTAGGATTCCTATGCAGGAATCCGTCTAGGTAGGTACCACCCCAGGGCCAGTTATTTTACCGTGAAGCAGTAGTGTCCAAACTATACTGTGTTTCAGTCTGAAGGGCACTGAGAGCTAGCGTTCATCTCAATCAATGGGCATATGAGACTTAAAAACTGATGTCTCTGGGTGACGGGCGCGGTGTCAGGAATATTCTGAGTAACACAGCATTTGTTATGAGCAGACGTTGCACTTACCATCAGGTGAACGTTTTGCTCGTCTCGACACTATAATAAATAAAATAAAAAACTGAAAAGTTATAGAATAAATTCCATGATTTTTTTAACCCAGAACATTTTGCTATGGGCAGACGTTGCACTTACCATCAGTTGAACGTTTTGCCCGTTTCGTCACTTTATTAAATAATAAAAAATATAAACCCACGAATTTTGGCAAAAAAGCCGGAGAGTAGGTACTTGACCTAGTTGCCTTGTACGGCAAAGAAGGTAGAGTACCGGGCAAGCGACCTCGGACAGTAAAATCCTAAACCTTATAGTTCCTTTCCCAATTTTTCATTCCCTACCCCATGTCCATTTCCTACCTAATGCCTTTCCCTTCGTCTCCGCCAAGCCAGTGGCGCCCGTGACGATGGCTAGCTAGCTAGGGAGCAAGAATTCAAACTCGTACCGAATTGGCGACATTGTGGTTCGCCAACCGTCATCTCGTATCTGCGGGGGCGAAAAGTGGGCTACGGATGTGGTCTCTGCCTACTCCTATATAGGAAAAAGGCGTGACGGTATGCATGTAGTAATTTTGACCATGAAGACCTCTTCACCTAATAATCTGAAGTAACTATACGGGATATATTACAGTGCCGTTATCGTGTTACACACGGCCTTCACTTTCCAGTGTTCGACGTAATGGGGTATAAATAGCTATAGTCAAGTAAATGCCCTGTATGTATTTCGATAGCAAGCCTAATAAAATAAAAGTAAAAAAAAATAAAAAGCAGCCTATAAATGTACCACTGGTGAGCACAATCCTCCTTTCATTTCCGAGAGGGTTTCGGAGCTAGAAAGAATCCGCCACGCTGCTCCAATGCGGGTTGGCGGACTTCACATGTCTTATATTTTTTATTTTTCAGAAATGCAGGTTTCCTCACGATGTTTTCCTTCACCGCCGAACACGTGGTAAATCAACACTTAAAATTGAAATTAACAATTTTAGTGGCGTTCTATGAAATTTTAAAGCGAGAACCTAGCCCCTGAGCTACCACGGCAAATTCCTGAAATTGTATTTTTTATTTATTTATTTAATAATAAATAAAAAATACAATTTCAGGGAGAAAAGAACACTAAATAAAAGTACATTAAAACAGCTGGGCTAAGATCACGAAAACAAGAAATAATAGTCGTAAGAATAATGCTAAGCAGATGATGAGATGAGACGTCAGATAAATTTCATCCATACTAATAATAAAATGCGAAAGTTTATGTCTGTATGTTACCATTTCACGACTTAACCGCTTAACCGATCTTGACGAAATTTGGCAGAGATAGTATGCATCATGGCGACAAACATGGGATACTTTTATCCTGGAAAATCAAAGACTACCCACGGAAATTTTAAAAATTAAATACACACGGGCGTACTCGCGGGCATCGCACGGAATGAGACGGGGTGGTAGATTCTCTGCCGCTACCACACCCAAAGTTATTTCATTATAAAACATAAACGTTTCTCGCTTACGAACATTAGCCACACTAATATTATAAATGTGAACATGACTCTCTCTGTCCCTCAGCCTGTTTGTTACCTTTTCACGGCTCAACCGCTGAACCGATCTTGACGAAATTTGGCCCAGAGATAGCTTCTTCTAGGGATTCTTTTTAAATCAATTACTACCCACGGGGGATTAAAAATAACCTATATCCACGTGGGCGAACTCTCGGGCATCAGCTATTTTTTTTCATTGTATAAAGTGACTAAACGAGCAAAACGTTCACCTGGTGGTAAGTGCAACGTCCGCCCACAACAAATGCTGCGTCACCCAGAATAATTCTCTGTGACACCACACTGCGCCCGTCACCCTGAGACATCAGTTATTAAGTCTCATATGCCCAGTGATTACGCTAGCTCACAGTGCCCTTCAAACCGAAACACTGTAATGCTTGCACACTACTGCTTCACGGTAGAATAACTGGCTCTGGGGTGGTACCTACCTAGACGGATTCCTGCATAGGAATCCTATCACCAGTAACTTAACACAGTCTTAATGTAACTTTTTAATTTAATATAGCATGTCAATCATTGTTATCAGATGTCCACGTATATACAAGTATGCATCAAAGTGTGTCTGTAGCGAGTAAATTTGAACAGCGCGAGACACTCTGGGCTAATGTATGCGCGAACACGTATGTACGTCAGTCCGTACGTGCGTCTAAACCTAGCCTGTAGTTGTTTGCTCCATTAATTTAACCCCTACATTTTTATGTCCGTATTTTAACTCTTTTCCGTAGCTGCGTCATTCAGATGTTTGTCGTACCATACTTTTATCGTAGCAATGTATTTACATTTAGCTGATTCATTCGCTTTTAAAAACAACAGCGGCGAAAAGAACTGCCTGTAAATTACCTAAATTCTCTTCGTTGAGATGACAGTGATGTGTGCGTGCGCTTGTCTGATATCTACTAACATATTTACTGGTGGTAGGATTCCCATGCAGGAATCCGTCTAGGTAGGTACTACCCCAGGGCCAGTTATTCTGCCGTGAAGCAATAGTGTGCAAACATTACTGTTTTTTTTTATTGGATGAAGTGATGAAACGAGCAAAACGTTCACCTGATGGTAAGTGCAACGTCTGCCCATAACAAATGCTGCGTCACCAAGAAAATTTCTGTCTGACACCTCACTGTGCCCATCACCCTGAGACATAAGTTCTTAAGTCTTATATACCCGGTGATTACGCTAGATCACAGTGCCCTTCAAACCGAAACACAGTAATGTTTGCACACTACTGCTTCACGGCGGAATAACTGGCCCTGGGGTAGTACCTACCTAGACGGATTCCTGCATAGACATTCCACCACCAGTGTTTCGGTCTGAAGCGCACTGAGAGCTGAGCTAGTGTAATCACTGGGCATATGAGACTTAAGAACTGATGTCTCAGGGTGACGGGCCAGTGTGGTGTCACACAAAAATTTTCCGGATGACACAGCATTTGTTACGGGCAGACGTTGCACTTACCTTCATGCAAACGTTTTTGCTCGTTTCGTCAATTAATCTAATAAAAAAACACAAGTGTGTGTGTGAATAGATGTTCTATTAGTCGATTTCAGAAATTACCATCACTGTTTTGCATTATTCATTTTCTGATTGGCAAAGTATTGTAACTAGTAAAAGTTAGACCATAACACTAATTTATTTAATCAAAAAACCGACTTCAACGCAACAGGTCTAAACATGCTTAAGCCAATTTTCAACCACTCCTACGTTATCGCCTTTAAAAAAAGTTTTTTTGAAATTCGGTCCACAATTGGCGAAAATATCGGTGAACATAATCAAAAAAAATACATACAGACGAATACAGAACCGCCTCCTTTTTTAAAAAGGATTTCTACTCGTATGTACACAATATGACACATACGAGTTGGTAGAAGTAGGGATATTTATAGGCCAAATGAGCGCTTGCCCGATTGGTCTAAACTTCATGTTAGTTAATTGTAGTCCATGAAATATCATAAAATTTACTTTGAACCTCGAATTTTTGAATCGGAAAAAATATACTACGGTAGTGAGATCTTCGGCAAAGTCACGAGCGGATTACCTAGTCGAGTACCGCATGCGTCTACATCGGTGTGCGTGGGCGTGCATGATAAGGATACAAACAAAAACAATAAAAAGCGTGTCTTTCCAGACGAACAGTTAGCTGGCAACAAGGGGAAGGATTTCATACAAATTTTAAGTGTAATTCCTCCATTCGGCAAAGAAATGCAGCTAAGAAGAGAAGTACTGTATTATATTTTCGAACATAACACATTTTCGGTGATGTAAATGCTGTTAGCCTTCTCGGCTTTTACAGCTTTCATCGGATACTGTGCTCGCGGGCCAGGTTTGGTTTGACCCAAACATAAATAAATAAATAAACTCCTACAAAAACCTCGAAATTCGGTCTGTGTCGCGTTGGCGTGCTTTCGCGATTTCGAACATCTTAAATGTATTAAGTCGTCTAATGACCGTCCGAGGGAGGCGACTTGCGTGTATCGGTAACTCTGGGCGCCCTGGAACACGGGTGAATCGTGTGTACGCGGTGTGATTATTGACTATTGCGCGCCGCTCTCTACGGCGGTCGCGCGTCGTGGTGCGTGTTATATTAAAGCTATTGACTGTGTGTACAGTGTGGCATGGGTCGTGACTGACCGTATCGTGGTCAGGAAGTGTATTTTCGAAGTGAAACCTCTTTGGGCTCGATGAGTCTAATACTTTAAGGTCTAATTTGGATGCACCACTGGTTTTATCCTTGATAATTGTTTAGACACTGATTCAGTGATTTCAAAGTGACTAGCATGTTTGTAGTTTATTTATTTTTATTTATAATCATCACATACATGAGTTTTTATAATCATCTAAATTGTATAACATTCAGAGCCATGATTTAGAGCATAATAGCACGCGGGGGGGGGGGGGGGAAGGTGTCTCTTCAGTTTCATAGTTCGTGTAAGCATTATGACCATACCGTCACTGCCAACACCACCAACATTGTTAATTGGTAGTTTAGTGCGCGAGCTTCCAGTGCAGTTCCGCCATCTTGGGACACGTATAGGCAGTTACTTTAACTTATTTTAAGAACATTATGAGATAATATGGAAATGGTAACGTAAACGTATGGCTTGTTATAAATCTGCGCAATAACGCTACTATTTTTTTCAAGATTACAACGTCCGAATACGGATATTGTGAAGTAAAATCAATTTTAAATATTTGCCTCCATTCTGGGTACTCACACAATGAATATTTACACTTCATTCAGAAACACATGGATTTTTATAATTAATTTTTGTGAGCTGCCACATTTGTCCGATTATAATCATCGTTCATCATCATTTCAGCCTATCACTAGTCCACTACTCAACATAGGCCTACTGCATACGTTGCCACAAAAGTCTCTCTCATTTTGCGCTGATTTTGCCATTGTTGCTCTTACTTAGGCCTCTCCCACAGATAGCCACAAAAGCTTGCAACTTTTTTAGGGATTTTGCCATAGATGTCACGCTCGGCAGGCGGGTTTGCAACCGCAGTTTATTTATTCAGATGTTCCAGGAAGATGCTGCTGCCCATCTCCTTTATTATTTTCCCTCTTGTCGACTTTTACGATACCCAAGCGATGAAATGAGGTTGTACATTCTCTTAAGCCGCCACCACACGGCTATAATAACACTATATTTTCGGCAACACATGCTATCATCCTGTTGTTGAATTATAGTTGAAAGTGACGAGACGAACAAAACTTTCAGCAGATGTTAAGTGCAACGTCTGCCCGTAACGAATGCTGTGTCTGTGTGGCACCACACTGCGCCCTACAACCAGAGACATAAGTTCCTAAGTCTCATATGCCCAGTAATTAGACTTGCTCTTAGTGCCCTTCAGACCCAAACTGTAAATATTGCACACTACTGCTTCACGGTAGAATAACTGGCTCTGCTACCCATACGGATTTTTATAATTATATCTAACCTACATTAGTAACATTGTAAATATAAATGATATAATATGTAGTGATAAATAATAAGGATGACACAGCAGGGTTGTTGAGCAAAACTAAAAAACCCAAAATGAGTTCGCAGATCGATTGCGATACTAACGAGCTTGGATACTATGAAGCTTAGAGGGAAGGCGAAAGAGTACCGATATCGAACATATTCATTAATTTTATTCAAATAGAAATAAGTGGATATGAATATATCTTAACGGATCGTGTAAAAAAAACATATATTTTCGGTGATGTAATTGCTGTTAGCCTTCTCGGCTTTTACAGCTTCATCGGATACTGTGGTCGCGGGCCAGGGGCCCGCGTGCCAGGTTTGGTTTGACCCAAACATAAATAAATAAATAAAAACTCCTACATAAACCTCGAAGTTCGGACTGTGTCGCGTTCGCTGCGTGCTTGCGCGATTTTGAATATCTCAAATGATTTTAAGTCGTCTAATGACCGTCCGACTGTAAGAAAAACAAAACATTACTGTGAGCATTAAGACATTTTCTTATAAATCTATGATTGCGGGGTCTTGGATATATTAAAACTACGAGTATACTTGGGACTATACTGGTGGTAGAATTCGTATGCAGGAATCCGTCTAGGTAGGTACTACTCCAGGGCCAGTTATTCTGCCGTGAAGCAGTAGTGTGCAAACGTTACTGTGTTTCGTTTTAAGGGCATTGTGAGCTAGCTTAATCACTGGGCATATGAGACTTAAGAATTGATGTGCCACGGTGAAGGGCGCAGTGTGGTGACACACAGAAATGTTCTGCAAAAAAAAATTATTAAGAGTGTTTCTACTAGAAAAAATTTATTATGATATTGGAGATTTTTATTCATTGCCACGCCCGAAAGAGCAATTCAAATTTGTTAACTTAATTTCATGTAAAGCAATCTGAAATAAATATCATCATTCATGTGGGTCACACAAATAGACATAGTGTGACTCTAGTTAGAGCGCTGATATTTTATCGGTGAGAAAGACTTATGAGCAGTTGTCGGCGATTATTTAATGGCACAGTTGGTTTAGATAGGTGTGCAAACATTACTGTGTTTCGGTTTGAAGGGCACTGAGAGCTAGCGTAATCACTGGGCATTTGAGACTTAAGAACTGATGTCTCAGGGTGACGGGCGCAGTGTGGTGCCACACAGAAATCCTCTGCGTGACACAGCATTTGTTATGGACAGACGTTGCACTCACCGTCAGGTGAACGTTTTGCTCGTTCCGTCACTTTTCTAAAATAAAAAAAAGAGGATAAAAAACTGCCGGGTAGCAGGCTCGATTACTACGTGGAACAAATAGAAAAGAATTTCCCGTTCAATGGTTTACTCATTCCCTATATTATAATCGCGTCGCTTACGTCGCCCGCATCAAAAAATGTGTCACTCAATTCTGATGCCGCACGGTATATAAAATACAAATACATTATATCGATATTAGCATAAGTACATCACTGGTCGCCACTCATCGTTTCGCAAGTGGTGGCATAACGATCCCGATAACGAACTGTGCGCATTGTTATCGACAAATGCAAAGCGATCGCGTCGATGGCCCGGCGCTGACTACGCTACAGTTTGCGGTGTTGGAAAGCGCTTCTTTGCTGGAGCGAATACCAAATGTCTCTATAGAGTACGAAAACAATAGAGTAGATGCTATTTATGGTAGGGTTGGAAACACAGAAGCTTACCGCGTTATAGCAATTTTTTGTGACGCGATTGTATTAGGGTCCTAACATACATACATACATACATAAGATCACGACTATATCCCATAAGGGGTAGTCAGAGACGGGGCACTCACAGCAAAAACAGATGACTGCCACAATCCACGTTTCACCAAAACAATATAATGCACTTGGTGTGATAGGTGGTGAGCCCATCGCCACCGTGCGCTGCTGGGTGCACAGTGCAGTTTAATTCCTTACTCGCCTTTTATGAGATCCATTGGATGAGATAGAGTGGTAGTATTCTTTTAACGAGCCGCCACCACACGGCTTCCACCACACGGTCCTAACAGTGATTTTAATACATTTACTTACGTTAAGATGTTTTTTGTAATGGAAATTAAACACTGGCTGGAACGAATTCGATGAACAGAGTGAGGAACAGCATGATAAGAGAACGTTGCGATGTAGTAGAAGATGTAGTGACATGAAGATAGAGAAAGGGATGCTTAGATGGTTTGGGTAGAGCGAATGGAAATAAAATGTGTTTTTTTTCGATGTAAGTAATATAAATTTTGATTCTTTATTTCGAAATAAAAAATAAGATTCGTTTGTCAAACGTAATTTTTTTACAATCTAAAACCGTTTCGTAATTCTGTATCTCCTCCGTCAGAAACTCTTCTCACAGTTTTCTGTCAGAGATACGAGAGATTCCTCTCACAGTCCATGTGGTAGATTACAGAACATACAGGCGAGAGAAACTCCGCGGGTATCCTCTTTTTTTGTAATTCTTTTTTATCTGTCCAAAATCATTCATACTAATATTACAAATGCGAAAGTAACTCTGTGTCTCTCTGTCTGTTCAACCGTCACGTTGTTCACCGTTCACGGCTCAACCGTCGAACCGATCTTAACGAAATTTAAAAAAAAAATTAAACCTTCAAGAAAAGAGCCTATTCCTTTCTCAAAGGCCGGCAACGCATCTGCTATTCCTCTGGTATTGTAGGTGTTCATGGGCGGCGGTGATCACTTACCATCACGTGAGCCACCTGCTCGTTTGCCTCCTATTCTATAAAAAAAAAAAAATTCGGCACCGAGGCAGCTTGGATCCTGAAGACGGAGAAAGGATACTTTTTATCACGAGAAATCAAAAAGTTCCCACTGGATGCTGTAAAAACTAAAATCCACGTGAACGTAGTAGCGGGCTTTCGCTAGTTATATATAAATTTACAAAGAATAGTCTCAGATAATCTAAGCAGTACATTAAAAAAAAAACAACCAGATAAGTACATATAAGTGTATTGCAAACTCGAGAACCCCAAATGGATGAAAGAAGATTGACGAAACAGATTTATGAGGCGAGTGTGAATGGGCAAGCCGGGAAGAGTCGACGTAGGCGAACGTAGATCGAAGTCGTTTAAAATAAAGGTCACCTCAAAAGTACCCGCGACCGACGAGCTTGTATGTAAACGCTTATGAAAGTAGAAGAAGCAGATCGTACCCAGCATCTTACTTACCAATAATTTGTGATGTTCTCCTAGCCGATTTCGACCACGGCGACAATGTCCGAATACTGTCGAGAGCCATCAACTGCGCAGGAGATATTATAGTGCACACAGAGGCACTCACTCGTCCCAACCTACCCGCGCCCGATGTAACGCAGATGCGATAAGATCGGAGGTAGGCTAGGATGCAGTGTCAGAAACACGGGTACAAACACAACACAACCAGACCCGAAAACCAACAATTTGTGTTTTAGCACAAATGTTTAATGCACCAATAATTAGTACCTAAATAGGATGCGAAGATGTAGTCTCTGTCTACCCCAATGGGAAACAGTCATAACAGTATGTACATAATGAAGAAAAGTAAGTTACTTTGCTAAGATCCGCATGCAAAATATAAAAATGGTGTATATTACCTAGTTTTTTGAAGTGCACCACCCGCTCTCCCTCAGTAGCGTGCAAACTAACACCGCCATCAGGAACCGCCACCAGGTACCCTCCACCAACCACTACGTATTGTAGTGGTTGGTGGAGGGTACCACTAGATAATATACACCACTGAAGTCGAGAACACGACACGGATATGAAAATAACAAAAAGAAGCTCTGTTTGTTTCATGCTTCGTTCCATGTTTATTCATATTACGTTATCATATTGCAATCTTTGGTCGATAGATTTTAAAATTTCATTTGTTCATCTACTAGTGAAGGAGAGAACCAAACATTGAAAATATACAGTTTTACTGTTGTGAGTGTACGTATTATAAATTGGTAATGTATTTACTGGTGGTAGGATTCCTATGCAGGAATCCGTCTAGGTAGGTATCACCCCAGGGCCAGCTATTCTGCCGTGAAGCAGTAGTGTGCAAACATTAGTGTTTCGGTTTGAAGGACCCTAGAGCAAGCGTAATCACTGGGCATATGAGACTTAAGTTCTCATGTCTTAGGATGACGGGCGCAGTGTGGTGTCACACAGAAATGTTCTAGGTGACATAGCATTTGTTATGCGCAGACGTCGCACTTACCATCAGGTGAACGTTTTGCTGGTTTCGTCACTTAATCCAATAAAAAAAAATCTCCTTCCAAATCACCACGCTTGGGAACCGAACCGGCGATCGCAGAACCAGATTCAATAAATTATTTTCCTTTTGGTTTCTTGCTGGTTCTTTCCGGGAACCAGTGTAGCTTAAAAAATGACGTCCAATAAGTATTATGTAAATAAGGTATTGCCCTGAGGTGCAGGCTGAAGAGTATCTACTACTCATCCCGTGGGTGTCGTAAAAGTCGACAGAGGGAAAATAAAAAAAAACTGGATCTGGTTTTAATTTTCCCTCTGTCGACTGCTACCTTCCATCTGAAGATGCTGCATCCCATCGGGGCAGCAGCATCTTCCTGAAACACCTGAATAAATAAACTGCGGTTGTCAACCCGCCTCCCAAGCGTGGTAATGTGAAAAATAATATGGCAAAATCCCCCCAAATTTTTTTGGCACTACTTTTGCTGCAAATTTTCGTGGCACTCTGTGGGGGCCTATGTTCAGCAGTGGACTAGCGAAACGCTGAAATGATGATGAAATAATGTTTGTTAAATAAGAATAGAACATTGAGTTCTATTCGTAAATGTGCCCGTCTTCGTTTCAGTCGTGTAACCGCCGCACATCTCTAACTTTGAACACAGCGACAAAATCCAGTTAAAATCTTAACTAATAACCTAGCATCTGCGTCAGAGTACATCGGAGAACTATTTTAATTACAGCATCCAGTTCGGAGTAACTCAGATGCTTGCGGTCGGGGTGACGTGAACCACGCGTGTCGTACTACATACATAAGGGGATCACGACTGTATCCCATAAGCGGTAGTCAGACACTGGACACTCACTGCAAAAACAGATAACTGCCACAATCCACGTTTCACCTAAA
Organism: Luehdorfia chinensis; assembly: GCA_019845155.1. Lineage (NCBI taxonomy): Eukaryota > Metazoa > Arthropoda > Insecta > Lepidoptera > Papilionidae > Luehdorfia > Luehdorfia chinensis. The sequence continues at coordinate 1,048,804 of JAHVAK010000097.1, read as the reverse complement.
CAATATAATGCACTTGATGTGATAGATGGTGAGCGCATCGCCACCATGCGCTGTTGGGTGCACAGTGCAGTTTATTTCCTTACTCGCCTTTTACGAGATCCTTTGGATGAGATGGAGTGATACTATTCTTTCAACGAGCCGCCACCACACGGCTAACTAATTGTCGTACTAACGAAAAGTATATCGTTTAGTTCATGTATAAAATCAGGACCGCGTGGCCTACTGGTCCGAGTACCTGCCCTCTAAGCCCCGGTTCCTGGGTTTGAATCCCGGCCGTTGATGACATTTGTGCTAAAAACATAAATGGTTGGTCTTCGTCTGGTCTGGTCGTGTTGTGATTCACCCTGGGTCTTTGATGAGAGTTACATCGAGCGATTAGGTTAAGACATGTGAACGGAGGCAATCTGTTTGCTCGTACACTTGCAGCACTATAATATCACCTGCGCAGTTGATAACATCTGACAATATTCGAAAGTTGTCGCGTTGGTTGCAAGTCGGACACCATCATTATTATCATCAGACGTATACAGTTTAGTTTACTGTTTCACTGATGGTAGGATTCCTATGCAGGAATCCGTCTAAGTAGGTACCACCCCAGGGCCAGTTATTCTACCGTGAAGCAGTAGTGTGCAAGCATTACTGTGTTTCGTTTTGATGGGCACTGTGAGCTAGCGTAATCACTGGGCATTTGAGAATTAAGAACTGATGTCTCAGGGTGACGGGCGCAGTGTGGTGTCACACGGAAATATTCTGGGTGACACAGCATTTGTTGTGGGCGGACGTAGCACTTACCATCAGGTGAACGTTTTGCTCGTTTCGTCACTTTATATAATAAAAAGAAAATCTCTGTCTACCCCAGCCGGTGTGCCGACAGTCGTGTGAATATAATGCTATGTTGTAAGCTCATCTATTGCTTAATTCATTCGTAATGAATACAAGAAAACAGCTTCGCACAATAAAGTCTATTGTCGATGCAGCGAGTATTAGTGTGCGGTACAACTGATTGGAATAAGCGTTTTGCAGCTGCCGGATAATAGAAGAGGCTCTGATATTAGTCTTTTGAAAAGCAAAATCCTCCACCACTGCCACTTTTTAGCGGTGCAAGGTATCTGGTGGCGGTTCCCGGTGGCGGTGTTAGTTTGCTTGGTGACCTGTTCAAAAACTAGGTAATATACACCATTTCATATTTTGCATGGGGATCTTAGCAATTATCTTAGCAATAACAAACTTTATTTCCCTTCCATAATTGATTTCAGCAAAGTAACGCCTGATTCTATTACCTATCGTCATCGTCGATTCAACCTACCACAAGTCCACTGCTGAATGTGGCCTATGTTCAGCAGATAGCCACACAAGTTTGTAGGTCTCATTTATGAGATTTTGCCATAGTTGCCACGCTTGGCAGGCGGGTTGGCGACCGCGGTTTATTTGTTCAGGTGTTTCAGGAATATGCTGCTGCCCATCTCCTGGTTTTCATATTCCCTCTGTCGACTTTTACGAAACCCACGGGATGTGATGGGGTGGTAGATTCTCTTAGGCCACACGGCAGAGGCCGCCACCACACTACTAACTATTATTAACAATAAGTAAAAAGAAAATACCATCCGAATTTGTTTCGACTAGATCTTATAAAAACAAGAGTTCGACAAACTATGCAGGAATCCGTCTAAGCAGGCACCGCCACAGGGCCAGTTATTCTGCCCTGAAGCAGTAGTGTGCAAACATTACTGTGTTTCGGTTTGAAGGGCACTGTGAGCTAGCGTAATCACTGGGCATATGTGACTTGAGAACTGATGTCTCAGGGTGCCGGGCGCAGTGTGGTGTCACACAGAAATGTTCTGGGTGACGCAGCATTTGTTATGGGCAAACGTTGAACTTACCATCAGGTGAACGTTATGCTGGTGTCGCCACTTTATCGAATAAAAAGAAAAATAAAAACATTTCTTACGTTGACGTCGGCGAATAAATAATATTCGTTCAATTATATATTCCGTTTCAATTTATAAACGCCCTACGGCTAGAGGTAGACCTAACAATGTGGAGTCCAGAGAATCCGCCGCTCCAGTGTGTGCTAGCGTTGGCAGACTTCGTGTCCACGAAATATTTTCATTTTATTTCCCAAACATAGACGACCGCGTTACCTAGTGGTCAGAGTGCCTCAGGTCCTGGGTTCGAATCCCAGCCAGAAACAACATGTGCAAAACAAAAAATTGGTTTTCTTTTTAAACGAGCCAGCGACTCACCTGATGTGTGAACACCAAAGGAATTACGGGTGCGTTCTTGAATTTATGTTTGTTAAAACGCACTCACGTTGTATCCTAGTGTAGGGATATTTTTTTTAAGATTTATGTTTTAAACTAGCCGACGCCAGCGACTTCGTCCGCGTGGATAAAGGTTATTTTAACATCCCATAGGAGCTATTTGATTTTCTGGGATTAAAAGTATCCTATGTTTGTCTCTAGGATGCAAGCTATCTCTGTGCCAAATTTAGTCAATTTATCGATAAATCGGTTGAAAAGGTAACAAACAGACAGAGCGGCAGACAGAGTTACTTTCGCATTTATAATATCTAAGCAGTCCATGATGTTATATTGTACAGGGAACTCCCCACCGTTTTGCTAAGACAAGGAATACAGTAATTCATATATAGAAATTCATCAAGTTCGATGACCTAAGCGGCACGTTTAAAAAGAAAAAGTAAAGTAACAGCCTATAAATGTCCCACTGCTGAGAACAGGCCTCCTCTCATTTCTGAGAGGGTTTTGGTGCCGGGAATAGTCCGCCAGGCTGCTCCAATGCGGGTCGGCGGACTTCACATGTCGTCGAAATATTTCTATTCCTCGGACATGCAGGTTTCGTCACGATGTTTTCCTTCACCTCTGAGGACGTGGTAAATCAGCACTTAAAATTGTACAATAATTTCAGAGGTGCTGGCACCGGGGATCGAACGCAGGTTACTCGCGTAATATGAAATTAAAGGCGAGCACCCGGCCTCTGAGCTTGAACGTTTAAAAGTAGGCATGGAAGCACTATTCGACAATTATATTTAGATCTAGGTCTGGCATAAGCCTCGTCTGACCACAGAATAGATATCCATCATCTAATGAACAATGTACGTTTCTGGACAATTTCACACAATCGGAAGGCGTGGTGGGGTTCATTGCGCGGAAGATATTCAGGTCGACGCGGGCGTGATCAGCGCACGCCGATGGATATTAATTGACCATTCAACCATTCAGCGATCGCTTCCTGCTTAATGCATAGTGTAGAGCGAAGTTAAAGCGAAGGGTTTTATGATGACGAGGATACAATAGTCGTAGTGTAACGTGTGATGAATGTGATTATTGAACAAAAACTCATTTCGACGCGATGGGAGTAAAATTGAAATCTTGTTTGAATGCAACGATTCTGACACAAACAGGACGGGTACGGGCCAGAGATAGAAAAAGAGAGAACTATGAAGTATGAACTATGAATAAGTAGCTGGACTCGTTTTTATTATTTACTAGCTGATGCCCGAGACTTTGTCCGCGCGGACATAGGTTTTGTAAATCTCCGGTGGGAACTTATTGATTTTCCGGGATAAAAAGAATCCTAAGCCCGTCTTCAGGATGCAAGCGATCTCTGTGCTAAATTTCGTCAAGATCGGTGCAGCGGTTGAACCGTAAAAAGGCAACAAACAGACAGAGGGACAGACAGAGGGACAGATAGAGTTTCTTTCGCATTTATAATATAAGTATGGATATATCACAGCAATGGTGTGTTACCCAAAATATTTCTGAGCGCCACCACACTGCGCCCGTCCCCTGAGACGTCAGTTCTTAACTCTCATATGCCCAGTGATTACGCTAGCTGTCCGTGATCTCAAACCGAAACACAGTAATGTTTGCACACTACTGCTCCACGGCAGAATAACTGGTCCTGCCGTCAAGCAGCAGTGTACAAACATTATTGTTTCGGTTTGACGGACACTGATAGTTAGTGCAATTACTGTGCATATGAGACTTAAGAACTGATATTTTGGTAACGAGCGTATGGTGCCACACAGAACTCATCTGGGTGACAAAGCATTTGTTATTGGGCAGACGTTGGAGTTACCATCAGGTGAACGATTTACTCAACTTCCTACCATAAAAAAATCCCAAGAATTCATCAATGTTACATATATACATACATAAGATCACGACTGTATCCCATAAGTGGTAGTCAGAGACTGGGCACTCACTGCAAAAACAGATGACTGCCACAATCCACGTTTCACCAAAACAATATAATGCACTTGGTGTGATAGGTGGTGAGCCCATCGCCATCATGCGCTGTTGGGTGCACAGTGCAGTTTAATTCCTTACTCGCCTTTTACGAGATCCATTGGATGAGATGGAGTGGTAGTATTCTTTTAACGAGCCGCCACCACACGGCACTCGAGCCGCCACAGCACTTATCAATGTTCTGTCTCCATTTTCAGTCTGTGAATTCATTTAATCAACAGACAGTGTGCATGAGCACGAAATGTATTAATCGTCTATTGCTATTGAAATGTTATAAGACATTGTTGTGTCTCGAGACGGATATCCGGTTGAGGGATATTTTACGCACGGGTCGGAGAGTGTCCGGTCACTTTTGAATGGATGCTGGGTATTCGTATCAAAAGATTAAGTTAATATAAAATACTTTATAGAAATAATAAAGTATTTTAACAGGGTAGAGATATTGGCAGTATTGTATTGAAAGAGGCCGGAATTAAAAGAAGAAAATGAACATTTATGTGTATTCTTTAAAAAAATTAAGTTTTAAAAAGCGTATGTGTAAAATTCTTTTTATATTTCTAATGTCTGATGTTCTCCTAGCCGATTTCGACCACAGCGACAACTGCCGACTACTGTCGAGAGCCATCAACTGCGCAGGAGATATTATAGTGCCACAAGTGTACGCGCGAACACAGAGGAGTGCCCCTACTCGACCCAACCTACCCGCGCCCGATGTAACGCTGATGCGATAAGATCGGAGGTAGGCTAGGATGCAGTGTCAGAAACACGGGGACAATCACAACACAACCAGACCCGAAAACCAACAATTTATGTTTTAGCACAAATGTTGACTTCGGACCCAGGACCCGCGGCTTAGAAGTCAGGTACTCTTACCACTAGGCCACGCGGTCGTCGGCTAATGTCTAATGTAGCAATAAAGCAATTTGAGATATCTTACACAGATTTGATTACTAATTTTACCGGTCATTACCCAGGCGCTAAGAGCGTTAATAGACATCAAGTGCCATCTGTTGTGTAGATGCCGACATCTAAAGCTTCTGCAGTTTTGTTAATCGATAACGGATGGTCAATACTATTCTGCGCTACTAGATGGCGCTGTTATACACATTTTTGTTTATTTAAATGGAACAGCATGTGCCTCTGATGAATAACATCTCTCTCATTAACAATACGACATCTTTAAAAGCGACCCTGCCAGGAGGCGTTACAACTATGCACGCGCACCGCCGAGTCATGCAGATTTAAATAATGAATTGATAGAAAAAAAAAACTTACGAAAAAGATTTTATCCTGTTGGGGTCGCCATGTAGGGATATGGTGTTGTTGATGAGAGCGATGTTGCTTCTTTGCAGTCATTAATTGTACTCTTTTAGATTAACATAATCATCATCATCATCATCATTTCAGCAACTACTAGTCCACTGCTGAACATAGGCCTCCCCCACAGATTGTGCCATAGTTGTCACGCATGGCAGACGGGTTGGCAGACGCAGTTTATTTATTCAGATGTTCTAGGAAAATGCTGCTGCCCATCTTCTGGTTTTAATTTTTCCTCTGTCGACTTTTACGACATCCACGGTATGAGATGGATTGTAGATTCTCTTAGGCCGCTACAACCTTATAAATGTGTCGCGTGGGCTACCCCACAAAGTGCTAAAGAGCTCCTAACTTAACAATTAACTTTCATCCACTAAGATTATTTTTCACACATAAACGAAAACCTAGTCGGTATATAACCTTTTATTTAAACATTGTTCAAATAACTTTTTTTATATTACGAACACGATGGATTTTTCTGTATCGTGCGTTTCACAAACATAAATGTCTCATGCTGTGTGGTGGCGGTTCGTTAAAAGAATACTACCACTCCATCTCATCCAATGGATCTCGTAAAAGGCGTGTAAGGAATTAAACTGCACTGTGCACCCAACAGCGCATGGTGGCGATGGGCTCACCACCTATCACACCAAGTGTATTATATTGTTTTGGTGAAACGTGGATTGTGGCAGTCATCTGTTTTTGCAGTGAGTGCCCAGTCTCTGACTACCCCTAATGGGATACAGTCGTGATCTTATGTATGTATGTATGTAAATGTCTCATGCACAACATAGTCAGACCCGACAACCAAAAATTAGAGTTGTTGTGTGCGCTAATATTGGTTTCAGCTGGGATTCGCACACAGGGTCCGCGTCGTAGAAGTCAGGTATTCTGACCACTATGCCACGCGGTCGTCAAGTTCCATTAACATAAAAAAAATATTATAGAGGTAAACCCCGAGAAAAGTGTAAGGATATATTTCTCGAGGGGCACGCCAAAGCCCGCTAGACGATATCACCCAATCGGCAACAATCAGCTTGGCACGATCGATCTGTTCGGACGCCCTATTCCCTGGGAAAAGAGCGTCAAATACCTCGGGGTCACTTTAGACGCAGCGATGTCGTTCGCTGCACACATTATAAACATACGCAAAGAGCGGCTTTTATCTCTAGCCGTCTATACCCATTAACTTGCTCTTCAAGCAAAATGTGCTTCAGACACAAACTTCGCCTCTATAAGACTTGCATAACACCCGTAATGGACTATGCTTGTGTCGCTTTCGCTCACGCGACGGGCAATCAATTAAAGAAGTTACAGAGCGTTCAGAATCGATTCTCGCGAACTGCCACCGGAGCCGGTTGGTATCAACGCAACGTAGATCTTCACAGCGACTGGGAAATGCCCTTAATCTCTGAACACTTCCGAGAATTATCACAGCGGTTTTTCGAAAAAGCCGCGGTTGATTCAAACCCGCTGGTGGTTAAAGCAACTTATTATCGACCAAACAGAAACGCGGCCGAACTCAAACGTCGCCCGCGAAACGTGCTAGACGACACGGACGTCTCAGCATCAACAATATCATAATATGCAATACTGTCACTATACTGCTCGTGGGCACGCAACCAAATTGGACTAGTACCTACTGTGGCGGCGAAGTTGTTTGCCACACGTCACGTCCCGTTTCCGGCGGGGGCGAAAAGTGTGCTACGGGTGTATTCTCTACTTACCCGTTATGGGAAAAGACGTGACTGTATGATTTTGTTAACTGTAAGGTACTATCATAATCTACGAGTATTAAGAAATAAAAAAGACTATATGCCTAAATGAATATAAAAACGATATAGCTATAAATACACATAAATAGATTTTAATTTTGATATTAGGGGTCTCTGCCATTATCACAACACTTGCCTTATTGTCTCGTAACTTGCAACACTATATCTAAGTAACATACCTGTACAGCGTCGTCCAGGCATCGTCCCCAGGCATCGCTGCGGTCCACCAGCGTGTTCCACTTGTCAGCCAGCTTGGCCACCTCCCGCCTAATGGAGCGAGCCAGCTCGCGAGCCTGCTCCTCAGCAGAGCGGTAGCCGCGTGAGTCTCCTTCATTTTCCCGACTCGCTGTGGGGAAACAACTGTGTTACGTATCTCAACTGATTAAATTTATAACACTATCTTGTCATGTTTATGTCCAGTCCATGTCATCCAGAATGTTTCTGTGCAACACAGATTAAAAGTATATCAGAATCCAAACCTATACTTTTCTTGCAGGAGGAAATCATTGAGCAAGTTGATGAGGCTCGCAACCACGGTCTCAAAATGGATGGTCTATTGCGTTTTGAGATGTTTTGGATGTAGCACGTGCCTGTTTCTATAGGTTAAAGATCTTATACAAAATACGGGCTTACCTGAGTCTGAATATGAGAGTAACGCTCTGTGAGTCTTTAATATTGTCCAAATTGATTACTGCATATCAGTTTATGGCCCTTTTGGGAAGGTCTATGAAACTGCTTCAGCGGGTCCAAAACGCATGTGCCCGTTTCAGTTTTAATATTCCTCCAAGAACTCATGTTTCATCGTATTTAAATAAGGGCAAACTACTAAACATGGCATCTAGGCTTAATTTGCAGTTCGCTAGCCTGTTATTTGGAATTATTAAAAGCATAACCCCGGAATATTATTACGAGCTTAAATGGTCTAGTGAATATAACGTTCATAATACTCATGGTGCGAAGTTTCTATTAGCTGTCCCAGGACACGTTACTGCTGCGTTTCGAGGTAGTTTTCGTGACTTGGCAACAAAGTGCTGGAACGATTTACCGCCACCGCTTCGAGAAATTCCTACAAAGCCTTATTTTACAGTTCGTTACAAGTCTTATCTTCTAGAGAACAATGACACAAAAGTAAATTTTTTAATTCGGTGCCACGTATTAAAGTAAACGTGTCAACTATTAAATTTTAGATTGGTGCATAGACTAAAAATCTGGTTATTACGCATGATTAATTGATTAGTGACAGAGATACAGAAACTTTCTTCTTTTTATTTTTTATTATCTGTTTACACTGCATTTGTGTTTAATATTTAAAAACTTTGTTTAGATGTAAGTATTTCAGATCTTTTTTTTGTAATTTGCGCATGCATTTTTATTCTATTTTTATATAATGCATGCGCATGCGTGCATGTATGTGTATATGTGTATATGTGTGTGTATGTATATGTATGTGTATATATATATGTATATGTGTATATGTATATATACACATATACATATATGTAGCCGTGGTAGGTCAGGGGCTAGGCGCTCGCTATAATTTTCATAGTACGCGAGTGACCCGGGTTCCTTAGGAACTAGTAAGCTAGGTACGTCACTAGATTTAGGATTCCAATACAGGAATTCAGCTAGGTTACCACAGCAGTGTCAGTTATTCTGCCGCCAAGCAGTTTCCTTTTTCAGTTTAAAGGGCAGTGAAGCTAGTGTCAAAGTCAAAGTCAAAATTTTTTTATTCAGTTTAGGCTTGTACGAGTATAAAGCTCTTATGAATAACAAAATCTACACCGGTTCAAAAAATAAGACCTTCTCAAAGAAGAACCAGCATGAAACTCTGGGGTCTTCCTTTTTTTCAATGCGAAATTAGATAATGTCATTAATAAATTATATATGAATAAATTCCATCATAAATTTAGTAGCCAGGGGAACTGCAAGTACAGATTAAGAGTTATTTCCACACATCTTTGTTCTCTATGCAATGATCTATTTTATAATACGCTTTATCTGATAATGTCTTCTTAACAAGTGTGCTGAATTTTATGTCAGTTTTTGAGTCACACTGTTAGGATTTTTGCTATAAAATTGTATGGATCTACTAAGAAAACATTTTCTAGTTTTGGCCAACCTAAACACACGAACCACTAGCGTGTCGCCTCGGCCCATTCTACAGGATACAGTCACATTTTTATTACATAAATACATATGTTTCCGTACGTACATTATATTTTCATAAATATACAAAGACGGAAGCGTCAAAATATTAGTATCCTTGAATAGTTCCCGTAGCGACTGGCGAGGACCCGAGAATGTAAAGAAAGAAAGCTTTTCTTTCTTTCTCTGCATATGAAACATAAGGTCCAACGTACAGTGGCGAGCTCAGTGTATTGCTGTACAGAATTATCCAATGCAAAGTTCTGGATGACATAGCCACACTAGGTGAACGACTTCCAAGACTCATAAACACAGCTAGCAATAAGATTTAAACATGAAAAATACCATTTCCACGTCTAAAAGCCAGCCAGGTAGATCCAGTTACGGTAATCCAAATAAAAAGTTTGCTAATAAAACGATTTAAATGAAATACGATAAGTTTTTAGCTCAGTCCTCTGCGCAATATCTCTTTGTTCTTATAGTGAGGCAAACAACTAATATTTAGCGTTTGCTGCGAAAAAGGCGGAATTTAATAATTACGACGTTACTTCCGCTCCGGAGCTTCCGCGTGGCTTTCTCAGAGCTTTTGTACTTTGAAACACGCTGTACATGGCTGTACGTATACCAATAATACGCCGTATTTCATTTATGAGATATTTATTAGCACTACAATCTACCACCCCATCTCATTCCTTGGGTGTTGCAAAATTCGACATGGGAAAATTTAAACTGGAAGATGGGCAACAGCACCTTCATCATTATCATCATCATTTCAGCCTATCACTAGTCCACTGCTGAACATAGGCCTTCTCCATAGATTGCCACAAAAGTTTGTAGCTCTCTTTTAGGTGGGATTTTGCCATAGTTGCCACGCTTGGCAGGCGGGTTGGCGGGTTGTATTTATTCAGATGTTCCAGGAAGATGCTGCTGACCATCTCCCGATTTTTATTTTTCCTCTGTCGACTTTCACGATACCCAAGGGATGAGATGGGGTGGTAGATTCTCTTGAGCCGCTACCACAGCGCCTTCTTGGAACATCTGAATAAATAAGCTGAGGTTGCCAACCCGCCTGCAAAGCGTGGCAACTATGGTAAAATCCCCCAAAACTTTTGTGGCAATCTATGTGGCTTATGTTCAGCTGTGGAATCGTAAGAGGCTAAAATGATGATGATGATTGAAAGTTATGAATGTATTACTGTGTTTATATATTTTTTAGAAGTGACACATCTTTGAGTGTGGTTAGAGTAAAATATCAACGTAGACTGAGTGCAATGTTTCAAAATGTAACATTTTAATATGAAAACTCTCTAACACAAAAAAGACGAACAGGTACTTGAGCAGAGAGAGAAAAAGAGATAACTATACGCTATTTCATACGCTGCTGTGTTCGTTTTGGTTACAATCATATTTGACCAACGTAATAATTTCTTATTTTGGAAAGTAAACAATTTTCGTTTCTTTTCAAAAATCATATGAAGGACTATGAAGACTCTACCATGGGTGACCTTTTTTTTTGCGGAAGGAAGTGACGAGACGAGCAAATCGTTCACCGGATGGTAAGTGTAATGTCTGTCTGTGACAAATGTTTTGTCACTCAGTACATTTAATGTTTTCAAGCTACTGGACTGGAAAGGATACGGTATCAACATCAATGGCGAATAGATCACTCACCTTCGATTTGCCGACGACATAGTCATAATGGCAGAATCGCTGGAGCACCTTAGCGCTATGCTCAATGACCTCAATAGTGTCTCCCAACGGGTAGATCTTAAGCTGAACATGGACAAGACGAAGATTATGTCTAACGTCCATGTCACACCTATACCGGTTATTGTTGGGAACACTACGATCGAAGTTGTTGACGAATATGTATACCTAGGACAGATTGTCCGACTAGGTAGGTCCAACTTCGACCGAGAGGTCAATCGACGGATCCAACTCGGCTGGGCAGCGTTCGGGAAACTGCGTCACATCTTCTCGTCGAGTATACCTCAATCCCTCAAAACCAAAGTGTACAACCAGTGCGTGTTGCCAGTGATGACATATGAACCGAGACGTGGTCCTTCACTGCAGGCCGCATGAGGAAGCTCAGAATCGCGCAGCGAGCTATGGAAAGGGCTTCGCTCGGAGTTTCTCTGCGAGATAAAATCCGTAACGATGTTATCCGCAGCAGAACCAGAGTAACCGACATAGCTCTAAGGATTAGCAAGCTGAAGTGGCAATGGGCCGGCCATATAGCCCGTAGGACCGATAACCGATGGGGAAGAAAGGTTCTCGAGTGCAACCTCGTACCGGCAAACGCAGTGTAGGGCGACCCCCCACTAGATGGAGGGACGACCTACACGATTTTGCAGGAAGTCGATGGATGCAGGTGGCTCAGGACCGTGTTTTGAGGCAACATTGAAATGAAATGAAAATACTTTATTTTTCAATGTGAAAAATATAAACTCCGTTTGTCAAACGTCATTCTTATTCTTAAATCTACCACTGTTCTGTAGTGAAGTTCCCCTGACGGATAAGAAACAGACTTTCGGCAGTATTTCTCTATTGGAAAAAGTGATTTGCCCAAAGGAAATGCTATGTCAACCAGAACATTTCTGTGTGACACCACACTGCGCCCCTCACCCTGTGACATCAGTTCTTAAGTGTAATACACCCGGTGATTATACAAGACCTCAGTGCACTTCAAAGCCAAACACAGTAACGTTTGCACACTCTGCTTCACGGCAGAATAACTGGCTCCGAGATGGTACTTGGACGGATTTTTGCATAGGAATCCTTTCACTGGGAGAATTCACTATTTCCGCTACCAACTACCAGTTTTGCTTATACTATCTCTACTCCACTCATCACATTTATTACTCTGTCGAGAGCCATAAACTGCGCAGGATATATTATAGTGCCGCAATTGTACGCGCAAACACAGACGCACTAACTCGTCCCAACTACCACGACCGATGTATCGCCGATGCAATAAGATCGGAGGTAGGCTAGGATGCAGTGTCAGAAACACGGGGACAATCACAGCACAACCAGATCCGAAAACCGACAATTTGTATTTTAGCACAAACGTTGGATCCGGCCGGAATTCGTCACCAGGAACCGCGGCGAAGAAGTCAGGTACTCTGACCACTGGGCCACGCGGTCGCCATCGTCGTCATCACAGCTGAAACTCATTACTACCTCAAAGTAAAGCAATATTTCGAGAATAAATTCTAAAGAGCCACAAGCGCTATCGATAGTTTTTCCAACCGCAAAGAACCGGCACGGGATTATATTTTAATGGTGCTTTCATATACAGTCGTAGAGCGAATGCTTTTCCAACAAGAACGAGCCGAGAAAATATCTCTGCAGCCGCATCGTTATCCCACTTTCCAGAGCACTCGCTCGACAACTCCACTGATGGCAAACTAGGCATACACGATTCGCTCCGGCGAATACTTGGTGAAATTTAAGTTTTTACACTTTTTACTGCATACGGCTTCGGCACAAAATAGAAAGAGTACAGAAGGCGAGCTTCGTATATTGTGCGCTCGACCAACGCACACATAGACATCGCCAACGGACACGGAATCTCGAATCGTGTCAAAATAGTCCGACCGCGAGTGCTGCCCGCTGCAGACGCACGCTTCGCGAGTCTGTCGCTTTCGAACGGGCATTCGAGCGTACGATTATCGTCAGAAACAGATGAACAAAGAAAGAAAACTTATTATAATTGCTCTATCAGTGGATTTTTAGGCTGCATTTTGAACAGTTAAATACATTTTTTACACTACCAGCAGTAGTAAAAGTCGACGGAGACAAAATAAAAACCAGAAGGGCTCACTGAAAACCAGCTCTGTAGTCTCAACTGAGGCATTAAGCTGAGTGAGACCCGTTTGCTCAATGCGCCACGACACACGTGACAATATTTTTGTAGCCGAGTTTTGTTAAATGTTCAGTTTTGTGATGTTGTTTCATGTTTCTTTTTGTTTGTCTGTAAATACATTGTTTACTTGTATGTGCCTAATTTTATGTATTTGTGTCTGTGGCGTATTTCCCCGCAATAAATGTTTTCTTTCTTTCTTTCTTTCTTTCCAAGATGGGCACCAGCATCTTCCTGGAACATCTGAATAAATAAACTGCGGTTGCCAACCCGCCTGCCAAGCGCTGCAACTATTGCAAAATTCCCCCGAAATGTGAGCTACTAACCTTTGTGGCAATCTATGGAGGAGGCCTATGTTCAGCGGTGGGCTAGCGATAGCCTGAGATGATGATGATGAACCCGGCGTGTCGAGCGCTTTACTGACAGATGTCCAGATAATATGTCATGCTATAAGTAGCAATTGTCACGTTTTATCTAGTATTATTTTTCTGAATCACACTTTTTTACGTAAGTCGGAGGTGTCAACCTTTGCACTTCGGCTGAACTTCGTAGAATCATGGCTGACCGTATTGCCGTTTCACTTCTGTGTGATGCGGTGATCAGATTGAGAGTGTTTATACAAGATTTTTCGGGCCCCGTTCGCAATATGCATTTGCAATGTAAAATTGTTATTTATTTAGGTACGAATGACGCTAAATAAGCGCACCATCTGCCCATAACAACTGCAGTGTCACCCAGAACATTTCACTGCGCTCGTCGTGTGACATCACACTGCTGGTGGTAGGATTCCTATGCAGGAAACCGTCTAGATAGGTACCACCCCAGGGCCAGTTATTCTGCCGTGAAGAAGTAGTGTGCAAACATTACTGTGTTTCGGTTTGAAGGGCACTGAGAGCTAGCGTAATCACTAGGCATATGAGACTTAAGAAGTGATGTCTCAGGGTGACGGGCGCAGTGTGGTTTCACACAGAAATGTTCTGGGTGACACAGCATTTGTTATGGGCAGACGTTGCACTTACCATCAGGTGAACGTTTTGCTCGTTCCGTCACTTTAATAAAATAAAAAATAAATGTTTCAAAAAATATATACTTTTTAATTTCAATAGCCTGGTGAATCATGCTTGGCATAAGTGTCGACCATACTGGATATTGTCACATTCTGCCATCTTCTTAGACCTTCGATGCTTATGTAATGAATGATGTGGAAAATAAACGCCATAAAGTCAGTAAATTTAGATTTTTTAGAATTTAGATATGTTTAAAGCCTTAGTATTTCACGCAGCGGCCGACCTCGTGGCCTAGTGGTCAGAGTACCTGACTTCTAAGCCGCGGGTCCTGGGTTCGAATCCCAGCCGGAGCCAACATTTGTGCTAAAACATAAATTGTTGGTTTTCGGGTCTGGTTGTGTTGTGATTATCCCCGTGTTTCTGACACTGCATCATGGCCTACCTCCGATCTTATCGCATCAGCGTTACATCGGGCGCGGGTAGGTTGGGACGAGTGAGTGCCTCTGTGTTTGCGCGTACACTTGTGGCACTATAATATCTCCTGCGCAGTTGATGGCTCTCGACAATAGTCGGCAGTTGACGCCGTGGTCGAAATCGGCTAGGAGAACATCATCATCATCATTTCACGCAGCGGATCCTGGGTAATTGTACAAAAGCACAAATAGACGATTTTCGTGCCTGGTTGTGTTGGGCGTGTACATTTTACGTCTGTAAAACGCAATCACGACATACATGAGAGTTCGGAGGTAACGTTTAAAAATACAAAAAAGTGGGATATCTGGAAATGAAAACCAAAATATGCACCGGTTGGGATTCGATTCCTGAAGCGCTCACTTAGCATGTGAGCTGATCACTGAGTCATTGTAATATGCAACTCGTTAACGCGCATCTGCCAATCGATTGGCACGGCCTGATTTAATTACCGGCGGCTTCGCACGGGCGAGATATATGATCGACCGTCCGTCCATCAGAATTCGGAATACGCAATTAATGTAACCAGGTCAGTCCGAATTGCAGCTAACTTGCTGCAAGATGCATTGCACTGGAAAGGCTGGTTTTTCTCTCGTTTGCACTAAGTGGACGCGGGCTATTTGCTTGTTAGCTTTGATTTGGATTTCATTATGGTTTCGGTTTCATTAGGTGTCCGGCAGAGTAGAATAGTACCTTCTTACCGAGGTCTGTCGTAAGAGGCGACTAAGGTATTGTACGTAAAACCTTTACTCGTGCAGAATATTATACCATAACATGCAATGCTGTCAGTATACAGCTCGTGAAAACGCAATGGAGCGTAAGAATGTTTTGACTCGTTCCAAGATGGCGGCGCCTGGTTCGCCATCCGTCACGCTTAGTTTTACGCGGGGCCGAAAATGTGGCTACGTATGTGGTCTCTGGTTATCCTTTATTTGGAAAAAAGGCGTGATGAATTAATCGCAAATTGTCCCATATTTATAATTTTTTTTTTAGAAATAGATGTTGAATTATATTGTCGATTCGAATACTTCTAATAACTTTCTCGTCTATTAATCCAGAAAGATATTCTTTGACAGATGGTGGAAATGTCATTTCGAATATACAAAAAAACGGCCAAGTGCGCGTCGGACCATTAGTTCCGTAGTAGGGAAAAGCACGCACTTTGTAAAACTTCAGAAGCGCATATGTCATCAACTATTAGCTTAAATCAAATAGTATTTGATAGTGACGAAACGTGCAAAACGTTCACCTGATGGTAAGGCCAATGTCTGCCCATAACAAATGCTGCGTCACCCAGAACATTTCTTTGTGACATCACCCTGAAACATCAGTTCTTAAGTCTCATATGCCCAGTGATTACGCTAGCTCACTCACTGTCATATCACTCGATATGTCCACGCCAAGGATTCCGATACTAGGTGAGGTAACAAGGGGAGTGCTCTCAAAATGACACGACGAAGGGTTTCTTTGTAGCAGCAAACGGCGGATACCAGCCGTGGATACTAGAGTCCACATAAAATAGAAGATACTCACGTTCAGTGTCGCTGGTGTCGGAGAGAGGCGGTTCATTAGCGATGTACTGGCGCCCACTGAGGAGGTTGCTTTCGACCACCGGTCGCTTGTCCTCCAGCTGCCGCCTGAACGCGCGGTGGTCGTCCTATAAACAAAATTATATTACTTTACACAGGCTACCTTCGTTATTTTCATTTTATTTTATTTGGAAAACAAACGGCATACAAATAAAACGATACATAAAACTAAAATAATAAGATGTCGTAAAAAACGACATGACTTCCAACAAAATTACTGAGGAGAGAGCAGATTATGCAGGAAAGCTGACCCTGGCTATAGCCGGGATAATAGCTAAGAAGAAGTAGAAGAAGATAAAACTAAAATAATAAAAAATAAACTCAATGCTATAAAGTCATATAATGCTATAAGTTCAGTGGTGGTAGGATTCTTATGCAGGAATCCGTCTAGGTAGGTACCACCCCAGGGCCAGTTATTCTGAAACATTTCTGTTTCGGTTTGAAGGGCACTATGAGCTAGCGTAATCACTGGACATATGAGACTTAAGAACTTGTCTCAGGGTGATGGGCATAGTGTGGCATCACACAGAAATGTTCTGAGTGACACAGCATTTGTTATGGACAGAAGTTGCGCTTACCGTCAGGTGAACGTTTTGATCGTTTCATCGCTTTATGCAATAGGAACATTTGCTTCAAAAATAATCTAACAATTGTATCGCTAGATTATTTTTAACAACAGTTGTTTCAACATTAAGTAAATCAATATCGTATCGGTCAATCTCTTAATTAAACAGGGAGGGACAGCGGCAGAAAAAGGGAGGTTTTTGTATAATTAGATGGGAATGATGGCGTCGAAAGACAAGGCTGTCGCCGCCGTAAAATAATTTTCTTAAGCACAAAGATATTTATTTTATTAATTATCATTTGGTACCTTAGACACGGAAAAAGCCGAAGAGTTATTGTTAACGATTGATTACTATATAAACGTTTATGTGTTGTTATGAGAAAATATACTTATGAAATAAGTTATGAACTGCACATTTAAACCTTACAGATCTATTTATCATGATAAAAGACCTCGCATATGCAAGAAAATAGGCAATAATGATGAAATATTGAAGTCTGGAACATTATTTCGCTCCTTGGCTCGTCCGATGCAATAAATCGTTGAGATGAGGTCGGATGCTGTGAGTAACAGCGAATCGATTGTTCACTTTATATCTCAATTCAGCTCTTATATCAATGTCAATCGTGTAGAGTTAACAATGTAATTTATAAGATGACTGGCCGATTTTCGACCAAGGCCGCACTTTTCGAATACCGTCTAAATACATCAACTGCGCAGGAGATATTATAGTGCCACAAGCTACATGGCAACCTACCCGTGCCCGATGTAACCCTCTTGAGATAAAATCAGAGTTAGGCCAAATTGCAGTGTCAGAGATACGCGGACAATCACTACACAATCGGCCACGAAAACCATTTTTTTTTGTCGTACAATGTGACGAAACGAGCAAAACGTTCACCTGATGGTAAGTGGAACGTCCCCCCACAACAAATGCTGTGTCACCCAGAATATTTCTGTGTGACACCGCACTGCGCCCGTCATCCTGAGGCAGTTCTTAAGTCTCATATGCCCAGTGATTACGCTAGCTCTCAGTGCCCTTCAAACCAAAACACAGTAATGTTTGCACACTACTACTTAACGGCAGGATTTTGCACAAATTATAGCTCCGGCTGGGATTCGAACTCACGGCGTAATAGTCAGGTACACATGTGCTCTGATATCATGCGAAGTATGCTTGGTACTATTCATATTTTGTTGCTCATAATTTTTTGCCAACATATATCCGATAACATACATAGAGAAATGAAGAAAAGTAAGTTACTTTGCTAAGATCCGCATGCAAAATATAAAAATGGTGTATATTACCTAGTTTTTTGAAGTGCACCACCCGCCCTCCCTCAGTAGCGTGCACAAGCAAACTAACACCGCCACCAGGAACCGCCACCAGGTACCCTCCACCAACCACTACAATACCACCACTAGATAATATACACCACCGAAGCCGAGAACACGACACGTGTTTCGCCCCAAAACGAGGCATTATCAAGCGTAATAGACTCTACGACAGACGGCCGCCGAGTGAGTCTCGGTCAAAGTAACTTACTTTTCTTCATTATAATGGATTTCCGCAAAGTAACGCCTGATTCTATTAACTACATAGAGAAACACATTTAGCCCATTCTTCGTCTCCGTGAGAAACGTGACGTGACGGATGGCGAACCACGTCGCCGTCATTTTGGTACGAGTCAAAAAATTCTCACTCCCATTACGTTCCCGCGAGCAGTATAGTGACAGCATTGCATATTATGGTGTTATGGTGCACGAGTAAAAGCTATTCGTATGATACCTTATCGCCTCTTACGACACCTCGGTAGGAAAAGAGGTAGGTTCTATTCTACTATGCCGGACACCTATCGGCCAACGATACCGATAACGAACTGCAAAAACGATAAGCACGTTAATCTAACAAGAGCCCAATCACTCCTGCCTTGACAACCTCATTGCCCTACGGGTCCGATAAAACTTATGCGAAAACTTGCTGTATGCTCTTCATAAAGGAGGTAGTTACACCATTTTATATTTTTCCAGCGGATCTTAGAAAATTAATTTCCTTTCCTTCATCATAATGGGTTTCCGGAAAGTGGCGTCTGATTCTATATATATTTTCGGTGATGTAATTGCTGTTAGCCTTCTCGGCTTTTACAGCTTCATCGGATACTGTGTCGCGTTCGCTGCGTGCTTTCGCGATTTCGAATATCATAAATATTTTAAGTCGTCTAATGACAGTCCGAATGCCTTCATTCGATTCAATGTGTGTGTCGGTAACTGTGGGCGGTGAGAAACGCCATGGAACACGGGTGAATCGTGTGTACGCGGTGTGATTATTGACTATTGCGCGCCGCTCTCTACGGCGGTCGCGCGTCGTGGTGCGTGTTACATTAAAGCTATTGACTGTGTGTACAGTGTGGCCTAGATCGTGACTGACCGTATCGTGGTAGGAAGGGCTGAGACGTCCGTGTCGTCTAGCATGTTTCGCGGGCGACGTTTGAGTTCGGTCGCGTTTCTGTTTGGTCGGTAATTAGCTGCTTTAACCACCAGCGGGTTTGAATCAACCGCGGCTTTTTCGAAAAACCGCCGTGATAATTCTCGGAAGTGTTCAGAGGTTAAAGGCATTTCGCAGTCGCTGTGAAGATCTTCGTTGCGTTGATACCAACCGGCTCCGGTGGCAGTTCGCAAGAATCGATTCTGAACGCTCTGTAACTTCTTTAATTGATTGCCCGTCGCGTGAGCGAAAGCGACGCAAGCATAGTCCATTACGGGTCTTATGCAAGTCTTATAGAGGCGAAGTTTGTGTCTTAAGCACATTTTGCTTGAGGAGCAAGTTAATGGGTATAGACGGCTTGAGATAAAAACCGCTCTATTGCGTATGTTTTTAATGTGTGCAGCGAACGACATCGCTGCATCTAAAGTGACCCCGAGGTATTTGACGCTCTTTTCCCAGGGAATAGGGCGTCCGAACAGGGTGATCGTGCCTAGCTGATTGTCGCCGATTGGGTGACATCGTCTAGCGGGCTTTGGTGTGCCCCTTGAGAAGTATATCGCTACACTTTTCTCGGGGTTTACCTCTATTCTCCATTTCCGCAACAATTCGCCTAGGCGATCGGCTGCGGCTTGGAGTTGAATCGTTATACGGCCCTTGTGCTTGTCGGAATAGTACAGGGCCGTGTCATCTGCGAAAAGCGCAAGATTGACTTTCGGGTCTTTAGGGATATCGCTAGTGTATAGCGAGAAAAGGAGTGGGGAGAGGCAGGAGCCCTGAGGGACACCCGCTCGGAGAGGGCGGCTTGAGGAGCGCGTTCCCTCTACCCGGAAGCGAAATAGGCGGTTAGACAAGAAGGCTCGTATGATGTTCACGAGTCTGTCCGGCACTTTAGTGTGATACAACTTGTAATACAAGCCGTCGTGCCAGACTTTGTCAAATGCCTTTGCGACATCGAAAAATACGGCCCCTGTGCCTACAGGCTTAGGGCGGTCGTTTAAATTCTCTAAAATGTGCTCCGTTAAGCGGTGCACTTGATGAGTACACGAGTGTTCGGGGCGAAAGCCGAACTGCTCGTCTATAGAATATTATTTGTAAGGACATCTGATTCTATTAGCACTTATATAGCTTTTGGGCACGTTTTTCCACTCAGTTAAAAGCCGTTAGTTGGTTTGATAGCACCTGACTGGAGATGACAGTGCTGCATATAACCACCACACTTGTCATATATGTAACTTAAAAAGATATTGTGAGCACTGCCGCACTAGTTTTATAGCCAACTAGCTGATGCCCGCGAATTCGTCCGCGTGAATATAAGTTATTTAAATATCACTTGAGAGCTATCTCTATGCCAAATTTCGTCAAGATCGGTTTTGCAGTTGAACAGTGAAAAGGTAACAAACAGACAGAGGGACCCCTGTCTGATTTACTTTCGCTTTTATAATATTAGTATGTATTAAGCCTTAGACGCAATAAAACGTCTAAAGTAACCTCTGAAATTTCAAGACGCAACAAACGACAGTCTGCTATCTCCAGAGTTACATTTCGAAAAGTATCAGCCGTGGTAAGATGGCTAATTGATCTTATTAGAAGTTATATACTAACTTTTGCGTCCGCCATTTTGTGGCGCTACCATTAGTTATAGACATAGACTTTATTCGACGTACACTATACAGAAACCACACAGAGAATGCAAATAATATATATATATATGCCGTACAATAAAAAAGAAGAAAGAAACAAGATCTGTAAAACACTGAAAATGATAGTGACGCTATATCGTGAAGTCGAAATGGACTCCACTCAGCAAAGAATGCTGCGGAAAGACCGCAGCGCTGGTTTTCAGTGGAGCCACTATGTAAGTGTGCAACAAATACAACTTAGTGTGTATATATATATATATATATATATATATATGACAATATAGGACAAATATAAGTGGTAATAAGACATCGAATATAGTAAGAAATAAAAACGATAAATATCATATATAATCATATGTATAAATATTATATATAAGATAAATAAGCAGTTTCAAGTCTGAAATCCATGCGCCGCTTCTTCGGTTTCATAGTTCTAACAGTTATTAAGAAAAATCACCAATGGGGATATCAGGGTTAAATTTAATCCGCGAAATTTACATTCGTCGCTGTACGAGTACGATAAAACCAGTGCTATGGGGAACCCCAGATTATCACTGAGGCGAGATCCCATTTGACGTCACTCTAAAAATTAAGTCTTTTTTACACTACTTTTTGTTATGCTTGTTAATGTTGTGTGGTGGTCAAATAAATAGGTTTCTTTCTTTATTTATTTATTTCTTTCTTTATTTATTTCTTTCTTTCTTTATATCAAGTAAGTGCGTGCATTATCTCGTGCCGGTAGCCATTTAAAAACTTTTAATCCATACTCGTCCCACAAGTACAATTAACTTTAAGCACCACGTATGAAATGGCATTTGATTAAGGTCGGCTGGTTTGGAGCGCTGATGCAGCGGCATTAGGCGGGCGACACACGGTGAAATTATTTATCGCTTTGTTCTGGCCGTTTGGAGCTTACACTCTAATGGATACGAGCTAACATGACTTTCGTTATGAATTTACTGCCCATTATGCTAAGTTACTTTCGTGGTAGGTGTTAGTCGAGTTTGTTTATTTTTGATTTCGTTGTAATGACTGACGGGGCTGATTTGTAGCTTATATTTATCATGTATAAGGGGCTTAGAAAATAATGTTATAAAGGTGTAGCAAAAGCTCTTGTAAAATCAAAAAATCACTCGCCGGCTGTCTGTCGTAGAGGATTATCCAATGCAGGAATCCGTCTAGATAGGTGCCACCCCAAGCCAGTTATTCTGCCGTGAAGCAGTAGTGTGCAAACATTACTGTGTTTCGGTTTGAAGGGCACTGTGAGCTAGTGTAATCACTGGGCATATGAGACTTAAGAACCGATGTCTCATGGTGATGGGCGCAGTGGAGTGTCACACAGAAATGACCGGGTGACACAGCATTTGCTATGGGCAGTCGTTACACTTACCATCAGGTGAACGTTTTGCTCGTTTCGTCACTTTATCCAATAAAAAAAGGTCATTCGATAATACCTCGTTTTGGGACGAAACACGTGTCGTGGTCTCGACTTTAGTAGTGTATATTAAGTGGTAGCATTGTAGTGGTGGAGGGTATCTCGTGGCGGTTCATGGTGGCGGAGTTAGTTTGCTTTTGCACGTTACTGAGGGAGTGCGGGCGGTGCTCTTCAAAAACTAGGTGCTGTAAAGCACTCGAAACGTCGGGTTATAAATAGTAAAAATTAAACGCGATAAAATCCGTAAAATCAGTTTCATTTAAATAAGTTATTTACGCCATTTTATATTTTACGTGCTGATCTTAGCAATTCATTTCCTTCCCTTCACTATAATGGATTTCCGCAAAGTAACGTCTGATTCTATTAACTACTCGTATATCTAAGAAAATCATCAATAAGCACGATAGCAGTCGTCTTTTGAATATTCTTGTTTACCTCAGTTTCCCATAACATGGCAGATACTCTTTATTAAAAAAACGAACGAAAACCATAAAAAAGTACGAAATATACTTTAAATTTGAGGTAACAATGAGTTGTGTTATCGCTGAAACCACTGAAAGCTTCAAAGATCAATTTATATAAGTTTTCCTGATTTTCATCAAACACTAGCTATGCCCTGCGATTTCACCCGCGTAGAAAAGCCGACCCCGATCTATGATATGCATATATAGTTCCCTATTAGAATCGAATATTGGGACTTAAATTTTTTTGAGAATCCTAACTATTTTTCTAAAATTACAGCCTTACTTACCCGCTATAATATCAGCTATCTGTCAGTGAAAATCCCATCAAAATCGGCCCAGCAGTTTCGGAGAAAAGCCGTAACAAACTGACAGGCAGAAAAACATCTTAAAAATAGTTTTTTTCTTATAAGTACGGTATAATATACTTTCATTAACATTGAGTGAAAACCTGTTATTTTTTATTACACTTCAATTTTTTTTTGTATAAATTATCACAGCTAACAGTGCCCTTCGGAGCGAAACAAAGTAATGTTTCCACACTGCTGCCCGACGGCGGAGTACCTGAAACTGCGATGTTACTTAACTAGGCGTAGTTCTACTTAATAAATCTACTATCTAAAATCACCTGTTGTTTCACTAGAGCCGCTAGATCGCCGCGCGGTGGCGCTAGTGCGTTCAGCTCCGTCTCCTTCCTGATCACCCACTCGGTGAGCTACTTAGGCTACTAACTAGGCGTAGTTCTACTTAGTAAATCGACGATCTAAAATCACCTGCTGTTTCACTAGAGCCGCTAGATCGCCGCGCGGTGGCGCTAGTGCGTTCAGCTCCGTCTCCTTCCTGATCACCCACTCAGTGAGCTACTTAGGCTACTAACTAGGCGTAGTTCTACTTAGTAAATCGACGATCTAAAATCACCTGCTGTTTCACTAGAGCCGCTAGATCGCCGCGCGGTGGCGCTAGTGCGTTCAGCTCCGTCTCCTTCCTGATCACCCACTCAGTGAGCTACTTAGGCTACTAACTAGGCGTAGTTCTACTTAGTAAATCGACGATCTAAAATCACCTGCTGTTTCACTAGAGCCGCTAGATCGCCGCGCGGTGGCGCTAGTGCGTTCAGCTCCGTCTCCTTCCTGATCACCCACTCAGTGAGCTACTTAGGCTACTAACTAGGCGTAGTTCTACTTAGTAAATCGACGATCTAAAATCACCTGCTGTTTCACTAGAGCCGCTAGATCGCCGCGCGGTGGCGCTAGTGCGTTCAGCTCCGTCTCCTTCCTGATCACCCACTCGGTGAGCTCTCGCAATGACAGTAGCAGCGCAGACCAGTGCTCCGCATTGCTCTCCAAGCGGTTCCTGAAAAGAAATATCATGTTATTTGACAGGTTTAATAAATTTAAATGAAACTAATTTTACGGATTTTATCGCGTTTATTTTTTGTTATTTATAACCCGACGTTTCGAGTGCTTTACAGCACCCACGGTCACGGGCGGACTGAGGTGACAGATGTCCTGATGTCATAGTTAACCCGGAGTACCTTCAGCTTTTAATTATTATTTGTGGTCCGATCTACGCAGAAAGAGCTAACTGTGTCTTGAAGTCTTGCAGTGGTATGCTTGGTTTTTGACTTCATTTTATTAATTATAGGATCCCAAGCTGGTGGTGTGGATGGTTGGGTATTACCACCGGGTAACCGGGTAGGTACTCCGGGTTAACTATGACATCAGGACATCTGTCACCTCAGTCCCCCCGTGACCATGGGTGCTGTAAAGCACTCGAAACGTCGGGTTATAAATAACAAAAAATAAACGCGATAAAATCCGTAAAATTAGTTTCCTACCAAGGATGATTCGCGAGGCTATTGAAATCAAAAAACATCCTAATTTCAATAGGGAAGATGGTTGGGTATTACCACCAGCTTGGGATCCAATAATAAATAAAATTAAATCAAAAACCAAGCATACCACTGCAAAACTTCAAGACACAGTTAGCTCTTTCTGCGTAGATCGGACCCAAAAATAATAATTAAAAGCTGAAGGTACCCCAGGTTAACTATGACATCAGGACATCTGTCACCTCAGTCCTCCCGTGACCATGGGTGCTGTAAAGCACTCGAAACGTCGGGTTATAAATAGTAAAAAGTAAAAATTAAACGCGATAAAATCCGTAAACTTAGTTTCATTTAAATGTGTAGTGTTCGCGTAAATATAAGAAATCATTATAAAATTAGTTTCATTTAAATGTGTAGTGTTCGCGTAAATATAAGAAATCATTAGGTTTAATAAATTGCTATGTATTAGCCGTGGTAAGTCAGTGCCGTGTGGAGGCGGCTTAAGGGAATCCATCACACCATCTCATCCCACGGATGCCGTAAAAGTCAACAGACGAAAAATGAAAACCTTGAGATGGGCAGCAGCATCTTCGTGGAACATCTGAATAAATAAACTGCGGTTGCCAACCCGCCTGCCGTGTGTGGCAGCTATGCCAAAATCCCCCAAAATGAGAGCTACAATCTTTTGTGGCAATCTATGGGGGGGGGGGGGGGGCTACTTCAGCAGTGGACTAGTGATAGGCTGAAATGGCGATGAAACATTTGTTGTTGATCTTCATATATATCCTTTCATAGCTTCTATCATCTTTTTTATTTTATTTGATAAAGTGACGAAACGAGCAAAACGGTCACCTGATGGTAAGTGCAACGCCTGCCCATCAGAAATGCTGTGACACCCAGAACATTTCTGTGTGACACCCAGAACATTTCTGTGTGACACCCCACTGCGCCCGTCACCCTGAGACATAAGTTCTTAAGTCTCATATGCCCAGTGATTACACTAGTTCACAGTACTCTTCAAACCGAAACACAGTAATGTTTGCACACTACTGCTTCACAGCAGAATAACTGGCCCTGGGGCGGTACGTACCTAGACGGATTCCTGCATAGGAATCCTGGCACCAGTAATTGTTATTTTGGAGAGGGTAACGAAGTGGTGTGGCCATTATTATCGACTGGTCAGTGGAGATACCCGACTAATTAAATTTATCTTATCTTTTAAATACTACAACACCGTAACATTACATAATGTAGTCTACAACCCATGAAGACCGAATGTCTTGTCGCGACTCCACGGGCCCCGGGACGATTATTCAAAAACTTGGCTGCGGTATAAAGCTAACGGAATGGCTGCAATAGTAGAAATTTGGCCGCGACTCAGCTCCTTAATATGTTTAAGCTGTTACTTTAGATAAAAATAGGGAAGTGATGAGAATATATCGATATCTGATTCAATACACAATTACAATACATTTTCTATGGCCATTGCAAATATCTATCCTATGCAGAAATACGCCTCGGTAGGTACCACCCCATAGCCAGTTATTCTGTCGTGAAGAAGTAGTGTGCAAACATTACTGTGTTTCGGTTTGAAGGGCACTGAGAGCTAGCGTAATCACTGGGTATATGAGACTCAAGAACTGATGTTTCATGAGGAAATGTTCTGGGTGACACGGCATTTGTTATGGGCAGACGTTGCACTTACCATCAGGTGAACGTTTTGCTCGTATCGTCACTTTATCGAATAAAATAAAAATAATGATAGAAGATATGAAAGGATATATATGAAGATCAACAACAAATGTTTCGTCATTTAAGCCTGTCACTAGTCCACTGCTGAACACAGGCCTCCCCCATAGATTGCCACATAAGATTGTAGCTCTCATTTTGGGGTATTTTGGCATAGTTGCCACGCTCGGCAGACGGATTGGCAACCGCAGTTTATTTATTGAGATGTACCAGGAAGATCCTGCTGCCCATCTCCGGGTCTTAATTTTTCTATGTCGTCTTTTACGACACCCACGGGTAAAGACGGGGCGGTAGATTCTCTTAAGCCCCCGCCACACGGGTACACACCATTTTTTTTTGTGGAGCAGTCTCCTGTCAAGTAATTTGGTCACGTCTGCCCATAAAAATGCTCTTGGCAGGTATCGTGAAACTCGTCTAAAGAAAACACCAGAAAACCATTCGGTTGTTACCTGGTCATGCCGTAATGTAAAAAAACCCGGTGAGGGACATGAGCGTCTAAGCAAGGCGTAAGACAAGTCAAATATTAAAGTTACGAATTATAGGAACTCTGAACTTGGTTGAGGCTTATGCTAAGAAGAAGACTGTTAATAGACCGATGATGAAGAAAACGATATGCTTATGCTAATGTTGCAGAGTATGTTTGACCGAACAGCGGTTCAAAAATAAACATGTCCAATTATCGATACCGAAGTCCCATCACTACATACATTCTATAAATCGCTTGCTTAAAATTTTGTACGGGCCCGTTTAGCGTTAAACTAAGACAACGCCACAAAGTTAAATATGCAATCCTTTACTTGAATGGTAATGGAATAAAGACGAAACAGCTCCAACTTTGTGCAATCTTTTAATTGTAATTAAGTTATTTAATTTAACTCTGAAATTATTTAACTTAACTCAAGTAAACTTTATGAGACACTATGCAAAGCAATTTTAATAAGCATCACTTACAAGGATTTCAGAACACAAGTAGTTTGATTTATTTCGAGTAGTTTTACATAAGTGGTCGGACTTCTCCGCGGGTCCTGCGTTCGAACCCATTCGGAGCCTACATTTGGGCAAAAATACAAATTGTTTCTTTTTATTGGACAAAGTGACGAAACGAGCAAAACGTTTACCTGGCGGTGCAATGTCTGCCCATAATAATGCAGTGTCACCCAGTAATTTCTGTGTGACACCACACTGCGCCCGTCACCTTGAGACATCAGTTCTTAAGTCTCAAATGCCCAGTGATTACACTAGCTGTCAGTGCCCTTCAGACCGAAACATAGTAATGTTTGCACACTACTGTTTCACGACACAATAGCTAACCCTGGGGACTACCTAGACGGATTCCTGCATAGGAATTCTACCAGGGTTTCGTTATATTGTGCATGTGAGTGAATGTATGTCTTTAAAACGCACCCACACTACAAGATAAATCGTAATGTTGTAAGAGAAAATTAATTGCTATTTCCTTTTTAAATACCCAACACCATGGTTCGGTACTATAATGACCATGATATTCAACTTGTGTAAATTCTTTTTTTTTTTTTAAATATTCTTCGACTGTACGCCCTTTGGCCAGATCTTTACTTTTATTATTATCACTGGTTACCCTAACTTAAAGTAAGTTTGACAATCAGAAACACATTTCAAACCCACCTCGGTCTGCAAAGCAATTATGAACTGTTTTACAAGTGGCACAAATCTCGCAAAGGCAAAGGAACAAAGGCTGACCCACCTGTCCTTTGCCGTTAAGTTAAATACAAATGCGAGCAAACACGCTCAAACCACTAATGTTTGCCAGACGACTAGGGTCGTTAGAATGAAACATTTTAATATCAGGGCAAATGTCCATACACATGGACATCTATGTCCCCACATGAGAAGCTCAAGAAATATCTCATTCATTCTAAAATCGCGCTATGAAAGTTTCTGAGATGCGAACGTTATTCATAATTGGTATAACATCCCGGCAGCTACCCATGCTACTTTGATCTGATAAATACAACGGTGAAGCTTTATAGGCATAATTGAATACTAAAAATGTCCATACAGAACTTTAAAATATTTGATATTAAAATTATTTGTTATGTAAAACTTTACGCGACCCTAACTCAGAAAGTTGTTGCCCCGAATCAGACAAATTCAAAATACGTTTTTTTCTCCATTTAATTTATGTTACCCTACTAACTATATATAAGATCGAAAAACTTTTCGATGGCAGCTCAATGGAAAAACGCCCAATTAAATTAATGAGTTCATTGCCTCGATCAGCTGTATAACATCTCATACAGGTATCACGTTACGAGGCTCATTATATTTTTTGGGGCATATATACATTGTCCCTAAGCCCAGCCTGCGGCACGTATAGGACATTACGAATGACCCTGTATATACAAAATCTCAATATTACTAGTCGGAGGAGACGTCATGCCGAGATCAGACCACTCCATATATCCGGGTAGCTACCCTTTTCCTTGGCAATATCATTCGCCAGATGTATATACGATGTCCTACTAACCGATTTCGACCACTATTACGACCATTGTTTATTTAAATTATAACTTAGTTACTAAATTGAACAATGTCTCCGTATGTCATGTCTCATACAAACATATTCCCATATAAGGAGTAGGCGGAGACCACACCCGTAGCCCACTTTTCGCCCCCGCGAGAAACGAGACGAGCCGGGTGGCGAGCCAAAA
This sequence comes from Luehdorfia chinensis, assembly GCA_019845155.1. Classification (NCBI taxonomy): domain Eukaryota; kingdom Metazoa; phylum Arthropoda; class Insecta; order Lepidoptera; family Papilionidae; genus Luehdorfia; species Luehdorfia chinensis. Next base: position 1,019,514 of record JAHVAK010000097.1, on the reverse strand, counting down.
AATTTTCACTCCCCACTGCGTTCCCACGAGCAGTTATATGATAATCTTCTGGCCGATTTTGACCACGGCGATAACTTTCGAATATTGTCCGGAGCTATCAACTGTAGTAGGAGATATTATAGTGTCACAAGTGCACGCGAAAATATAGGGGCACTCACTTGTCCCAACCTACCCGAGCCCGATGTAACGCTGACGCGATAAGATCAGAGGTAGATCAGGATGCAATGCAAAACACGGGGACAACCAGACCCGAAACAGTTTGTGTTCTTATATAACACTGGATTTTATCGCGTTTACTTTAACTTTCAATAAAAACCCGCGTGTTTGGGTTAAGAATGAATGATTTGACCGTCAAATGCCTCCTATACGCCGATGATCAGGTTATATTAGCATCATCGGAGGAGGAGTTGCAGGCGATGGTTAATATTATGCATGGTGCTCTACAAAGCAAATGAATGAAAATTAATGTAGATAAGACGAAAGTAATGGTTTTTGAAAGAGAAGAAAGTATGTCGGATTGCAAAGTTATGTAGTGAAAAAGATAGAGAAAGGCATGCTTAGATGGTTTGGACACGTAGAGAGGATGAATGAAAGGAGATTGACGAAACAGATTTATGAGGCAAGTGTGAATGGAAAAGCCGGTAAGGGTCGACCTAGGCGTACGTATCACAATCAGATCGGTGAACTTTTGAGGAAAGGTCACGTTAAAAGTACCCGCAACCGACGAGCGTGTGTGAAAACGCTAATGAAAGTAGAAGAAGCTAAAGATGTGTGTCAGGATCGTAGCAAGTGGAAAGATGTGGTCTCTGCCTACCCCTATGGGAAAGAGGCGTGACTGTATGTATGTATGTAAAAGAACATATAGCTGGCGTGAAGCATCGACGCTCTAGTCTGCAAGTGGAAAGTCTGTGACCATGTTCTGGATCATCCCAACCATTACATCGGATTTTATAGGCCACAAATCCTTGCAAAAGAACGCTGTTTCCTATCAAGGATGATTCGCGAGGCTTTTGAAATTAAAACATCCTAATTTCAATAGAGAGTGAAATTAATCAAAAACCAACCACGCCACTGCAAGACATCTAGACACAGTTATCTCTTTCTGTGTATATCGAACCAAAAATAATAATTAAATGCTTAAGATACCCCGGCTTAACTATGACATTAGGACATCTGTCACCTCAGTCCTCCCGTGACCATGGGTACTGTAAAACGCTCGAAACGTCGGTTTATAAAAAGTTAAGGTAAACGCAATAAAATCCGTAAAATCTAATTTTATTAAAATGTGTAGTATTCGCGTAAATACAAGAAATTTGTGTTTTAAGCCAAATTTCACCTGCTGGGATTCGAACCCAGGATCCGCGTAGAAGTTAGGTATTCCGACTACTAGGCAGATATATATATCTTTATATATATAATTCTTCTGTGCGTGTGTGTCACTGAACTCCTCCTAAACATCTGGACCGATGTTGATGAATTTTTTTGTGTGTGTTTGTGTGGTTCCCTGGATGATTTAGATTCAGAATAAGACCCGGTAGGTGGCTCTGCGATAGAGTTCTAGGAAAATGACGAAAGTCACTCAGTATAGTTGGAATATCGAAAAATCGTTTGTTGAATCTTTTAATAGAAGGCAAGCCAACGTTCGGGCAGGACCACGTCTGTCGGGTCCGCTATTATTTATATGTTGATATCAAGAATATGTCAAAATAACTAACTATCTATGTCTAAAATCACAGTGTCAACATCTTCATCTTAATTTCAGCCTATTATAGTCCACTGTTGAACAAACATAGATTGCCACAGAACCTGCCAGTCCTGAGGCATCTACCTCCATCGCAAAACCGGACAAATCGTCGCTCCATCTAGTCCTTCTAACCTTTCTTCCTCATCGGTTATCGGTTCTACGAGCTACATGGCCGGCCCATTGCCACTTCAGCTTGCTAATCCTTAGGGCTATGTCGGTTGCTCTAGTTCTGCTGCGGATATCATCTTTACGGATTTTATCTCAGCTCTTTTGCTTTTGCGACTCTGAGCTTCCTAGTGAGGACCACGCCTCGGTTCCGTGTGTAATGTAATCACAGTGTAAAAACAAAACAGAAATCAACACAAGTGATTTAACTATTTCATCTTGCTAGTGCACCATTAAAAATACTTTAAGTGTATAAAGCACATAAAGCGATTTTACGTGGAGCCATAAAACGAGCGATAAAGATGTTTCGCAGCGGAATCGACATTTTATTTCACTATGAAATCACTATACATACGTTTAAGTGCCGCGCATGCAAATCGTTGGGTCATAGTTGTAGCGGAATTTAAGAAATAGAGAGAGATGGGCTTATCGGGTAAATGAAGCCTTGGCAACGGACAGAGGCGATCTTCCCATTCTCGAGATGGCGCACGCCTCTAGATCTAGATAGTGTAGAGTGCTTCAGATCTACCCCTGTAACGAGGGTAGTGCGCCGACGAGGTAGTGCGCAAAAGCTTTCTCGCAGTTCCGACAGATGGCGCAGAGTACGAGTGCGACAACTCCGCAGGTGCATCTATGAAGATTTGATACATTTATCTTGCACATATATTAATATTAAAATTGCAAAGAGCTCTCAGATTAACAAATAACTAATTTCGGCAAACATTAACATGCCTTTTGATATTTCAGATTCCCGTTAATCTTCTTTCTCTACTACATATGGATTACAGCAGTTAAAAGGTATTTGTGATGTAGTGTATCGAGTAGCTTCCCGAGTTAAACCGACCGCAATTAATCTCACGCTCTTGTTGGATATATAAGATTTGATCCTTCGTGTTGTTTAACTTGTTAATTTGTAGAATTAGTTTTATAAGAAAATAAGGATTAAATTTTAAAAAAAGAGCGAACTCAACTTTTCGGTAGTGAAACTTACATCGTCGTCGTCGTCGTCGTCGTCGTCGTCGTTTCAGCCTATCAATAGTCCACTGCTGAACAAAGGCCTCCCCCATAGATTGCCACAAAAGTTTGTAGCTCTCGTTTTGGGGGGATTTTGCCATAGTTGCCACGCTTGACGGGTTGGCAACCGCAGTTAAATTCAGATGTTCCAGCAAGATGCTGCTGCCCATCTCCTGGTTTTCATTTTCCCTCTGTCGACTTTTACGACACCCACGGGATGAGATGGGGTGGTAGATTCTCTTAAGCCGCTACCACACGGCACATGAAACTTACATATATATATATATATATATATATATTTACAGCTTTGCTTATTATTATGTTATTCTGCACGAACGCACGTACAACAGCTTAGTCGCCTCTTACGAAGCCTCGGTAAGAACGAGGTGGGTGCTATTCTACCAGGCACCTATCGGCAGATGTGTGATAAAAAATGGCAAATACAAATATCACGTTGCCTAAAAATATTACCTTTCAATTCTTACCCACCATTATTCGATTACCACATCAATGTAACCGCCATTCGTTATTTTACACCTATCGACATAAAATTATTTGAACAAATATTAATTAATCGATAAATATTCATTCAAAATATCAAAAAGGTTGTACGAAAACGTTGCACCTCCTCAGATCAGACCTTTTGATCGGGCTACCCTTTGCTTTGGCACCTTCATCTGCCAAAACCGAAACAGTGGTCATGCTATGATACCTTCCTAGGCAGATTATTTCATAGGATTATAAGACATTCCTCATACGGCCTGCTGCGAAGGACCATGTCTCACAGCAGGCCGTATGAGGAAACTCAGAGTCGCACAGTGAGCAATGGAAAGAGCTCGGAGTTTCTCTGCGAGATAAAATCCGTAATGATGTTATTCGCAGCAGAAGTAGAGTAACCGACGTAGCTCCAAGGATTAGCAAGTTGGAGTGGCAATGGGCCGGCCATATATCTCGTAGAAAGATAACCGTTGGTAAAGGTTCTCGAGTGGCAACCTCGTACCGGCAAACGCAGTGTAGGGCGACCCCCCACTAGATGGAGCGACAACCTGCACGGTTTTGCGGGAAGTCGATGGATGCAGGTGGCTCAGGATCGTGTTTTGTGGCAATCTATAGGGGAGGCCTATGTTCAACAGTGGACTGTGATAGGCTGAAATGATGATGATGACGATAAGAGATTCATAGAATCCTACCAGTAAATTTAAAAACAAACATTTGCGTGAAATTCTCTATACGCTTGCAATAAACCCGTAAGGGACACAGATGTTTTATGAGCAGATGAGAAATAAAATCGCCTTTATGGTTAAGATAATATATCTTAATATCCCCAAACATATCTTTCGGATGCAACGCCTGCAAGGCCACTGTAAAACTGTTATCGGCGCACTGTCTCTTGTAAGCTGGTCAGTAAAATTGGTTTTATGTCTCTGAACGTCTTCGTTATTGTTAGGAAATGAATAAATGTCTCATTTAATCCACTTACACAGTCCTGGTAGACATTAGCAAAGCTATTTTAGTTCGGTTGAGTGCTTGGAAATTCTGGTGTGTTTATCTGCTCTTATTCTCATTTCAATTCGATCAAAAAGAGTACATACATACATACAGTGACGCATTTTTCACATGTTAAGGGGTCACTTAACTTTTTCTTCGTTGTAATTAGCGTTAAGATGGCTCAGTTTGTTTAATTTAAAACCATCAATATACATCTAACTACGCAAAATATTTAGAAAATCTAACTTAGTAACTAAACCTACAGTACAATAATAAAGTATACGCGCCGCGACACGATCAAACTACAAATTACAAAGAAAACAAAACTTCGTGGCATCCTTTTCACCGCGAAACGCTTTCGAAGACATCGAATATTTTCCGAATCAACTAACATGAAATTTCATAGAAAATTTCGCGAGTATGTTACGTACAAGGCGGGAGGTCTTAACCGTATTTAGTATATAAACGCGCGTTTCGGCATCTCAACCTCGGCTTGGGTTTCAAGGGCTTAAAGACCGAGTGCTACGTTTGGCGGGTTCTTAAAGAGTTGCGGCTTCACTTGTTTAGTGTTTTTGAGTGGTTTACGATAAATCTATTAACTAAACTAATTATTAATAATTATACTAATTATTGAACATTAAAATCAAGGTCGAAATTGTATTTGACTCCAGCGTTTTTGCGCAACGCTTTAGTGAAGCATAATGTTACTCTTAATTATTATTTATGAATTAATTAATAATTGTTTATGGGCAGTTTTTTACAGGACATATTTTTGTTAAATCCTGTTTATTTAATTTAATTTTCATCATATTTCTAATAGAAAGAATACTACCACTCCATCTCATCCAATGGATCTCGTAAAAGGCGAGTAAGGAATTAAACTGCACTGTGCACAGCGCATGGTGGCGATGGGCTCACCACCTATCACACCAAGTGCATATTGTTTTGGTGAAACGTGGATTGTGACAGTCATCTGCTTTTGCAGTGAGTGCGCAGTCTCTGACTACCCCTTATGGGATACGGTCGTGATCTTATGTATGTATGTATTTCTAATTTGGGTGATTTTCTTCTTGGAGTGTGAGTGAAAGAAAGTTTCACTTCTGTCTGTCTGTCTTTCACTACTGAGTTACGCGCTCTTTTTTTATCCAAAGCCCTGTGAGAACCGTATTTCAGTTAAATTGTATTAACTGCAAAGAATAGTAATATTTTAAAAAAAAAATACTAAATGTATCTCCATCCCCTTTTTGGTGCGAGCCAAAAAATTCTTACTCCCCACTGCGTTCCCACGAGCAGTGATATGATATTCTCCTGGCCGATTTCGACTTCGGACAACATTCGAATATTGTCGAGAGCCATCAACTGCGCATGAGATATTATAGTGCCACGTGTGTACGCGCAAACACAGAGGCACTCACTCGTCCCAACGTACCCGCGCCCGATGTAACGCTGATGCGATAAGATCGGAGGTAGGCTAGGATGCAGTGTCAGAAACACGGGGACAATCACAACACAACCAGACCCGAAAACCAGCAATTTGTGTTTTAGCACAATTAAATGTTTTAATATACATATATGGCTAGGTAAACTGCCGCACCCCGTTTCATTATTAATAAACTGAAACTTGTTCTCTTGGTTAAATAAAAGCGGCAGGGCTCTAACTGTCTCAGTAGGATTAAAGGAGCTCGTGAAAGATAAAGTACAATTTACCGTAGCCGTCTCCGCGGGTCCCATGTACCCCTGCTGCGAGTTAATTAATCATAGACTAAAAAACATCGATGAATTAATTAAACGTTAAGAACATTAGAGCAGCGCCGTGGACGGCCAAGCGTTAAAAATTCAACCGTATCAGAGTGAATTACGGTCGGTTTCCGGGCGATTTAACGGGAAAAGATTTATGACGTGTCGTTAGGTCGAAATGATTAATTTAGTTCCCGCGCGGTCCATAGCTTTAGCGAAGTTTAAGCTATCAGATGCTTGAAGAATTTCAATCGACTTAGTATGTCCTTTTAGGTGTCGAAGGTTAGATGCATCCTATTAAGAATCAACGTTTACTTGTGGTACCACTCCTATGCAAGAATCCGTCCAATTAGGTACAATCACAATGACAGTTATGATACCGTCATGCAGTAATATGCAAATATTACTGTTTTGGTTTGAGTGATACTGTTATCTAGTGTAACTAGAGGTAGGATTCCAATGCTGGAATCCGTCCAGGTAGGATTCAGGGGTCAGATATTCTAACGTGAAGCCGTAGTTTGCAAACATTACTGTGTTTCGGTTTGTAGGGCACTGTGAGCTAGTGTAATCACTAGGCATATGAGACTTAAGAACTGAAGTCTCAGGGTGAAGGGCTTAAAGGGTGAGAGTGGTGGCGGCTTCAGAGAACCTACCACACCATATCATCGCGTAGGTGTCTTCAAAGTCGATAGGGCAGCACTGTCTTACTGGAACATCTGATTAAGTAATCTGCGGTTCCCAACCCTCCTGCCAAGCGTGGCAACTATGGCAAAGTCCCAGAATGAGGGCTACAAACTTTTTTGGCAATCTATGGAGGGGGCCTATGTTCGGCAGTGGGCTAGTGATAGGCTATAAAGTGCGTTATGGGTCAGACACACACAGAAAATATACAATGACCTCCGTATACAATACAACAACGCACTTAGGATGTTGCTTAGGCTTCCCTGTTTTTGTAGTGCTTCTGAAATGTTTGCAGAAGCGAGGGTGGGCGATTTTTTCTCATTGATGCGAAAGAAATCATTCTCATTAATTTCCCGAATGCGGGGAAACACTAACAAAACCCTGAAGATGATAGGTAAAAGAATCGACTGTTATGTCCTTGGGAGGCTCACTGCATTATAGTGAAGTTTTTTTTCATTGTTTCATTTTATGAATTCTTTACCACTAACATACCAAGCCGTGGTAGCTCAGGGGCCGGGTGCTCGCCTTAATTTCATAGTGTTTAGCGGTGAAGGAAAACATCGTGAGGAAACCTGCATGTCCGATGAATAGAAATATTTCAAGGACATGTGAAGTCCGCCAAACCGCATTGGAGCAGCGTTGCGGACTATTCCCAGCTCCAAAACCCATTTATAGGCTGTTACTTCACTTTTTTTTTAACACAGTCATATATGATATTACCAACACAATATGGGTTGTTAATACCTGAAATAAAAAAAAATACTATTATTATAACGATGACGATGTTATCCCTCAACCGCTATTTTCGCGGCCCGCCATCAAAACGAACGCCGCCGGTAAGAATGGACGTAACGGGTGGGAAATGAAATTTCTGATGGCTATTTATCGAGCTGTCAATTGGAGCCGTTCGGGTTATGAATTGACTAATTTTGGGGCGTTGATTGAAAAATAAGTTGGTAGTTAATGGTAGTAGATGCGACAATAGGATTCAATTAAGTCGGGAATATAGAATAACTAGACGTGCCGCGCGGTTTCGATGACAAGCCGATCACATGACTGCGCCGTACGGCATGGTGCCTCGCTGACTGAGCATTCTCAGTTCGCCCCTTCTCGCTAATGTTCGATTCTAAGCGTGATTCTCTTTAAGGCCGTAGCTCAAAATTTTATAGCCGAGAGCCTTCTTCAATGGTGGTAGGATTCCTATGCAGGAATCCGTCTAGGTAGGTCCAGTTTTTATGCCGTGAAGCAGTAGTGTGCAAACATTACTGTGTTTCGGTTTGAAGGGCACTGAGAGCTAGCGTAATGACTGGGCATATGAGACTTAAGAAATGTTGTCTCAGAGTGACGGGCGCAGTGTGGTGTCGCACAGAAATGTTCTGGGTGACACAGCATTTGTTATAGGCAGACCTTGCACTTACCATCAGGTGAACGTTTTGCTCGTTTCGTAACTTTATGAAAAAAAGAAAAAAAAAGACGAGCTATATAATCAAGCATTAATTTTTCAAATCGGATCAGTCAGAATCATACAAACTCTTCAGCTATAGTAGCAAGATAAGATAATTGTTAAAAAAATAAAAAGTAATAACCTGTCCCACATATGGGCGCAGGCCTCCTTTTGCCTGTATTATATTTCACTAGCACATTGCTCAATGGTTATTAGTGCTCTGATGTGGACCCTTCAAGTGAAGCTTCCTGGGTTCAAATACTGGCCGATGACAGTATTAACAATCGATGAGAGTTTAAAGCGAAACGGCACCGTTTATATCGTGATACAAATTATATCGTGAGTGCATTTCACAGCCATAAATATCATATGCACCACACAACCAGACCCGAAAACCAACGACTTGTTTACACAGAAGTTTGCTCCGGAAGTGTTTCGAACTCAGAACCTGCGGTGTAGAATTATGTACTCTGACCATTAGGCCACGCGGCCTTATAGTTTAAAGTCTGCCATCCAGCAGAGCACCGTAGCGGAATCTCCTAGGCTCCACTGCCTTAAAAATTAAAGGAGTGTTTCATTCGATGATGGCTACTTTATATGTGGTAAAGCATAATGTTTAGTATTCCCATCGATATATCAATTAACAATACAACAATACCCCCGTCAAACATCGGACGTTTGATTGTTAATGTATATGATAATACGACTCTAAATTGGAACGTCCATTGCGTAACATTAATCGGTTGACGTGACAGGTAATGCGTAAACTGGAGTGATTCAATTACGAATTGGCATCGTTTGAACTATCGTACGTGTATCTCTCGTGACTAAGCGTCGAGAATATAAAAATTTGTAAAAAAACATACGGAAAAAAATACAAACAAGAAATAAAAAAAAGAAATCAAAAAAATGTCGTAGCCACTATGAAAAAAAATATATCTATTCCTAAAATTCTGTTCTGCAGCATATAATCGCAAAGTGGACCGAACTCAGTTAAAGCCGCGAAGATAACATCACAACACTGGTTTTAAGTTCGGCCCAGAACAGTAGGTAACTCGGACATTCTCTCTGTCTCACTCGGTATGTAGTTCCACTATTAGTACAATATCCGTGCAGGAATCCATCTAGGTAGGTACCACCGCAGGGCCAGTTAATCTGCCGTGAGGCCGTAGTGTGAAAACATTATTGGCTTTCGGTTTGACGGGCACTGAGAGCTAGTGTAATTACTGGGCATAAGTGACTTAAGGATTGACGTCTCTGGGTGACGAGCGCAGTGCGCACACAGAAATGTTCTGTGTATTATGGGCAGAAATTGCAATTACCATCAGATCAGAGAACTTTATGCTCGTCTCGTCGCTTTCTTCCATAAAAAAAAAGTTTAGTCTGACACATATACATGATACGATAGTTATCACGACTACACGATAACATATTTTTATATTGAACACCGCGTGGCCTAGTGGTTAGCCTACCTGACTTCTACGCTGCGGGTTTAAAAAAATATTTAACTGTCCGGCTGTCGCTTTATGTTAAGTAACTTGAACTAAATAATTTTTAGGTTAATTTTTCCTGGTACTATGACGTTCTTTCAGCCGATTTTTTTAACAACGGCGACAACTTCAGAATACTATCATAAGCTAGGAGCAAGAGATATCATAGTGCATAAAATGTTCGCACAAACTGAGGAACTCACGTGCTTTACTCTTCATGCTGAAATTAATGTTACAGTATGTGTTGTAAATACGGGTTTGATGGGTGGGAATTAAATAAAAACGATTTACAAATTTAAAGGTATTCCTTAAGTCAAAAGAAACCAACAATATGTTAAAACGATGCATTGCTGTGAAGCAATGATTAGGCGCTTGCGCCGGAACACTACCTTATCGGTATAAATGTTGGCTCCAGCTGGATTTGGAACCCAGGACCCGTGACGTATTATTCGGATACTCTGACCATTCGGCCACGTGGTTGTCAAACATCGATTTGCTACCGGAAGCTGCCCTCTATCTGTATTGTCGTCGGTGATAATCTCATATCATGTATATACACATTTCCTAACCTTCCGAAACTTATAGCAAATTAAGGGAAACCATTAGGAAAAGGTATGGTATTATCAAATGAACGGAACTAAGTACAATAGACGCAGACCCTAAAAAAGTATACTATTTTCATTTCACAAAATTCAACGTAAACACAAAAACACATCTGTGTTTCGTATAATAACATAAAAGAAATAAAGTAAATGATCGATTTAATATTTTCGTTTGGCATAAAAAGATAAATTACAAATGCAGCAACGAGTGTTTATATGTAAAATAAATATTACATATTCACATATCACGCGATATGAGACAATAAAAAAATAAACACTGCTACCTGCACAACGTTCAAATAAAGTTCGTTTAATATTCATATACCAAAAAATACACGACGAACGGTGATTTAAGCGGAATGTTTTAAACGTGCTTTCAATATTAATAGTAAACGTAACTCGTTCGCTACTTACTCACGTAAGGGTTCTGACACATTTGAGCGAAACGCGGTACGGGACGACCAAGGTTCACCTAAGCGCATTAAAACACTGTCACTTAAGCGGATCGTACTGCTTTCTCTAATTATCTCTGACATCATATTTTATAAAGTATTACTTTTTGAGCAGAAAGTTAAGAAAAAGGTCATAGGCCGGTCGCCTCGTAGTACGCGAGTGACAAGGGTACACTTCCCTCTGCCGACACCAATAATACTGCAAGTATTAAATATAAAGTGACGAAACAAGCAAAACGTTCACCTGATGGTAAGTGCAACGTCTGCTCATAACAAATGCTGTGTCACCCAGAACATTTCTGTGTTTTCACACAGACAGGGCACATGCTGGGCTGGGATGGATGGGATGCCCATTACCCTGAGACATCAGTCGTTAAGTCTCATATGCCCTGTGATTACGCTAGCTCACAGTGCCCTTCAAACCGAAACACAGTAATGTTTGCACACTACTGCTTCACGGCAAAATAACTGGCCCTGGGGTGGTTCTTACCTAGACGGATTCCTGCATAGGAATCCTACCACCAGTAGGAAAGTAAACCTTTTCAGTCCAGACAATAAAGTCACTAGTGTAACATGACATACTTGTGTAACAGCATCTTCTTCAGCCTGTAAAAAAATTACAGGCCGAAGAAGATGCTGCTGTTTAGTCCCAAATTAACGTGCTATTCAGAATTGACCTCGGATTTATTATAGTTAATAGAATCAGGCGTTACCTTGCGGAAATCCATTATAATGAAGGAAAGTAAATTACTTTGCTAAGATCCGCATGCAAAATATACTCTACGACAGACGCTCGGCGGCCGTCTGTCGTAGAGTCTATGACGCTTGATAATGCCTCGTTTTGGGTCGAAAAACGTGTCGTGTTCTCGACTTCAGTGGTGTATATTATCTAGTGGTAGTATTGTAGTGGTTGGTGGAGGGTACCTAGTGGCGGTGTTAGTTTGCTTGTGCACGCTACTGAGGGAGGGCGGGCGGTGCTCTTCAAAAAACTAGGTAATATACACCATTTTTATATTTTGCATGCGGATCTTAGCAAAGTAACTCACTTTCCTTCATTACTCGGATTTATTGTAAATGTATTTAAATACATTGTAACATCACCCTTAAAGTTTGTTTCCGATGCTCGTTCGCGTTTTCCCCCCGCTGAGTGGCGATCTGTCATTTGCTGAGTGTGACGTTTAAAAAATGCGTTCGGAAACCCGTTGTCCCGTTAAAACATTACAGCGAAAACCATTTTTTGTTCTTTACGTTACGCGTTAAAATATCGCGCATGTGACAGAATTAATCTAGTTTTTTCATGTATAACAATTTCAAAACGTACTAAAAAAATACTGTAGTGATTTATTGCCGGGAAAAAGTGACAGACTTCTATAAAGGCCAGAATAACCATAATAAACACGTCAAACCTAAGACACATAGTCCAGTGATACAAAAACAGATCTAAGATACAGCATCTGGTACAGTGATTGCCTTTTTTTCATTCCATTCCATTCATCCAGGACGGTCAGTTCCAAACTTAATATTTATTCACTAGTGGGCTAAATGAATTTTACTGATGGAAGGATTCCAATGCAGAATCCGTCTAGGTAGATTTTTTTATTAGATCAAGTGACGAAACGAGCAAAACGTTCACCTGATGGTAAGTGCATCGTCCTCCCATAACAAATGCTGTGTTACCAAGAACATTTCTGTGTGACATCACACTGCGCCCGCCACTCTGAGACATCAGTTCTTAAGTCTCATATACCCTTACGGAGGTGGTACCTACATAGACGGCTTCCTGCACCACCGTACCACCGTAAGTTCATTTATTCTGCTATACGGCAGAAGTGTGCAAACATTACTACGTTTTGGACTGTAAGGCACAAAGCTAGTGTGATTACTGGGCATATGAGGGCATAAGAACTGATGTATCTGGGTGAAGGGTGCAGTCAGGTGCCAAACGTAATGTTATGGGTGACACAGCATTTGTTACAGGCAGACGATGCGCTTATTATGAGATAAACGTTTTTCGTTTCTCGACACTTTTTATTAAAAAAAATCAGGCTATGGAGGACCATTTAAATTACTCAGTCTTCTTCGTTCTTACGCCAGTTTGAACCAAAGGCAACCGGCGTAAAAGTGGTCTTAAGAATTTATAAACGTTGGAATTGATTGACTTACCTGATAGCCATGCTCTTGGCTTTGAGATGGTGCCATCGCTGGTTCATCTCATCGAGGCGGCGCTGCAGCATGACGGCGTCCTCCTGTGAGGACAGGGAGCCGAGCAGCCGCCGGCCCGTGCCCGTGAGCGATGCGTAGACATCGCGGTGCGTCTCGATCTCTGACTGCAGGTCCTGGAACAAAAGAATCGTTTATATTTATTTATGATGACGGCCATGTAGTTCAAATGACAACGTATGTGTTATGAGTTCGAATACCAAATGACGATCTCTACGATGTATTGATTTAGCTTCGTATCCAATACAAGGCGTCGCAGTGGGTTCAATCTGCAGGCAGCTATAATTTATAAATTGTTCCCGCAATTTCGGAGCGGAGTGAAAACTTTGGGTTTTAGAACCGAAATCGATCGATTTTCACTGTTTATACCAGAAGTCGCGTTTGACCTAAAAACGAGGCATTATCAAGACACTTTAGGTCTCGACTTCAGTGGTGTATATTGCCTTGGGTATCTGGTGGCGGCTGCCGGCGTCGGTGTTAGTTTGCTCGTGTACGCTTTTGTGGGGGGGGGGGGGGGGGGTTCTAGGTACTAGGTACTATATACCATTCTAGTTTTTACATGCGGATCTTAGCAAATGACCTTCCTTTCCATCATTATAATGGATTTTCGCAAAGAAACGCCTGAATTTACCACCCCATTACATCCCGTGGGTGTCGTAAAAGTCGACAAAGGGAAAATAAAAACCAAGAGACGAGCAGCAGCATCTTGCTGAAACATCTCAATAAATAAACTGTTGTTGCCAACTCGCCTGCCAAACGTGCCAACCTACGAGAGAGCTACAAACTTTTGCGACAATCTCTGAAGGAGGCTTAAATGTGCCCCATTCAATTCTTAAGAAGTTAATTCATCTAACTGTGATAAACATCGGAAGGCCTCTGCTTCACCTAAATCTTCCTTTGCCCTATCATACTAAGCTCTAGCTAACGTGTATGTGTACCCACCATTATACCACACAACCCAAAAGCGTACGTTACGCGGCATAACAAGTACGAAACTCGACAACGAATCTCGACATTCAAAGAGCACCTATTCACGCTGCGACAGTACGTCGGCTGTAAGCCGCGTAAATATGCGAGCAATTCCCATTCAAGCGACGGTTCGGTATCTTTAATACCCGCTGACGGTGAACGCAAAAATTACGTCAACATCTGACTTAAACGTGACAGGGCGAAGGGAGCACAAAGAGCAAATAAATTCCTCTCTTCAGATAGTTTCGTAGCATTTGTTGACATTACCTACATGACTATACTAAAGAATGGATTCCCAGAGAGTAGATTCAGCAGCTACAACTTTTATTTAGAAAAACCAACAGCGTAAGGAATGGTTATATAAAACAATTAACATTAAATATAAGGCCAATTAAAGGTTTCTATTTATACATATCCCACAAACAATAATGAAATGTTCTGGATGACGCAGCATTTGATATGGGCAGATGTTGCACTTACCATCAGTTGAACGTTTTGCTCGTTCCGTAACTTTAATCAAAAAAAAAATTGACTATAGTTTAAAATCAATCCATACTAACCCGAGTGATATAAATACACGTTTCTAAAAAACATAATTTGGTTAATAACGGGATCATCCATAGATCCATGGATAATCCCAAGCACTACATCACATCTGATAAACCATAAATCCTTGCAAAAGGACAAAGATTCCTACCAAGGATGATACGCGAGGCTATTGAAATTAAAAAAAAAACCTATATTCAATATAGAAGATGGTTGGGTATTACCATCGGCTTGGGATATTATAATCAATAAACTTAAGTCAAAAATCAAGCATACCCCTGCAAGACTTCAAGACACAGTTGGCTCTTTCTGCGTAGATCGGACCAAAAATAATAATTAAAAGCTGTAGGTACCCCGGGTTAACTATGACATCAGGACACCTGACACCTTAGTCCTCCCGTGACCATGGGTTTACTCTATGCCATGGGTGCTGTAACGCGATCGAAACGTCGGGCTATAAATAGTAAAACATTAAACGCGATAAAATCCGTAAAAAATTGTTTTATTTAAATTGCTAGTATATTTTAAAGTGCTGAGAGGACAAAGGTGCAGTTTCATCCATTCTACGGCCGATGTCATTCAGAGCTTTTCCGGATTTCCAAGCGGTTCAGACATTTAGACATATTGCGCACAATTAAGTTTTTTCCGATCTGAAATAAAATCGCACAAAAAATGTCGCTGCAGTTCGCGCCCCGATCAAGTAATAAATTACGACGGAATATACGGCTTTGCGAAAACCGCCAAAAATTCGCGCTAATATTTTTGGAAACATTTCTATATAAGTTTACAAGTATGTTAGTACATACATACATAGAGGCTCGCCTCTTCACATCGGGATAGACAGAGACAACATCTTTCTACTTGCTATGATCCTGACACACATCTACCGCATCTTTTACGTTGAAGATCAAGTGATGAAACGAGCAAAACGTCACCTGATGGCAAGTGCAACGACTGCCCATAACAAATGCTGTGTCACTCAGAACATTTCTGTATGACACCACACTGCGCCCATCACCCTGAAACATCAGTCTTTAAGTCTCATATGCCCAGTGAATACACTAGCTCACAGTGCCCTTCAGACCGAAACACAGTAATGTTTGCACACTACTGCTTCACGGCAGAATAAGTGGCCCTGAGGTGGAACCTACCTAAAGGGATTCCTGATGGGAATCCTACCACCAGTGGTAAAATTGCCGTCAAAGTTTATCTGTATGAAGATAATTTAGACTATTTTCCATCAGTTGTTTTATTCAGTTCACCACTAACCTTACACTAATGTTATTCGCAAGTATAACGATGTTAAAATCCGTGTAATATCATTAAGCAATCCATTGTTCGCAGATCCATTATCCGCTTAATGAAACTTCGAGGCGTATTTCATTATTATTCCTGGAGCGATGGCCATTCATCTTCTTCCGTCAATGGCGGTATTGCAGAGATTTATTGTATCAAACATTTACATGCACACTTTAATTATGGATATTTTATTAAAGAAAACAATACGGTATATTGAAGGGAAGTAAGTAAATTTGTAAAGATCCGCATGCAAAATATACAATGTTATAGGTAATAGAATGAGGCGTTACTTTGCGGAAATCCATTATAATGAAGGGCAGTAAGTTGTATAAAGTGACGAAACGAGCAATACGTTCACCTGATGTAAAGTGCAACGTCTACCCATAATGCTATGTGATCCACAACATTTCTGTGTGACACTACACTGCGCCCGTCACCCTGAGACATCAGTTCTTAAGTCTTCCCAGATCACTTCTTAAGTCTCTCTCATATGCCCAGTGATTATCATCATCTTTTCAGACTATCACTAGTCCACTGCTGAACATAGGCCTCCCATAGATTGTCACAAAAGTCGTAGCTCTCATTTTGGGGGGATTTCATCATATAATGATTTCTTATATTTACGCGAACACTACACATTTAAATGAAACTAATTTTACGGATTTTATCGCGTTTAATTTTATACTATTTATAACCCGACGTTTCGAGTGCTTTACAGCACCCATGGTCACGGGGGGACCATGGGTTTGTATGAGTTGTAACGCTTCTCAGGCAGGTTGGCAACCGCAATTTATTTATTCAGATGTTCCAGGAACATGCTGCTGCCCATCTTCTGGTTTTTACTTTCCCTCTGTCGACTTTTACGACACCCACGGGACGAGTGAAGAACAATTCAGTACATTTGACGTTTAAATAATATTTAAAAAAATTCGGATTTTTATGAAATGGTTATGATTTTCCTGATAACCGTTTGATAAATATCGGACCTGGAGGTCTATTTTGTAACTCTGGTAGGTTTCGTGATCGGTTATATTTTGGCGTATGAAGCTCATTTATTGGTTAATGGGATCAAATGAAACCGATCACGAAACTAACCAGAGTTACAAAGTAGACCCTTTGTACTTAAATAATTTGGCTTTGGATCGGTTATGACAGAATTCAGTGGTTAATGCGTGTACTTTCTTGGGGCTTAGTTACACCAGAACAAACGCTTGTTTCCAGCATATACAAACGATAAGATATTCAAATAAATTAAGAAGCAAAAAAAAAGAACTATGAATTTCCCCAACAACTTATAAAGATATTTAAACTGCCATGAGCAAAAATAATCATCATCATTATTTCAGCCTATCCCATATCAATTGAGCCGTTTCGGAGATTCACTGTTGATATGGCATGTGGAGCCTCCTCCATAGATTGCCACAAAACACGGCCCTGAGCCAACTGCATCCTTCGCCTTTTTTTATTGGAGAAAGTGATGAAACGAGCAAAACGTTCACCTGATGGTAAGTACAACGTCTGCCCATAACAAATGCTGTGTCACCCAGAACATTTCTGTGTGACACGTCACTGTGCCCATCACCCTGAGACATCAGTTCTTAGGTCTCATATGCCCAGTGATTACGCTAGCTCGCAGTGCCCTTCAAACCGAAATACAGTAATGCTTGCACACTACTGTTTCACGGCAGAATAACTGGCCCTGGGGTGGCACCTTCCTAGATGGATTCCTGCATAGGAATCCTACGACTTCCCGCAAAACCATGCAGGTTGTTGCTCCATGCAGTGGGGTGTCGCCCTACACTGCGTTGGCCGGTACGAGGTGGTTATCAGTTCCACGAGCTACATGGCCGGCCTGTTACCACTTCTACTTGCTAATCCTTCGGGCTATGTCGGTTACTGTAGTTCTGCTGCGAATAACATCGTTACGGATCTTATGACTCAGAGAAAGTCCAAGCATAGTCCTTTCCATAGCTCGCTGAGTGACTCTGTGCTTCCTCATGCGGCCTATGAAGGACCACGCCTCGGTTCCGTATGTCATCTAGCAACACGCACTGGTTGTATACTTCTGTTTTGAGGCATTGAGGTATATTCGACGAGAAGATGTGACGCAGTTCCCCGAACTCTGCCCAGCCGAGTTGGACCCGTCGATTGACCTCGCGCTATGCTCATTGCTCAATGACTGAGCATAGCGCTAAGGTCTTCCACTGATTGATTCCGATTCTGCTTATGACTATGTCGCCGGCAAATCGAAGGTGAGTGATGTTTACGCCATTGATGTTAATAGCGTATCCTTTCCAGTCCAGTACCTTGAATACATCTTCCAATGCAGCGGTGAAGAGTTTCAGGGATATTACATCGCCCTGTCTTACACCTTGGCCGTGTGGTAGCGGCTTAAGAGAATCTACCACTCCATCTCGTCCCATGGGTGTCGCAAAAGTCGACAGAGGGAAAATTAAAAGCAGAAGATGGGCAGCAGCATCTTCCTGGAACATCATAATAAATAAACTGCGGTTGCCAACCCGCCTGCCAAGCGTGGCAACTATGGCAAAATCCCCCCAAAATGAGAGCTACAAACTTTTGTTGCACTCTATGGGGGAGGCCTATGTTCAGCAGTGGACTAATGGTAGGCTGAAATGGTGGTGGTGGTGGTCTTACACCTTTCTACAATTGGATCGGTTTCGTACTATATTTCTGAACTCGTATAGTCATCGTAGCATTGGTATACAAGCTCTGCAACATATCGAAATACCGGCAGTCAATTCGGCACTGCTGAAGGGACTATAGCACCACCCAATTTTCAACGGAATCCAAAGGTTTCACATAGCCCAGACATAGCGGGAGATTGCGCTGATCGGTCTTTTGTACGATCTAGCAAGGGCTATGTATGTGGTCTATGTTAGTAAAGCCTTTTCGTAATCCGGCTTGTTCGGGGCTGACTAAAACAATTCTATTTCGGAAATATTAATTCTTGTGTTAGCAGCTTAGATCTCCCTGAAAAGTCCTCTACTTGCCAATGGAAGCCCCGACAAAATCAATTCAGCCGTTTCCGGGATTAGCCGGGACAAACATACAAATAGACAGACAAAATCTTTAACCCATTTTTGAGTTTTGGGATCCTGGAAATTAACATACGAGATTAAGATAAAGTCTTTATAACGAAATCACGGACAGACACTTAAATTTTATTTATTTGTAAATATTTAAAATATTAGTCGCCCGTGTGGTGGCGGCTCGTTAAAAGAATACTACCACTCCATCTCATCCAATGAATCTCGTAAACGGCGAGTAAGGAATTAAACTGCACTGTGCACCCAACAGCGCATGGTGGCGATGGGCTCACCACCTATCACACCAAGTGCATTATATTGTTTTGGTGAAACGTGGATTGTGGCAGTCATCTGTTTTTGCAGTGAGTGCCCAGTCTCTGACTACCCCTAATGGGATACAGTCGTGATCTTATGTATGTATGTATGTAAGTCATAGTGCAACTAGTAAACTGGAACGACTGAACGTAGAAGACTTAAAAAGTTTGCCTGAACGACGAACAATGTCAGTTAATAAAATTTACCTCATCTGTTAAGACTGTTTCTGGCATCAGGTGCGTTTTACCTGGCGGGGCGGTATCGTAGTATTGATGCGGCCTAAGTCCGCGGCTTAGGCACGAACCCTCGTAGCTTATGTATTTTAATATCGTTCAATCTACATCGTGGGCTCTTCGCAGATCATTTGACTCTCTCTCTTTACACGATTTATATCTCTCTAGGTCTCTGTCTACTCAATCCGCTTTGTATCGGAATACTTTCGAGTTTATTTACAAGTCACATTATCCTGAATCCTGAGAGCGTTTTACAGACATGAATGTTATAGGTTCAAACATCCAGATCCGAAGCAACTATCTGTGGGTCAAGTAAACATGTGTCCCTTGCGGGACCACTATTCATTGGTGGGGAAGACAATCGCTTAGCCACTGCATCAAACGACTAATCTATCCATATATATTCTGTCTATCTATCTTCTATATTAGAATCAGTTGCCGCGTGTATGAAAGCTCCGCTAGACCGGTTTGGCTGATATTTTTTTGTTGTTTTCATAGATGTCAAGACAGGGTTTGTATGAAAGAACATTTTCGGACAATCACCCGGACAAGTCGGAAATTTGGAAGGTAGCTGGGGTCGCTAGTTTTTTAATAAAAGTGAAAGTTTGTATGATTGTTTCTTTTACATTCAATCACGCTCAAACGGCTAAAGGGATTTCAAATTTGACGTAGAGGAACGTTTTGTTATTATTGTATAAAAAAAAATCCTAAATACGACATTTAAACTTGTTACGTCAAGCGAAGCGGGTGGGGAAAGTGTTTAAATGCTTCCTACACAGGAATCCGTCTAGGTAGGTACCACCTCAGGGCCAGTTATTCTGCCGTGAAGCAGTATTGAGACATTGCTGTGTTTCGGTCTGAAGGGCACTGAGAGCTGGTGTAATCACTTAGAGTCGAGATGTCTCAGGGTGACGCGCGCAGTGTGTGCGCACACAGAAATGTTCTGGGTGACACAGCATTGGTTATGGGCAGACGTTGCACTTACCATCAGGTGAACGTTTTGCTCGTTTCGTCACTATCTAATAAAATAAATCAACATAAGAGCTTTACTTTTAACTCCACTAGAGATAAGTGTTACTTTTAGACATAGACATAGACATTAAGCGAAAACTCTAAAATCACTCGAAACTTTGCAGCACAAATATGCTTTAAAACGAGAAAGGGAAGATGATTAAGTAAAGTAAAGTTTGTTATTAAAAAAGTTATGGACAACTACGGATACAAGAACATGAAAAGAATGGGTTATTAAAAAGTAAAAACACTGAATCCCCTAATGAAAGCAAGGCGGAATATGCTATCGCCTGAGATAGAGAATCTGTGCCCAGCAACAGGGGATTCCAACTTTGTGTGAAACATTATTTTTATGTAAGCGACGCAGTTTCCCGAACGCTGCCCAGCCGAGTTGGATCCGACGATAGACCTCTTGGTCGAAGTTGGACCCACCTAGTCGGACAATCCGTCTTCCGACAAATCGTCCGAGGTACATAGTCGTGACAACTTCGAGCGTTGTGTTCCCAACTGCGTCACATCTTCTCGTCGAGTATACCTCAAAGTCTCAAAAGCAAAGTTTAAAACCAGCGCGTGTCGCTTGATTACATACATAACAGAGACGTGGTCCTTCACTGCGGGCAGCGTGAGGAAGCAGAGTCGTTCAGCGATGCTTCCTCAGCTATGGAAAGGGCTATGAGTTCGGAGTTTCTCTGCGTCCGTAAATCCGTAACGATGGTATCCGCACCAGAACTAAAGTAACCGACGTAACCCTAAGGATTAGCAAGCTGAAGTGACAATAGGCCGGCCATATAGCTCGTAGAACCGATGACTGTTGGGGAAGAAAGGTTCTATAGTGGCAACCTCGTAACGCGAATTCGACCTGCACGATTTTGCGGGAAGTCGATGGATGCAGGTGGCTCAGGATCGTGTCTTGTGGCAATCTATGAGGCCTATGTTCAATAGTGGACTAAGATACGATGAAATGATAATGACGAAGTCACGGGACGAGCGAATCGTTCACATACACCACCCCTGCCAATAACTCTGGCCATGTCACCCAGATGAATGTCGCCCTTTGTTTGGAAAGTTCTGCGCAACTCTCCAATGCGCTCGTCACTATGAGACATCGGTTCTTAAGTCTCATATGCCCCGTAATAATTTTTTACAGGGCATATGAGACTTATTTAGCTGTACCTTTACTTAACAGTACCTTTAAAACTGAAACACAGTGGTGTTTACACATTACTACTTGAATTAATAACTGTCACTGTAAATTAATTGCCTTTAAGTGTCAATCGCCGTGTGGTGGCGGCTTAAGACTATCTACCACCCCATCTCATCCCGTGGGTGTCGTAAAAGTCGACAGAGGGAAAATGAAAACCAAAAGATGGGCAGCAGCATCATTCTGGAACATCTGAAAAAATAAACTGCGGTTGCCAACCCGCCTGCCAAGCGTGGCAACTATGGCAAATCCCCCCCAAAATGAGAGCTACAAACTTTTGTGGCAATCTATGGGGGAGGCCTATGTTCAGCAGTGGACTAGTGATAGGCTGAAAAGAAGAAGAACAAGAAGAAGAAGTGTCAATAAAAATGTCCAACTGTCAATGAATATATTTTCTCAGGGAGAAACGAAGCACAAACATGTATATATGTATTGTTATGCTGCAAGTAATGACTTGAAGCCTGTCATAGATTATAGCCGATTTATTATATTTTGAAAGTAGGTGAAACCATTCTGCCAGCATTCACGTTGTACAACACTATTCCTTTATTTTTTTTATTTTTTATTTTTTATTTTTATTTCTTTTCTCCTTGCATTAGAGATGATACTTTTTTGTTTTTCCTTCTTATATTAAACTCATTATAAATATATATATATAGTTTAAGGTCATTATCTCATATATATATATATGCACACACATATATATATATCACCAAACGGCCTCAGCAGAGGACCAGCGCCGGTTGCTAATAGCCGGCATATGCTGAGCTCGGACCGACTTGTGACGACATATTTTTGTAACATTTTTTAGAGTATTGTTTGTGTAAATGTACTGTCGTTAGAAATAAATGCATTTTCTTTCTTTTCTTTCTTTCTTACATAAAAATTTAATGCGCGCTCAGTACGCGTGATAGAAGTGAAACATATTTATTAGCAATTAGATTCGTCATCATCATCATTTCAGCCTATCGCTAGTCCACTGCTGAATATAAGCCTCCCATGGGGGAAATCTATGGAGATTGCCACACAAGTTTGTATTCGTAGCACTCGTTTTGGGGGGATTTTGCCGTAGTTGCCACGGTTAGCTGGCGGGTTGGCAACCGCAGTTTATTTATTCCGATGTTCAAAGAAGATGCTGCTGCCCATCTTCTGGTTTTCACTTTCCCTCTGTCGACTTTTACGACATCCACGGGATGAGAAGGAGTGGTTGATTCACTCAGGCCGCGGCACAAATTATATTTATAAAGTCAGGAAAATTCCATAAATTTAAAACGTACCTTTTCTGTCCCATTAAAATTATCAGATATAATTCGTTTAACAAAAATAAACGTCGAAAACTCCATTAAAATTTACAGCGTGTTCGTTCTTATACAGGATGGGACTGGATGAATCTTGACATAATAATGCCAACGTCTGTTAAGCCCGGGTCAAAACTGACGTTAACCGTAAAGACAGCGCAAATGAACCGGTGGAATTTGTCAACGGCGTGAAGAGGATCGCGGCGCGCCCGGAATCGCTAATAAACCGGTT
This sequence comes from Luehdorfia chinensis, assembly GCA_019845155.1. Lineage (NCBI taxonomy): Eukaryota > Metazoa > Arthropoda > Insecta > Lepidoptera > Papilionidae > Luehdorfia > Luehdorfia chinensis. The sequence continues at coordinate 996,326 of JAHVAK010000097.1, read as the reverse complement.
CACACCGGTTTCCACGGAACCGGACAAAATGGTCGCTTTTTGTCGCGTGTGTGCCTTTCGCCTGTCATTCCATGTCGACGGAGAAGTGGGTTTGATTTGTACGTGCCCGAAATGAATGGGCCGTTTGTATTTTCTTTTATATAATTTCACTCATTTTAATTATGCGTTTTGAATAATCACGAGCGAATTAATTATGACCGTTCGCTTTATATTTTTCGTTGATAAAAGTAGAGCGTGCTATACAAATAAATAAATCGAAGTGTCTGTTTGTGTTAACAAAACAACAGCTTTTCGCGCAATGCATATGAAAGTGTATGAGGTACTTATAAGAAAAAAAATTTTAAATTTTTTGTCTGTCTGTCTGTTCGGTTCGGCTAATCACCGAAAAGGCTTGACCGATTTTTGGCGGGACTTTCACTGACTGATAGCGGATATTACAGCGGGTACTGGTGGTAGGATTCCTATGCAGGAGTCCGTCTAGGTAGGTACCACCCCAATGAAAGTTATTCTACCGTGAAGCAGTACTGTACAAACATTACTGTGTTTCGGTTTGAAGGGCACTGTGAGCTAACGTAATGACTGGGCATATGAGACTTAAGAACCTATGTGGCAGGGTGATGGGCACAGTGTAGTGTCCACACAGAAATTTTCTGGGTGGCACAGCATTTGTTATGGGCAGACGTTGAACTTACGATCAGGTAAACTTTTTGCTCGTTTCATCAGTTAATGCAATAAAAAAAATTGGCTACTTTAATTTTAGAAAAATAGGGTTCCGAGCAAAAAAAATAAAATCCCAAAATCTGATTCAAATTAGGAAGTATATATGTATATCATCGATCTCGGTCTGCTTATTTACTCGAGTGAAACCGCAGGGCACAGCCAGTAAATCCGTTCGTAATGAGTGCGATTCAATATCGCTGTCAAGTTGATTGCGATAGTGGGGCCCCTCCCCCGACCCTCTTCAACTCACGCCCGCGAAGCTTTCGCTTAATCATCTTTCATTATTTTCCGCGCACAAAGCGAAAGCCGTGGCTTCGACATTCAATGTTACAAAGAGCAAGCACTTGACATGATCATCGAATCCTAGAGGTCCCGGCGTTTTTAATTCAGTTTTTTATAAATTTTTCCCCGTTTGTTACGTCTACGTAAAAATCGAGATTTTCACACGATTAATTTTGACTGACTCTTGACTTTAAGTGATTGAATGTATAATTAAGTAACTATTACGAAACGCGAAGCTATCGGTTTGTTTACTTTTGAGGTTAACTGTACGAAATATTATATACGAAATAACTAAGTCGTGTTGTTTAAAAAAGTCTCTTCAAAAATCTTTAAATTCACTGAAAGATGGTATGGCTCTATGTTGAATTAAACGACACCAATGGGACACCACAATAGACTTTGCCAAGATATTATGAAACTTTTAAGTGATATTTGTTTTTTTTAATAGAAAACTAGCCGTGTGGTGGCGGCTCGTTAAAAGAATACTACCACTCCATCTCATCCATTGGATCTCGTAAAAGGGGAGTAAGGAATTAAACTGCACTGTGCACCCAACAGCGCATGGTGGCTATGGGCTCACCACCTATCACACCAAGTGCATTATATTGTTTTGGTAAAACGTGGATTGTGGCAGGCATCTGTTTTTGCAGTGAGTGCACAGTCTCTGACTACCCCTTATGGGATACAGTCGTGATCTTATGTATGTAATAGAAAACAGGAATCCCTCTAGGTAGGTACCACCCCAGGGCCAGTTATTCTGCCGTGAAGCAGTAGTGTGCAAACATTACTGTGTTTCGATTTGAAGGGCACTGTGAGCTAGCGTAATCACTGGACAAATGAGACTGTCTCGGGGGATGGACACAGTGTGGTGTCAATGGTCACCGCCGCTCATAAACTTTCGTTACCCCATAGGAATTAAATTATTCTGCCGTAAAGCAGTTGTGTACTGTGTTTCGGTTTGAAGGGCGCTGTGAGCTAGTATTACACTAGCTCACAGCGCCCTTCAAATCGAATCTGGGCATATGGCACTGGGCATATGCGATTTAAGAATTTATTTCTCTGTGGTGACGGGCGCAGTGTGGTGACACACAGAAATGTTCTGGGTGACACAGCGTTTGTTATGGGCAAACGTTGCTCTTACCATCGGGTGAACGTTTCCTTCATCACTTAATCTAATAAAAAAATGGATTAGACTCTTTTCTTGGAGGTAGAGCGCACAGTGATGGAATGCAAACCAACCAGATGTTGTGGATTGAATTTGGAAGTATGACAAAATGTAACGTGGTGAAACTAATGGTGTAGTATCGTGGGCGCGTTTTACAAAAATCCATTCCACATCCACAAAAACTCAACCAATTAATCGTTCAGCGAAAGTACTGACAGAGCCAATATACAGGTTATGCAAAATAGTGGCCTAAGAGTACATACGACGAACATTGTAATCCCTTCCACCGAACATAAAACCACGGCACGATACCCGGAAAATCAACATGGCGGTAGTTACAAAGACGTTTCAAGCCCAAAACAACAAGAAACAACGTCTACGTCGTATATTCTGAATTGTGCGGAAATGGGTTAACTTGTATTTTTATTATATGCAACGGATACAAAGCATAGGTTACAGAATTTAGCAACATCTATAAGAATTTCAAGAATGCCTCATAAATCCTACATCGCGGTACCAAAGTTTCTTGTATAACATATACATATGGACATCGACGTCCTCCCCAGATCAGACTTATTCTGACGTATACCTACTATTCTCCTTGACGCTCTTATCAGTCAAACGTCTCTGTCTACATGCAGCAACTTCACTGCAAATTACTTCTATTATATTTGTCTTCAATGTGTGTGATTTTTTTTATTTGATAAAGCGTCGAGACGAGCAAAACGTTCACCTGATGGTAAGTGCAACGTTTGACAATAACAGATGATGTGTTACTCAGAATATTTCTTTGTAGCACCACACTGCGCCCGTCAACCTGAGACATAAATTCTTAAATCTCATATGTCCAATGATTACGCTAGCTCTCAGTGCCCTTCAGACCGAAACACAGTAATGTTTGCACACTACTGCTTCACGGCAGAATAACTGGCCCTGGTGTGGTACCTACTTAGACGGATTCCTGTATAGGAATCCTACCACCAGTATAGATCATATATACAAATATGCTTCCCATTTCTTTTTGTGAAATATCAGATATGTCTCCCATATCTGTGTTGTAAAAGTCAATCTGACGTTGTAACTGTTTGATAGGCCCCGGAAAATTAAAATGATATTCAAAATCATATTAAAGCACCTTTTTCGAACATACCGTTGCCTTATTCACCTTTCAGAACACTGTCTACTCCACAACCGTTTGAGGGTTCAATAAAGATGGAAACAAAAAAATATTCTGCATTATTGTTTTAAAATATCTCCTAACCACGCGCTTCCTCTAAGTGGTTATGTACTACGAGAAGATCCTGTACCTCCTCTAACCAATTCTATGGATGGGGTATGGGATTCGTATTCACTTTACCAGTTTCAGTTTCCAGCGAAGCTGGACAACCATTCTCCGTGGTAACGTATTCAGTGTAAGCGACAGACCAAGACCATCGAATCTTTTTTAGAACCAAGTCCTTTAAAGACGCATCAGTTAGCTTGAGACATTCTGTGAATTCGTAGTGGATTGAACAGCAATGCGGTACGTCAAGAAAAAGTAAAAATGTCAGAAAATATTTAAAAAGCATCATTAAAATAATTCAAAATTTCTCATAAATAAAGAAATATAAAATAAAATAGCACAGATAAAAACTCTATGAGCCGCAGTGAATAAATCAAGTTGCAAACGACTGCAGAACCGTATCAGACGGGTAATCCGCAGCCTGGTAACCGGGTTGTAACGGGATTTAACCGGATATACCCGACCCGGGCACCTGCGATAACGACCTGCGTCGTGGTCGCGATATAGCCGCCTTGTACTTTGTTCAATTCATGGTATTTTACTTTACGGAATGCAGTGAGTTAGAATTATAATACGTTGTGTAACTTTGAAATTATATTTTATACTGCATAATGTGCAATTACAGTTATACAGATGTAGAAATAGCTTGACAGCGATCGCCCCATTTCTTATAAATATATATAACCATAACCTTAAAAAGTCATTGTTTAATAAATAGTTTGAACTTTTGATTGAAAGACCTTGTGGACTTTCTGGGATATTGTTGTAAAACATATACAATGCCCTATGAAAGAGTAACTGACTCTGTGAAGTCGAATAAATGGCATTATTAATTTGTGCTAATAATTGAAGGAGTGGAGAAAGCTAAATATATATATATATATATATATATATATATATATATATATATATATATATATATATATATATATATATATATATATATATATATGGTGGCGGCTCATTAAAAGAATACTACCACTCCATCTCATCCATTGGATCTCGTAAAAGGCGAGTAAGGAATTAAACTGCACTATGCACCCAACAGCGCATGGTGGCGATGGGCTCACCACCTATCTCATACACCAAGTGCATTATATTGTTTTGGTGAAATGTGGATTGTGGCAGTCATCTGTTTTTGCAGTGAGTGCCCAGTCTCTGACTACCCCTTATGGGATACAGTCGTGATCTTATGTATATATAGTATATTATAAGATACGAATACATTACATTCTATTTAAAAACAAATTAAGTGTCGTGTTACACAGAGCATGAGCAGAGCAACGTGGGTACGTTACAAAATAGATACTAGTGACAGCTTCCTATCACTGTAACTGTTGGATCCGTCTAGGTAGTTACCAGCGCAGTGCCAGTTATTCCGCCGTAAAACATTTGTTTGCAAACATTATTGATTCGGTAAGGCCTCTAAGAGAATCTACCACCCCATCACATCCCGCGGGTGTCGTAAAAGTCGACAGAGGGAAAATGAAATCCAGGAGATGGACAGCAGCATCTTCCTGGAACATCTGAATAAATAAACTGCGGTTGCCAACTCGCCTGCCAAGCGTGGCAACTATGGCAAAATCCCTCCAAAATGAGAGCTACAAGCTTTTGTGGCTATCTATGGGGGAGACGTAAGTTCAGCAGTGGACTTGTGACGACTAAGGCCTCAGTGCCCTTGCGTAATTAGTCGGCATATGAGACTTAAGAACTGATGTCTAAGGCTGACAAACGCAGTGTGGTGCACAGAAATGTTGTCTCGTCACTTTCTACATTTTTATCAAAAAAAAAACATTGGTTTAATTTTGACATTGTTACCTGATAATTGTTAAATGCGTTAAGTCGCAGTTGTCATTTGTATTGCAATTTCTATTACTGTATTTATTTATTTAATAATTTATGTACACACAAACAATGATTACAAAGAAAAAGTATGAATAAATTTTGTACATAGGCACAGCTTATTTCATTTAGAAATTTCTTCCAGCTGGCCTGACACAGGACAGTTTAGAAGAGATGAAGACTTAGTGTGCACTTAGCAAAATTACATGACATGACACATACATTCATACATCATATAAACATATACATACATAAATAATAATAAAAAAAACTATATATAAATATACATATACATCCATACTTAAATATACCCACATATACAAAAACAACAAATCCTATACAAAATATACCTACATTTTAAAAACATTCTTACAATAATTAATTAATGTTATCTTACTACCACAATAATTAATTATTGTGGTAGTAAGGAAAGATAGTGTAGTAAAAAAACAAATTAAAGAATTTGTTTTTTTAAGGAAGACATTGTCTTAGTCTCGCATTATTAATTATATCACAGTAACTTCTGTACAAACGTAATTTCACAAATTTCAAAGTCATTTCGACTAAATGAATTTTAAAATTCAAAACAATACGCCATAATTTTCTGCATTTCAATACTCGTATTTAATATTCACGGGACGCGGCTGCAAGAAGCGTGCAATATCGAGAAGCACGTCTAACCGGCGGCCGACGTGATACCCGCCACCCGGGCAAAACCGGTTAACAATGGAACTGGGTACAAGTTGTTATATCAGGTACGACTGTACGTCCGGGTTGCATGGTAACAAATTTTTCACCTTTCGAATTTTAGATTTGAATTTATCAATTCGTTGTATATCGAGGGAGTAGTCGATTTTATGTTTTTTTTTAAATAAAACACATTACTGTGTTTCGGTGTGGCTCCAATGCGGGTTGGCGGACTGCACATGTCTTCGAAATATTTTTTATTTCTCAGACATGCAGGTTTCCTCACGATGTTTTCCTTCAGCGCCGAGCACATGGTAAATCAGCACATAGAATTGCAATTAACAATTTTAGTGGTGCCGGCACTGGAAATCGAACCCAGGTCACTCGCGTACTATGAAATTTAAAGCGAGCGCCTAGCCCCTGAGCTACCGCGGATTCCATATACGTGAAGAGAAAACGTTGTACCCCTTTTTAAGCATATTGCGTGCACGAAGGAGTGTGAGATTTGGCAAAGTCAAAGTTTGTATGGAGAAGTAGCGGGAAAGGTAAAATTTATTTTATTTATTTATTTAATCTTTATTGAAACAACTTAATCTAAGGAGTACAATGGGCGGACTTAATGCCTAGAGGCATTCTCTGCCAGTCAACCTTGGGAGACTAGAAAACGATGGCAGGTGCAAATATGTAGAAAATGTGGAGTATAGTGTGAAAATATAAATACTATTAGATAATAATTATATAATAATATAAATAACCAATACATATATACACAAAAATAACATAGATAAATACATACATACAACATCAGTTTGCATCCAAATAATACTCTCTAAGAAGCCTTTTGAAGGCGTTTTTGTTGGGTGCATTCCTGATAGCATCAGGGGGGGGGGGGCATTCCAGAGGAGTGTAGCCTGAACTGTGAAAGAAAAGTTGAAAAATCCAGAATGATGCTGTAGAATGCTTATCTTTAGACTATTTGAAGATCGAGGAATTCGATCATGAGTCGGATAAAGAAATTGGAAGTTATCTTTAAGATAAGACGGAGAATTAGGATCGTGTAAAAGTGAGTAAAGTATATATTAATAAAAAAAATGAATTACTATCTAATTTCGTTCACAGAGCCGTGGTAGCTCAGGGGCTAGGCGCTCGCTTTTAATTTCATAGTACGCGAGTGACCTGGATTCCCGGTGCCGGCACTACTAAAATTGTTAATTGCAATTTTAAGTGCTGACTTACCACGTGCTCGGCGGTGAAGGAAAACATCGTGACGAAACCTGCATGTCTGAGAAATTAAAAATATTTCGAAGACATGTGAAGTCCGCTAACCCGCATTGGAGCATCGTGGCGGATTCTTCCTAGCTCCAAAACCCTCTCAGAAATGAGAGGAGGCCTGTGCTCAGTAGTGGGACATTTAAAGGCTGAAACTTTACTTTTACTTTTTTTTTTCGTTCACAGGGCGACCACTAGTTTTCTTAATTATGTGTAAAACGAGTATCGCTCTAATAAACACCTAATCTATCATACTGCATATATACAGTACACAAAATCTGCACCACCGATCGATATGAATCTATTCCAAGCATTCGGCAGCCCACAAAATGCGACTAATTGAACGCGCGGCGCGTCCGTCCGTACATTTTAACTCGTTTACCGCAATCCAATTGCGTATACTCAACCCTCCGCCATATTCCGCAAGGACCTACCTTGCGGGGTTCTCGGCATCACAGTTATGTTGTCATTTATATGTTGAGCTGTGGTTTGGGACACTATTAATAAACCGGTCTCGATACGTCAATTTTTTGGGAGTTATCGTGACCACTTCCACGTCAATTTTTTTTTTACTATTTTTTTCAAAGTAGCAATGTTAGATGATTTTTCAAAATAATTTAATGAATTAAAATATAATTAAAGTAGCATATAAGTGCAATATAATTGTGACAGGCATTTGAAGACAGCCGAATCGCTTGATCTTGACATGTCGATTGTCGAGTTTATAGCATTATCTTACGCCGCTTCGCGCCATTAGACGTGCAATTCTATGGAAACAATATCTACTCTGTGCGTTGCGTTGACCACAGACTATTATATGTTTGACATTGATGGTTTGAATTTAACAAACGACAGACTTTGTGATTGACATTGTCAGTATGAACGTAAATATATAATGTTTTATTTTATTCAAATTAATGTATTTGTAACCCATAATATATATAAATTTCGCTTCGTCTCCATACAAACTTTAACTATGCCAAATCTCACAATCCAAACTCCAAGAAAAAGGGGTACAAAGTTTTCTCTTAATGTATTAATATATAAAAGATACTCTATTCATTGAAACGTCCTTACAGTGCGCTTTCTTTCTCACACATTGTATATAAAAGACAAGGACAAAAGTAGATGTAACAAAAATATAATTGGCCAGTTGGCGGTTCTTGGTTCGGAATGAGTATAGCAACGTACGTAGCGATGCGGAATCTTCCCGGCTCCAAAATCCTTTTAAAAATTAAAGGAGGCCCGTGCCCAGCAGTGGGACTACTTAGTGGGAGTACTTTACATTTGTAAGTTTTACCAAGTAAGGAGAGAAAGTTAATTTGCTGACCATTTTATATTTTGCATGCGGATCTTAGCAAATTAACTTTGTTTCCTTCATTATAATGGATTTCCGCAGAGTAAGCGCCTGATTCTATAAACTATAGTTCTAACCAAGTTTACCGCAACTGCTACATCACGCGCTAAAGTCAAAGCAACCGGGGTTAGAAACCAGACATCATCTCCATCTTGAATCCCCTCTTTATTTTAGATCAGATGGGATCCTGAAGATTAAGTTTTAAGATTTTTTATATTTACGCGAATACTACACATTTGAAATAAGCTAATTTTACGGATTTTATAGGACCGCTTTTTCGATTTTCATAACAATTAAAAGCTAAAGGTACCCCGGGTTAACTATGACATCAGGACATCTGTCACCTCAGTCCTCCCGTGACCATAGGGTGCCGTAAAGCCCTCGAAAAGTCGTTTTATTTTTTTATTGTAGAAAGTGACGAAACGAGCAAAACGTTCACCTGATGGTAAGTGCAACGTCCGCCCACAATATATGCTGTGTCACCCAGAATATTCCTGTGTGACACCACACTGCGCCCGTCACCCTGAGACAGTTCAGTTCTTAAGTTTTAAATGCCCAGTGACTACGCTAGCTCTCAGTGCCCTTCAAACCGAAACACAGTAATGTTTGCACACTACTGCTTCACGGCACAATAACTGGCCCTGGGGTAGGTACCTACCTAGATGGATTCCTGCATAGGAATCCTACCATCAGTAAATTGTTCAAAATAAAACGCGTTATTTAAAAAAGTAAGTTTGCATCTAATAACTAAAAAAAAGTTTACGTAGTGATGTTCTCCTAGCCGATTTCGACCACGGCGACAACTTCCAAATACTGTCGAGAGCCATCAACGGCGCAGGAGATATTATAGTGCCACAAGTGTACGCGCAAACACAGAGGCACTCACTCGTCCCAACGTACCCGCGCCCGATGTAACGCTGATGCGATAAGATCGGAGGTAGGCTAGGATGCAGTGTCAGAAACACGGGGACAATCACAACACAACCGGACCCGAAAGCCAACAATTTGTGTTTTAGCACAAATGTTGGCTGCGGCTAGGAATCGAACCCAGGACGTGCATCCGATGAAGCTGTAAAAGCCAAAAGGCTAACAGCGATTACTTCACCAAAATTAAAAAAGAACCCAGGACGCGGCGTAGAAGTCAGGTACTCTGAATCTGAATTCTGAATGAAACTTTAATAGTCTTGCCGTCGCAAAAATAAAAGCTAAAGCTTTTCTATTTTCTCTATACTGGAAAGAAAACATTAATCAAACTTTTTTTTATTTTAAAAAAAAGATAATTATTTTACTAATGGCTCTACTGCTGTTGTTAACTGTTTCAAACAAGTGGCATTTGTTCCTCGACTTGGGTGGGATTGGATTTAAAAAAGTATAAAAAGCAACTGAAGACTAAGTACTTAAACATAAAAATTACTTCTGTTATATTTTTTTTGGATGGAGTGACGAACCGAGCAAAGCCTTCACCTGATGGTAAGTGCAACGTCTGCCCATAACAAATGCCATGTCAGCCAAAACATATCTCTCGGACACCACACTGCGCCAGTCACAATGAGACATCAGTTCTTGAGTCTCATATGCCACTCACGCAGCCCACTTTTCGACCTCGCGGGATACGAGACGTGACGAGTGGCGAACCATGTGCCGCCATTTTGGTACGAGTTAAAAATACTTACTCCCCATCGCGTCCCCACGAGTAGTATAGTGACAGCATTGCATATTATGGTGTTATTCTGCACGAGTAAAGGCTGTCCGTACAATACCTTTGTCGCCTCTTACGGCACCTCGGTAGGAAAGAGGTAGGTGCTATTCTACTCTGCCGGACAGCTAATATTAATTTTTTTTTATCGACCCCTCGTATGTTATAATCGCTCGCGTATTTACATTTTCTTTATTGGACAAAGTGACGAGACGAGCGAAACGTTCACCTGACGGTAAGCGCAACATCTGCAGAATATTTCTCTGTGGCACGACACTGTGAGACATCAGTTATAAAGTTTCATATGCCGAGTGATTACACTAGCTCACAGCGCCCTTCAAACCGAAACACAGTAATGTTTCCACACTACTGCTTCACGGCCGACTAACTGGCCCTTGGGTGGTACCTACCTAGACGAATTCCTACATAGGAATCCTACCACTAGTGCGTAACCCTTGCTTTGATTGTATTCTCATAAAATGTTGACTAAATCGATGAAACATGTTAGGAATTTCCGCAGTTATGTGTTCAAGGAAATCGATACGCTTAATAGCGTAATTTTGCTGTTAAATATCGCGCATAATTGGCATATTACACGTTCATAAACATCTTCCATCCCATCTCATCCCGTGGGTATCATAGAAGTCGACAGAGGGAAAATGAAAACCAGGAGATGACCAACAGCATCTTCCTGTAAAATCTTAATAAATAAAATGCCTGCCGAGCGTGGAAACTATGAAATATGTACCCAAACCCCCCAAAAGCTACAAATTTGTGTCTAAATCTATGGGAGTGGCTTATGTTCAGCCGTTCACTAGTGATAGGCTGAAATGATTATGATGATGATGATATACATAAAGCGCATCTCTATTTTACATACGTACATGCATACAGGCAGAGGCCACTCACGACGCCCACTTTTCGCCCTCGCGGGAAACGAGACTTGGCAGGTGGCGTCCACGTCGCCGCCATTTTGGTACGAGTCAAAAAAGTCTTATTCCCCATAGAGTTCCGTGTAGTATAGTAACAGCATTGCATATTATCGTGTTCTTCTTCACGAATAAAGACTGTCAGTACAATAGAAAGAAGAAAGAAAGAAAGAAATATTTATTTGTTACACGCACACAATTCACCGACAGATTAACAGAGTAGAGAAGAAAAAAAAACAGACAACACAGGAAAAAACAACATTTAAATCCATCCGTTCATGGTGCAATGCTCAAAAAAGGACGGCCACTCAGGATATGCTAGAATGCATGATACTACCCTGATTTTCAGTGGCATCCAATAATATATTAATAAACAGAATTATATATACAATACACATAATAATATATGTTACACATATATATACTTTAGTCGCCTCTTAAGACACCTCGGTAGGAAAGAGGTAGGTGCTATTCTACTCTGCCGCACACCTATCGGCTCTCTATTTTGAGATACTAGATTCAAATTTCAAACATACTATAAGTTAAATTACACGTTCCAGAGTTTGTCTTTTCTAGTTAGGCACCTACGCGTAATTTCCATTAGCTAAAATTAAAGCATTGCAAGGTTAACACGCCAAGGGGAGCTCAGTGTGCCGAAGTGCTGTGCATACAGAATGCTTATTAATTTTTCGTTACGAAGTGTACTGAATATTAAAGGACTTTCTAAATCTGACCATCGCGTGGATGAGCGTGAATTAAGCCATAGAAGAGACTTTCAAACTGACAACACTCTGTCTGGCTTCATCTGGTAGTTGCGTAAAGAAAGAAAGAAAACATTAATTGCAATAATACGCCACAGACACAAATACATTACAATAAATACCAAACAAACAATATACAGGTGGTTTTACTGGTGGTAGTATTCCTATGCAGGAATCCGTGTAGGTAGGTACCACCCCAGGGCCAGTTATTCTGCGTGAAGCAGTAGTGTGCAAACATTACTGTTTCGGTTTGAAGGACACAAAGCTAGTGTAATCACTGGGCATATGAGACTTCACACTGTCTCAGGGTGACGGGCGCCTTGTGGTGTCACACTGTACTGGGTGACACGGCATTTGTTATGGGCAGACGTTGCACTTACCATATACGTGAAGAGAAAACGTTGTACCCCTTTTTAAGCATATTGCGTGCACGAAGGAGTGTGAGATTTGGCAAAGTCAAAGTTTGTATGGAGAAGTAGCGGGAAAGGTAAAATTTATTTTATTTATTTATTTAATCTTTATTGAAACAACTTAATCTAAGGAGTACAATGGGCGGACTTAATGCCTAGAGGCATTCTCTGCCAGTCAACCTTGGGAGACTAGAAAACGATGGCAGGTGCAAATATGTAGAAAATGTGGAGTATAGTGTGAAAATATAAATACTATTAGATAATAATTATATAATAATATAAATAACCAATACATATATACACAAAAATAACATAGATAAATACATACATACAACATCAGTTTGCATCCAAATAATACTCTCTGGGAAGCCTTTTGAAGGCGTTTTTGTTGGGTGCATTCCTGATAGCATCAGGGGGGGGGGGGCATTCCAGAGGAGTGTAGCCTGAACTGTGAAAGAAAAGTTGAAAAATCCAGAATGATGCTGTAGAATGCTTATCTTTAGACTATTTGAAGATCGAGGAATTCGATCATGAGTCGGATAAAGAAATTGGAAGTTATCTTTAAGATAAGACGGAGAATTAGGATCGTGTAAAAGTGAGTAAAGTATATATTAATAAAAAAAATGAATTACTATCTAATTTCGTTCACAGAGCCGTGGTAGCTCAGGGGCTAGGCGCTCGCTTTTAATTTCATAGTACGCGAGTGACCTGGATTCCCGGTGCCGGCACTACTAAAATTGTTAATTGCAATTTTAAGTGCTGACTTACCACGTGCTCGGCGGTGAAGGAAAACATCGTGACGAAACCTGCATGTCTGAGAAATTAAAAATATTTCGAAGACATGTGAAGTCCGCTAACCCGCATTGGAGCATCGTGGCGGATTCTTCCTAGCTCCAAAACCCTCTCAGAAATGAGAGGAGGCCTGTGCTCAGTAGTGGGACATTTAAAGGCTGAAACTTTACTTTTACTTTTTTTTTCGTTCACAGGGCGACCACTAGTTTTCTTAATTATGTGTAAAACGAGTATCGCTCTAATAAACACCTAATCTATCATACTGCATATATACAGTACACAAAATCTGCACCACCGATCGATATGAATCTATTCCAAGCATTCGGCAGCCCACAAAATGCGACTAATTGAACGCGCGGCGCGTCCGTCCGTACATTTTAACTCGTTTACCGCAATCCAATTGCGTATACTCAACCCTCCGCCATATTCCGCAAGGACCTACCTTGCGGGGTTCTCGGCATCACAGTTATGTTGTCATTTATATGTTGAGCTGTGGTTTGGGACACTATTAATAAACCGGTCTCGATACGTCAATTTTTTGGGAGTTATCGTGACCACTTCCACGTCAATTTTTTTTTTACTATTTTTTTCAAAGTAGCAATGTTAGATGATTTTTCAAAATAATTTAATGAATTAAAATATAATTAAAGTAGCATATAAGTGCAATATAATTGTGACAGGCATTTGAAGACAGCCGAATCGCTTGATCTTGACATGTCGATTGTCGAGTTTATAGCATTATCTTACGCCGCTTCGCGCCATTAGACGTGCAATTCTATGGAAACAATATCTACTCTGTGCGTTGCGTTGACCACAGACTATTATATGTTTGACATTGATGGTTTGAATTTAACAAACGACAGACTTTGTGATTGACATTGTCAGTATGAACGTAAATATATAATGTTTTATTTTATTCAAATTAATGTATTTGTAACCCATAATATATATAAATTTCGCTTCGTCTCCATACAAACTTTAACTATGCCAAATCTCACAATCCAAACTCCAAGAAAAAGGGGTACAAAGTTTTCTCTTAATGTATTAATATATAAAAGATACTCTATTCATTGAAACGTCCTTACAGTGCGCTTTCTTTCTCACACATTGTATATAAAAGACAAGGACAAAAGTAGATGTAACAAAAATATAATTGGCCAGTTGGCGGTTCTTGGTTCGGAATGAGTATAGCAACGTACGTAGCGATGCGGAATCTTCCCGGCTCCAAAATCCTTTTAAAAATTAAAGGAGGCCCGTGCCCAGCAGTGGGACTACTTAGTGGGAGTACTTTACATTTGTAAGTTTTACCAAGTAAGGAGAGAAAGTTAATTTGCTGACCATTTTATATTTTGCATGCGGATCTTAGCAAATTAACTTTGTTTCCTTCATTATAATGGATTTCCGCAGAGTAGCGCCTGATTCTATAAACTATAGTTCTAACCAAGTTTACCGCAACTGCTACATCACGCGCTAAAGTCAAAGCAACCGGGGTTAGAAACCAGACATCATCTCCATCTTGAATCCCCTCTTTATTTTAGATCAGATGGGATCCTGAAGATTAAGTTTTAAGATTTTTTATATTTACGCGAATACTACACATTTGAAATAAGCTAATTTTACGGATTTTATAGGACCGCTTTTTCGATTTTCATAACAATTAAAAGCTAAAGGTACCCCGGGTTAACTATGACATCAGGACATCTGTCACCTCAGTCCTCCCGTGACCATAGGTGCCGTAAAGCCCTCGAAAAGTCGTTTTATTTTTTTATTGTAGAAAGTGACGAAACGAGCAAAACGTTCACCTGATGGTAAGTGCAACGTCCGCCCACAATATATGCTGTGTCACCCAGAATATTCCTGTGTGACACCACACTGCGCCCGTCACCCTGAGACAGTTCAGTTCTTAAGTTTTAAATGCCCAGTGACTACGCTAGCTCTCAGTGCCCTTCAAACCGAAACACAGTAATGTTTGCACACTACTGCTTCACGGCACAATAACTGGCCCTGGGGTAGGTACCTACCTAGATGGATTCCTGCATAGGAATCCTACCATCAGTAAATTGTTCAAAATAAAACGCGTTATTTAAAAAAGTAAGTTTGCATCTAATAACTAAAAAAAAGTTTACGTAGTGATGTTCTCCTAGCCGATTTCGACCACGGCGACAACTTCCAAATACTGTCGAGAGCCATCAACGGCGCAGGAGATATTATAGTGCCACAAGTGTACGCGCAAACACAGAGGCACTCACTCGTCCCAACGTACCCGCGCCCGATGTAACGCTGATGCGATAAGATCGGAGGTAGGCTAGGATGCAGTGTCAGAAACACGGGGACAATCACAACACAACCGGACCCGAAAGCCAACAATTTGTGTTTTAGCACAAATGTTGGCTGCGGCTAGGAATCGAACCCAGGACGTGCATCCGATGAAGCTGTAAAAGCCAAAAGGCTAACAGCGATTACTTCACCAAAATTAAAAAAGAACCCAGGACGCGGCGTAGAAGTCAGGTACTCTGAATCTGAATTCTGAATGAAACTTTAATAGTCTTGCCGTCGCAAAAATAAAAGCAAAAGCTTTTCTATTTTCTCTATACTGGAAAGAAAACATTAATCAAACTTTTTTTTATTTTAAAAAAAAGATAATTATTTTACTAATGGCTCTACTGCTGTTGTTAACTGTTTCAAACAAGTGGCATTTGTTCCTCGACTTGGGTGGGATTGGATTTAAAAAAGTATAAAAAGCAACTGAAGACTAAGTACTTAAACATAAAAATTACTTCTGTTATATTTTTTTTGGATGGAGTGACGAACCGAGCAAAGCCTTCACCTGATGGTAAGTGCAACGTCTGCCCATAACAAATGCCATGTCAGCCAAAACATATCTCTCGGACACCACACTGCGCCAGTCACAATGAGACATCAGTTCTTGAGTCTCATATGCCACTCACGCAGCCCACTTTTCGACCTCGCGGGATACGAGACGTGACGAGTGGCGAACCATGTGCCGCCATTTTGGTACGAGTTAAAAATACTTACTCCCCATCGCGTCCCCACGAGTAGTATAGTGACAGCATTGCATATTATGGTGTTATTCTGCACGAGTAAAGGCTGTCCGTACAATACCTTTGTCGCCTCTTACGGCACCTCGGTAGGAAAGAGGTAGGTGCTATTCTACTCTGCCGGACAGCTAATATTAATTTTTTTTTATCGACCCCTCGTATGTTATAATCGCTCGCGTATTTACATTTTCTTTATTGGACAAAGTGACGAGACGAGCGAAACGTTCACCTGACGGTAAGCGCAACATCTGCAGAATATTTCTCTGTGGCACGACACTGTGAGACATCAGTTATAAAGTTTCATATGCCGAGTGATTACACTAGCTCACAGCGCCCTTCAAACCGAAACACAGTAATGTTTCCACACTACTGCTTCACGGCCGACTAACTGGCCCTTGGGTGGTACCTACCTAGACGAATTCCTACATAGGAATCCTACCACTAGTGCGTAACCCTTGCTTTGATTGTATTCTCATAAAATGTTGACTAAATCGATGAAACATGTTAGGAATTTCCGCAGTTATGTGTTCAAGGAAATCGATACGCTTAATAGCGTAATTTTGCTGTTAAATATCGCGCATAATTGGCATATTACACGTTCATAAACATCTTCCATCCCATCTCATCCCGTGGGTATCATAGAAGTCGACAGAGGGAAAATGAAAACCAGGAGATGACCAACAGCATCTTCCTGTAAAATCTTAATAAATAAAATGCCTGCCGAGCGTGGAAACTATGAAATATGTACCCAAACCCCCCAAAAGCTACAAATTTGTGTCTAAATCTATGGGAGTGGCTTATGTTCAGCCGTTCACTAGTGATAGGCTGAAATGATTATGATGATGATGATATACATAAAGCGCATCTCTATTTTACATACGTACATGCATACAGGCAGAGGCCACTCACGACGCCCACTTTTCGCCCTCGCGGGAAACGAGACTTGGCAGGTGGCGTCCACGTCGCCGCCATTTTGGTACGAGTCAAAAAAGTCTTATTCCCCATAGAGTTCCGTGTAGTATAGTAACAGCATTGCATATTATCGTGTTCTTCTTCACGAATAAAGACTGTCAGTACAATAGAAAGAAGAAAGAAAGAAAGAAATATTTATTTGTTACACGCACACAATTCACCGACAGATTAACAGAGTAGAGAAGAAAAAAAAACAGACAACACAGGAAAAAACAACATTTAAATCCATCCGTTCATGGTGCAATGCTCAAAAAAGGACGGCCACTCAGGATATGCTAGAATGCATGATACTACCCTGATTTTCAGTGGCATCCAATAATATATTAATAAACAGAATTATATATACAATACACATAATAATATATGTTACACATATATATACTTTAGTCGCCTCTTAAGACACCTCGGTAGGAAAGAGGTAGGTGCTATTCTACTCTGCCGCACACCTATCGGCTCTCTATTTTGAGATACTAGATTCAAATTTCAAACATACTATAAGTTAAATTACACGTTCCAGAGTTTGTCTTTTCTAGTTAGGCACCTACGCGTAATTTCCATTAGCTAAAATTAAAGCATTGCAAGGTTAACACGCCAAGGGGAGCTCAGTGTGCCGAAGTGCTGTGCATACAGAATGCTTATTAATTTTTCGTTACGAAGTGTACTGAATATTAAAGGACTTTCTAAATCTGACCATCGCGTGGATGAGCGTGAATTAAGCCATAGAAGAGACTTTCAAACTGACAACACTCTGTCTGGCTTCATCTGGTAGTTGCGTAAAGAAAGAAAGAAAACATTAATTGCAATAATACGCCACAGACACAAATACATTACAATAAATACCAAACAAACAATATACAGGTGGTTTTACTGGTGGTAGTATTCCTATGCAGGAATCCGTGTAGGTAGGTACCACCCCAGGGCCAGTTATTCTGCGTGAAGCAGTAGTGTGCAAACATTACTGTTTCGGTTTGAAGGACACAAAGCTAGTGTAATCACTGGGCATATGAGACTTCACACTGTCTCAGGGTGACGGGCGCCTTGTGGTGTCACACTGTACTGGGTGACACGGCATTTGTTATGGGCAGACGTTGCACTTACCATATACGTGAAGAGAAAACGTTGTACCCCTTTTTAAGCATATTGCGTGCACGAAGGAGTGTGAGATTTGGCAAAGTCAAAGTTTGTATGGAGAAGTAGCGGGAAAGGTAAAATTTATTTTATTTATTTATTTAATCTTTATTGAAACAACTTAATCTAAGGAGTACAATGGGCGGACTTAATGCCTAGAGGCATTCTCTGCCAGTCAACCTTGGGAGACTAGAAAACGATGGCAGGTGCAAATATGTAGAAAATGTGGAGTATAGTGTGAAAATATAAATACTATTAGATAATAATTATATAATAATATAAATAACCAATACATATATACACAAAAATAACATAGATAAATACATACATACAACATCAGTTTGCATCCAAATAATACTCTCTGGGAAGCCTTTTGAAGGCGTTTTTGTTGGGTGCATTCCTGATAGCATCAGGGGGGGGGGGGGGGGGGGGGCATTCCAGAGGAGTGTAGCCTGAACTGTGAAAGAAAAGTTGAAAAATCCAGAATGATGCTGTAGAATGCTTATCTTTAGACTATTTGAAGATCGAGGAATTCGATCATGAGTCGGATAAAGAAATTGGAAGTTATCTTTAAGATAAGACGGAGAATTAGGATCGTGTAAAAGTGAGTAAAGTATATATTAATAAAAAAAATGAATTACTATCTAATTTCGTTCACAGAGCCGTGGTAGCTCAGGGGCTAGGCGCTCGCTTTTAATTTCATAGTACGCGAGTGACCTGGATTCCCGGTGCCGGCACTACTAAAATTGTTAATTGCAATTTTAAGTGCTGACTTACCACGTGCTCGGCGGTGAAGGAAAACATCGTGACGAAACCTGCATGTCTGAGAAATTAAAAATATTTCGAAGACATGTGAAGTCCGCTAACCCGCATTGGAGCATCGTGGCGGATTCTTCCTAGCTCCAAAACCCTCTCAGAAATGAGAGGAGGCCTGTGCTCAGTAGTGGGACATTTAAAGGCTGAAACTTTACTTTTACTTTTTTTTTCGTTCACAGGGCGACCACTAGTTTTCTTAATTATGTGTAAAACGAGTATCGCTCTAATAAACACCTAATCTATCATACTGCATATATACAGTACACAAAATCTGCACCACCGATCGATATGAATCTATTCCAAGCATTCGGCAGCCCACAAAATGCGACTAATTGAACGCGCGGCGCGTCCGTCCGTACATTTTAACTCGTTTACCGCAATCCAATTGCGTATACTCAACCCTCCGCCATATTCCGCAAGGACCTACCTTGCGGGGTTCTCGGCATCACAGTTATGTTGTCATTTATATGTTGAGCTGTGGTTTGGGACACTATTAATAAACCGGTCTCGATACGTCAATTTTTTGGGAGTTATCGTGACCACTTCCACGTCAATTTTTTTTTTACTATTTTTTTCAAAGTAGCAATGTTAGATGATTTTTCAAAATAATTTAATGAATTAAAATATAATTAAAGTAGCATATAAGTGCAATATAATTGTGACAGGCATTTGAAGACAGCCGAATCGCTTGATCTTGACATGTCGATTGTCGAGTTTATAGCATTATCTTACGCCGCTTCGCGCCATTAGACGTGCAATTCTATGGAAACAATATCTACTCTGTGCGTTGCGTTGACCACAGACTATTATATGTTTGACATTGATGGTTTGAATTTAACAAACGACAGACTTTGTGATTGACATTGTCAGTATGAACGTAAATATATAATGTTTTATTTTATTCAAATTAATGTATTTGTAACCCATAATATATATAAATTTCGCTTCGTCTCCATACAAACTTTAACTATGCCAAATCTCACAATCCAAACTCCAAGAAAAAGGGGTACAAAGTTTTCTCTTAATGTATTAATATATAAAAGATACTCTATTCATTGAAACGTCCTTACAGTGCGCTTTCTTTCTCACACATTGTATATAAAAGACAAGGACAAAAGTAGATGTAACAAAAATATAATTGGCCAGTTGGCGGTTCTTGGTTCGGAATGAGTATAGCAACGTACGTAGCGATGCGGAATCTTCCCGGCTCCAAAATCCTTTTAAAAATTAAAGGAGGCCCGTGCCCAGCAGTGGGACTACTTAGTGGGAGTACTTTACATTTGTAAGTTTTACCAAGTAAGGAGAGAAAGTTAATTTGCTGACCATTTTATATTTTGCATGCGGATCTTAGCAAATTAACTTTGTTTCCTTCATTATAATGGATTTCCGCAGAGTAGCGCCTGATTCTATAAACTATAGTTCTAACCAAGTTTACCGCAACTGCTACATCACGCGCTAAAGTCAAAGCAACCGGGGTTAGAAACCAGACATCATCTCCATCTTGAATCCCCTCTTTATTTTAGATCAGATGGGATCCTGAAGATTAAGTTTTAAGATTTTTTATATTTACGCGAATACTACACATTTGAAATAAGCTAATTTTACGGATTTTATAGGACCGCTTTTTCGATTTTCATAACAATTAAAAGCTAAAGGTACCCCGGGTTAACTATGACATCAGGACATCTGTCACCTCAGTCCTCCCGTGACCATAGGTGCCGTAAAGCCCTCGAAAAGTCGTTTTATTTTTTTATTGTAGAAAGTGACGAAACGAGCAAAACGTTCACCTGATGGTAAGTGCAACGTCCGCCCACAATATATGCTGTGTCACCCAGAATATTCCTGTGTGACACCACACTGCGCCCGTCACCCTGAGACAGTTCAGTTCTTAAGTTTTAAATGCCCAGTGACTACGCTAGCTCTCAGTGCCCTTCAAACCGAAACACAGTAATGTTTGCACACTACTGCTTCACGGCACAATAACTGGCCCTGGGGTAGGTACCTACCTAGATGGATTCCTGCATAGGAATCCTACCATCAGTAAATTGTTCAAAATAAAACGCGTTATTTAAAAAAGTAAGTTTGCATCTAATAACTAAAAAAAAGTTTACGTAGTGATGTTCTCCTAGCCGATTTCGACCACGGCGACAACTTCCAAATACTGTCGAGAGCCATCAACGGCGCAGGAGATATTATAGTGCCACAAGTGTACGCGCAAACACAGAGGCACTCACTCGTCCCAACGTACCCGCGCCCGATGTAACGCTGATGCGATAAGATCGGAGGTAGGCTAGGATGCAGTGTCAGAAACACGGGGACAATCACAACACAACCGGACCCGAAAGCCAACAATTTGTGTTTTAGCACAAATGTTGGCTGCGGCTAGGAATCGAACCCAGGACGTGCATCCGATGAAGCTGTAAAAGCCAAAAGGCTAACAGCGATTACTTCACCAAAATTAAAAAAGAACCCAGGACGCGGCGTAGAAGTCAGGTACTCTGAATCTGAATTCTGAATGAAACTTTAATAGTCTTGCCGTCGCAAAAATAAAAGCAAAAGCTTTTCTATTTTCTCTATACTGGAAAGAAAACATTAATCAAACTTTTTTTTATTTTAAAAAAAAGATAATTATTTTACTAATGGCTCTACTGCTGTTGTTAACTGTTTCAAACAAGTGGCATTTGTTCCTCGACTTGGGTGGGATTGGATTTAAAAAAGTATAAAAAGCAACTGAAGACTAAGTACTTAAACATAAAAATTACTTCTGTTATATTTTTTTTGGATGGAGTGACGAACCGAGCAAAGCCTTCACCTGATGGTAAGTGCAACGTCTGCCCATAACAAATGCCATGTCAGCCAAAACATATCTCTCGGACACCACACTGCGCCAGTCACAATGAGACATCAGTTCTTGAGTCTCATATGCCACTCACGCAGCCCACTTTTCGACCTCGCGGGATACGAGACGTGACGAGTGGCGAACCATGTGCCGCCATTTTGGTACGAGTTAAAAATACTTACTCCCCATCGCGTCCCCACGAGTAGTATAGTGACAGCATTGCATATTATGGTGTTATTCTGCACGAGTAAAGGCTGTCCGTACAATACCTTTGTCGCCTCTTACGGCACCTCGGTAGGAAAGAGGTAGGTGCTATTCTACTCTGCCGGACAGCTAATATTAATTTTTTTTTATCGACCCCTCGTATGTTATAATCGCTCGCGTATTTACATTTTCTTTATTGGACAAAGTGACGAGACGAGCGAAACGTTCACCTGACGGTAAGCGCAACATCTGCAGAATATTTCTCTGTGGCACGACACTGTGAGACATCAGTTATAAAGTTTCATATGCCGAGTGATTACACTAGCTCACAGCGCCCTTCAAACCGAAACACAGTAATGTTTCCACACTACTGCTTCACGGCCGACTAACTGGCCCTTGGGTGGTACCTACCTAGACGAATTCCTACATAGGAATCCTACCACTAGTGCGTAACCCTTGCTTTGATTGTATTCTCATAAAATGTTGACTAAATCGATGAAACATGTTAGGAATTTCCGCAGTTATGTGTTCAAGGAAATCGATACGCTTAATAGCGTAATTTTGCTGTTAAATATCGCGCATAATTGGCATATTACACGTTCATAAACATCTTCCATCCCATCTCATCCCGTGGGTATCATAGAAGTCGACAGAGGGAAAATGAAAACCAGGAGATGACCAACAGCATCTTCCTGTAAAATCTTAATAAATAAAATGCCTGCCGAGCGTGGAAACTATGAAATATGTACCCAAACCCCCCAAAAGCTACAAATTTGTGTCTAAATCTATGGGAGTGGCTTATGTTCAGCCGTTCACTAGTGATAGGCTGAAATGATTATGATGATGATGATATACATAAAGCGCATCTCTATTTTACATACGTACATGCATACAGGCAGAGGCCACTCACGACGCCCACTTTTCGCCCTCGCGGGAAACGAGACTTGGCAGGTGGCGTCCACGTCGCCGCCATTTTGGTACGAGTCAAAAAAGTCTTATTCCCCATAGAGTTCCGTGTAGTATAGTAACAGCATTGCATATTATCGTGTTCTTCTTCACGAATAAAGACTGTCAGTACAATAGAAAGAAGAAAGAAAGAAAGAAATATTTATTTGTTACACGCACACAATTCACCGACAGATTAACAGAGTAGAGAAGAAAAAAAAACAGACAACACAGGAAAAAACAACATTTAAATCCATCCGTTCATGGTGCAATGCTCAAAAAAGGACGGCCACTCAGGATATGCTAGAATGCATGATACTACCCTGATTTTCAGTGGCATCCAATAATATATTAATAAACAGAATTATATATACAATACACATAATAATATATGTTACACATATATATACTTTAGTCGCCTCTTAAGACACCTCGGTAGGAAAGAGGTAGGTGCTATTCTACTCTGCCGCACACCTATCGGCTCTCTATTTTGAGATACTAGATTCAAATTTCAAACATACTATAAGTTAAATTACACGTTCCAGAGTTTGTCTTTTCTAGTTAGGCACCTACGCGTAATTTCCATTAGCTAAAATTAAAGCATTGCAAGGTTAACACGCCAAGGGGAGCTCAGTGTGCCGAAGTGCTGTGCATACAGAATGCTTATTAATTTTTCGTTACGAAGTGTACTGAATATTAAAGGACTTTCTAAATCTGACCATCGCGTGGATGAGCGTGAATTAAGCCATAGAAGAGACTTTCAAACTGACAACACTCTGTCTGGCTTCATCTGGTAGTTGCGTAAAGAAAGAAAGAAAACATTAATTGCAATAATACGCCACAGACACAAATACATTACAATAAATACCAAACAAACAATATACAGGTGGTTTTACTGGTGGTAGTATTCCTATGCAGGAATCCGTGTAGGTAGGTACCACCCCAGGGCCAGTTATTCTGCGTGAAGCAGTAGTGTGCAAACATTACTGTTTCGGTTTGAAGGACACAAAGCTAGTGTAATCACTGGGCATATGAGACTTCACACTGTCTCAGGGTGACGGGCGCCTTGTGGTGTCACACTGTACTGGGTGACACGGCATTTGTTATGGGCAGACGTTGCACTTACCATCAGGTGAACGTTTCGCTCGTTTCATCATTTTATCAAATAAAAAAAATACACAACTAACAGGAAAATACATCAAACAACAACATCACAAAACTGAACATTTAACAAAAATTGTTATATTAACCATACTGTCATGTGTGTCGTGGCGCATTGGGCAAATGGGTCTCACTGAAAACCAGCGCTGTCGAGACTACAGCGCTGGTTTTCAGTGAGAGAATCTATTCGTTCATTTCATCCCGATGGTGACTTTAAAGTCGTTTAAGGATAAAGTCCAGTCTGACGGCCTTCGATTAAGTGTCAATAACATAATGGTTTACGGCAGATTCGAGTCCCGTCATTCGACTATTGTCGTGGACCAGTACAAGAATTCAAAGAATTTTTATTTATTTAATTAAACCTCGTTATAACGGTCAATAACCGTGTGGTAACGGCTTAAGAGAATCTACGATCCCATCTTATCCCGTGGACATCCTAAAAGTCGACAGAGGGAAACTTAAAACCAGAAGATCGGCAGCAGCATCTTCCCGCCTACCACGAGTGGCGACTATGGCAAAATCCTACTAAAATGAGAGCTACAAACTTTTGTGGCAATCTGTAGAGGAGGCCTATGTTCAGTAGTGGACTAATAAAAAGTAAAAGTAAAGTTTCAGCCTATAAATGTCCCACTACTGATCACAGGCCTCCTCTCATTTCTGAGAGGGTTATGGAGCTAGGAAGAATCCGCCACGCTGCTCCAATGCGGGTTGGCGGACTTCACGTGTCTTCGAAATATTTTTAATTTCTCAGACATGCAGGTTTCCTCACGATGTTTTCCTTCACCGCCGAGCACGTGGTAAGTCAGCACTTAAAATTACAATTAACAATTTTAGTGGTGCCGGCACCGGGAATCGAACCCAGGTCACTCGCGTACTATGAAATTAAAAGCGAGCGCCTAGCCCCTGAAAATGACGATGAAGATGATGATAAAGGTCAAAATCTACACCGGTTCGAAAAGTAGGACCTTCCAGAGAAGAACCGGGGAGAAAATCTGGAGTGTTTCTGAATGCCATATTACATAATTTATTACAATATCATAAGTTTTATCAGCATTCGTGTTTTAGTTCTAGTGTTATTCGCAATTGTAGAAGATTTTTGTCCACACGTCTTTTCCCTAGTAGGATAACTTCTGTCTCGTGTTTTTCAGGTATATATTTCACATGCACAACTGTAGTAGCTCGGGGGCTAGGCGCTCGCTTTGAATTTCATAGTACGCGAGTGACCTGGGTTCGATTCCCGGTGCCGGCACCACTAAAATTGTTAATTGCAATTTTAAGTGCTGATTTACCACGTGCTCGGCGGTGAAGGAAAACATCGTGAGAAAACCTGCAGGTCTGAGAAATAAAAAATATTTCGAAGACATGTGCAGTCCGACAACCCGCATTGGGGCAGCGTGGCGGGTTCTTCCTAGCTCCAAAATCCTCTCAGAAATGAGAGAGGAGGCCTGTGCTCAGTAGTGGGACATTTATAGGCTGAACCTTTACTTTTTTTTCACACTGCCAGACCCGAACTCTGTCAGTAGCGTAAATGTTGGCTTCGAAAGGGATTCGAATCCAGAACCCGACGCGTAGAAGTCAGGTATTCTGGCCACTAGGCGACTAGCTTAATGATCTAGGGAATACGCTGCGAAACAGCTTCGCAGCTTCGAGCCCGAATCCCACTATTGCCGTCAACCAGCTCCTAGCACAAACTTCTTAGCATTCAATGCTATTAAGGTAGCAACGTCCGTGCGTAAAGAAGGTTCGGATGCAGTGTGATAGACACGGGGAATCAATAGATTTTCTTACGGCTCCACCACACGGTACACAGTAGAGAAAATCTTAAACCGAATCGATGTCAATGTAAAAGCTATGGTAGCTCAGGGGCCTGGCGCTCGCCTTACACTTTATAGTACGCAAGTAACTTCGATCCTCGGTGCTGACCTCTAAAATTTTTCTAACGTTTTAAGTTCTGATTTACCACCATGTGAAGTCCGCCAAACACCAGTCGGAGCATCGTGGCTGACTCTTCCCTCCAAAACCCACTCAGAAATGAGAGGATGGACGCCTATGCTCAGCAGTGGCTGTTTTTTTATAAGTTGTTACTTTATTTTTAGAATCGATCTCAAATAATATACCTAACATAATCTTACGCTTTAACGAAATTAAGTGTCGTAGTATTAACTAAGCTCGAACTGTAGCTCACCTCAGTTGGAGCGTCAATTAGGGGTAATAGACACAATTAGTTCGCACCCCGTGGCATTCGCTCCGAATCGTGACGGGGAGCGGGTTCAGTTCCAATTAGAGCCATTTACGAGAAGCCGTCGGAATGTTCACCTAATTGTTTTATTCGAAAACGTTTACAATGTTCAATTTGGTATAAACTACATACGTATATAGTTTTTTTCTTCGTAAGAATTTTATAACATGTACATATTTTACTGGTGGTAGGATTTCTATGCAGGAATCCGTCTAGGTAGGTACCACCCCAGGGCCAGTTATTCTGCCGTGAAGCAGTAGTGTGCAAACATTACTGTGTTTCGGTTTGAAGGGCACTGTGAGCTAGCGTGATCAGTGGGCATATGAGACTTAAGAGCTGATTTCACAGGGTGACGGGCGCAGTGTGGTGTCACGCAGTAATTTTCTGGGTGACACAGCATTTGTTATGGGCAGACGTTGCACTTACCATCAGGTGAACGTTTTGCTCGTTCCGTCTCTTTTATGAAAAAAAAATGAGATGGGGTGGTAGATGCTCTTATCCCACCACCACACAGCGTAAGTTTTTATATCACAGTGAATCGCAGACGTGATTAACAAATCAAAGACTTACCTTCTCAAAATACGCGACTTCAGCCAGTAGGACAAAGTTGATGTGGATGAATCTGGCATCTTCGCAGGACCTTGCTTTGACCCGATATCCGGGCCGGTTATAGAAATACTTGTAACCCGTATATTCCGAACTATTTATGTCCACTTTTAGTCCACCTTTGAACTGCCAGTCACCTCCACATCCGTAGCAGACGCCCTTCGGTACGAATTTCTCCCAAGCTTGCGTCCAGGCCAGGCCGTTTCCGATGCCCGCCCCCGCAACGCCACTGCGGGGGCGAGGCCATGTTCCCGAACTGTCTTTTGGCCTGAGGCCCGGTGAGGCCTTTTGCAGTTTCCACTCTTCGGGACTCCTAGTATCAGCTACCGGTCGCCATCTCCATTTCGAGATCACTTATCCTTTATCGAGACCGTCACTTAGTCCTGAAGTTCATGTATTGTGCCGACACTACTTTCTTTGTCAGTGTTGGAATCGGGGTTTGAGACTTGCATTTATCAGTCCGCGTTTTCTAAATACATTTAACTTGGATAAGGCGTCATTGTAGGGATATGTCAGTGGAATATGTTTATTTAGTAAGAACTTTTGAATTTTGTTCTGAAGTTCAGAAACAATATTTTAATAAAACTTTACTAGATTTACCTCGCGGTTGCACTCGCATAAAATAAGCGGCACACAAAATAAAGTCGTAGTAACGGTATGGTGCCTCGCTAACCGGAGCATACTCTATTCGGTCCTTCTCGTGTTCGTTTCTTAGCATTGGAACTTTTAAGGTCACCGTGTAATGTTTAATGGCCTAGAATATTCCTCGATAAACGGGCTATCTAATGAAAAAAAATATTTTTCAAACTATATAAGAATTTCCTGAGATTAGCGTGTCCAAACATACAAACTCTTCAGCTTTGTTATGGTAGTAAGATAAAAATTCACAAATATATCAATAATCTATAAATAGTCAAAAGGTCGAAAATTCATCTTCGTAGCTAAAAGGATGTGGTAGATGTAGTTCTAATAAAGTATAATACATTATTCGGAAAGGTCAACATAATGAGATGTTTTATTTACGCGAATACTACGCATTTAAATAAAACTGATTTATACGGATTTTATCGCGTTTAATTTTGTACTATTTATAACTCGTCGTTTCGAGCGCTTTACATCACCCATGGTCAGGAGGAATCTGAACATCAGATTTGATAAGCCACAAATCCTCGAAAAAGAACACCGATTCCTACAAAAAATAGTAATTAAATGCTGAAGTTACTCCGCGTCAGTGATATCGGGACAACTGTCACCTCAGTCCTCTCGTGACCATGAGTGCTGTAATGCGCTCGAAACGTCCGCTTATAAATAGTACAAAATTAAACGCGATAAAATCCGTAAAAATCAGTTTTATTTAAACGGAAAGGTCAATTTTAAAAGCTTATGTTCTTAACGTGAGAGAAGAATGTTCCTTGCTAAAATTTAAAAATACTTTTTAATAAGAAACGAGAAAATCTTTACTGAGAGCCGTTATAGAAATCTCTAAATCATTGCACACCACCCCGTGGTCCCCGCCGGCTCGAGGAAGCACGGCATACGATGCCTATTAATTAAAATGGCTCCCGCGTGATTAATTAGAAAATTAGCAATTAGGGCAAAAACGCTAAAATAACGAATGGCGGTAACATTGATGTGGTAATCGAATAATGGAGGGTAAGAATTGAAATGTAATATTTTTAGACTACGTGTTATTTGCATTTGCCATTTATTCGTGCTGAATAACATAATAATATTCAATCGACAGCATTGAACTGCTCCACGGAATGCAATGGTGACTATGATATTTTTTGACTCATACCAAAATGGCGGCGACATAGTTCGCCACCCGTAACGTCTCGTTTCTAAGGAGTTATGACACGATAAACTGCAGTTTGTGGCTAAATTAAATCGCACAGTTTTATGTAATTAATCTGCTATTGCTTCTATAAGGCCCAATTGAAATTAGAAAAATCTGGACTTAATATTAAATTCCTTTAAATAAAATTTATTACAAAAAATGGATAAGCCTTAGCTTCTTCGTAGTTTTATAGAGGGATTATTTAGGCTAATAGAATCGCTAAAATTTTCTCAGTATAAATATGACAATAACAATGACACACAATTTATTAAATTGCATATTTTTAAAAAGTTAGTTAAGAAAAAAATTATCCAGGCAATTTTCGACTATGACGACAGCTTTCGAAAAATCTATTTGTAGGAATCCACGGGAGTGAGTACCGGTTGTTCTAACGTCAATCAGTAGTGTGCAAACGTAACCGTGTTTCGGTCTGAAGGTACCTGTAATCTAGTATCATTACAGGGAATATGATTCTCAAGAGACTAATGTTACAAGGTGATGACCACGCCATCTCATCCCGCGTGTGTCGTAAAAGTCGACAGAGGGAAAATAAAAACCAGAACATAGGGATCTATATCTTCCTGGAACATCTGAATAGATTTACTGCGGTTGCCAACCCGCATGTCAAGCGTGGCAACTATAGCCAAATGAGCTACGAAGTTTTGTGGTTGTCTATGGGGGAGGCCTATTTTTCAGCAGTGGACTAGTAGATAGGCTGAAATGATGATAATGATGAGACAATATTTTATAATATGTAACACACAACGTTCTGTATCAAACAGAAGATGACGTAATATTAATTCTACCAGCCGTACCCTGGTCTAAATCCTTTCTATCCCCTTTATTCTGTTTTCTTTATCTTTTATATTCTATCTCCTTTATTTTAATATATAAGATTCGCCACTGTTACTGTTACAAACATTTGTATTTAAATGTTCTGAGTGAAACACACTGTTATGTGCACCGTTTGATCTCGTCACTTTCTTCACAAAAAAATATTAAAAGCTGACTACACGCTCTGAGCACTAATGGTACTAGCATGAAAAACAGAATGGAATATACAATCGGAAGTGCCTTTTGATAAAAATCGTGCTGATGAATTAGGTAACGAATTAACGCATCCAAATTGTATTTCGCGATTCCTTGTTAATAAGAAATTATTTCGATGCCCTAATCCCGGTTACTGCGGATTAATTTCGTAAGCTCGGGATTTTGTTCTCAAACGACAGCAACGATCCGGTTGCGCTTTAAAACGATTGTATCGTTTTCTAATTTCTTTCCTTGATTGAGATAGTATTAATTATTTGCAGATTCAAGTAATCCCGAGATGTGGCGGTGGAGGGTAATCCATCATCTATACAAATCAATAAAATCGAAGCGTCTGTTTGTAATTACAAAATAACAGCTTTTTACTCAATACTGATGTAATACGGTACTTACGAAAATACAATTTTTAAAATTTTTGTCTATCTGTCTGTCTGTCTGTCTGTTTGTTCGGGCTAATCTCCGAAACGGCTGGACCTATTTTGACGGGATTTTCACTGACAGATAGCTGATATTATAGCGGCTAACTTAGGCTACTTTAATTTTAGAAAAATAATTTGAGTTCCGCGCAAAAAAATTATAACCCCGTAATCCTTTTCAAATAGGAAAGTATATATGTATATCATCGATCGGGGTCGGTCTTTACGCGGGCGAATCCACGATGCTCAGCTAGTATTAATTAATTCTTAAGTTAAACGAGTTTGTCGTATCATTGATTTGTACAAATTATTGACTTTAACGAATTACAACCACAGCCCTATCTGGTAAATAACCTGATGCTTTTATCTACGCTGCGGGTCCAGAGTTCTTGGAAAACGTTTGAAAGTACTTAATACCAATACACAGGTTTTTTTATTATTGTATAAAGTGACGAAACGAGCAAAACGTTCACCTGATGGTAAGTGCAACGTCCGCCCACAACAAATACTGTGTCACCCAGAATATTTCTGTGTGACATCACACTGCGCCCGTCACCCTGAGGCATCAGTTCTTAAATCTCAAATGCCCAGTGATTACGCTAGCTCTCAGTGCCCTTCAAACCGAAACACAGTAATGCTTGCACACTACTGCTTCACAGCAGAATAACTGGCCCTGGGGTGGTACCTACCTAGACGTATTCCTGCATAGGAATCCTACGACCAGTAGTATTCACTCGTCAAACGAAAGAATTAACAAGACTAGAAGAAGGGTGATGCAGTGTCAGAGACTTGGGATAATTTCAAGAACGTACGTTTTGTGTATTGGCAGCTGGCTTTACTTAAGCTGGGTTTGAATGCATGACTCAGTTACATTTGTACACGGCCATTAAGCAAACTATTATTTTGCAGTTGCCGTTTACCGATACGTTTGCCAAGGATGGTAGCAGTGAGAAATAACGCTTTATAAATATGAGAGAGAGCAATATTCAGCAGTTGACTATGAAACAAAGAAGGAAAGAAAGAAAGAAAATACATTTATTTGTAACGACAACTTTGATATAACAAAACACATACTATTTACATAATAGTCAAAAAATGTTACAAAATATGTCGTCACAAATCGGTCCCTACTAAGCAATGGACTCTTGACAGACTGATTTAATGATGATTATTATGATGATGAAGCTAATAAAAGCATGTTTTTGGATAAAGTGATGAAACGTTCACCTGCTCATAAGTGCAACGTAACAAATGCTGTGTAACCGAGAACATTTCTGTGTGACACCTGACTGTGCCCCTCACCCTGTGACATCAGTTCTTAAGTCTCATATGCCCAGTGATTACAGCTCACAGTGCCCTTCAAACCGTAACACAGTAATGTTTGCACACTGCTGCTTCACGGCAGAATAACTGGCCCTGGGGTGGTACCTACCTAGAGCGATTCCTGTTTTCTATTAAAAAAAACAAATATTACTTAAAAGTAAAAATAACTGGGCCTGGGGTGGTACCTATCTAGACGGATTCCTGCGTAGGAATCCTACGACCTACAAAAAGTAAAAGGGTAGTAGCTTTAAAAAACCCACGCGGCTAAAACCCAACAAACTTTTTAATATTAATAAAGACCGATGTATGTTCGTTCTTCAAGTGAAACAGTCTCATTTAAGCTGACAGTTAAATAAGTACAATTAGTGCGTGACAAAGTGGCGTCTCGAAGGAGACGCCTGGTTAATTAGGCAAATTTCTTTGAACATACAAACAGGCTGAATGATGCCGCTGCCGTTTCGGTCCAAGCGAAACTCGCGGGCCATTACACTGGCTGGAATATCGCCAAAAGATCTATGCCATACTTAATGTACGGATGCTAAAGAAACACGAATGGAGATTTAAATTTCGTATGAGCATTTAAGGTTTTTTTTTATTGTAGAAAATGACGAAACGAGCAAACCGTTCACCTGATGGTAAGTGCAACGTCCGTCCACAACAAATGCTGTGTCACCTAGAATATTTCTGTGTCCACACTGCGCCCGTCACCCTGAGACATCAGTTCTTAAATCTCAAATGCCCAGTGATTACGCTAGCTCACAGTGCCCTTCAAACCGAAACACAGTAATGCTTGCACACTACTGCTTCACGACAGAATAACTGGCCCTGGGGTGGTACCTACCTAGACGAATTCCTGCAAAGGAATCCTACCACCAGTAAATGTAATTTGATTAATAGAGATGATTTCCGTTTGATTTCCAATGTAAGCCTAATGCAATATTTGTGTTTGTCTCAAATAAAAGAGCACAGAAACACCCGAATAGTCTCGAAAGCTATCAAAGCGCAGCTGATACCACCAGTGTCCGCTTAAATACAGTGGCACTACCTCTTATTCTTAATTTACCCGCTCCCGTTGTAATGTCTTATGCGATAAAATCTGGGCTAGACTAGGAGACAAGTGCCAGAAACACGGGGACAAATAATTGATCGAACATTTGATGCAGTATAAAATGCAGAGAACAACAACAATAAAAAATAACAACATTGCAGATGTAAATAAGCTCACGCTTAGACACACGTAGGCTAAATTATTACGTAGACGAATCTATTAATAATATAATAAAACTAATTCTAACCAGAAAACAATGAAATGTAGAAATAAAAAGAAGCACTGCAATGAAAACTAAATGCAATAGGGCAAACACAAAAATAAACACAACGGGAAATATGGTAGGCATTGAGGCCACAATATATTTGAAATAACGAGTTTATGCCAGATGTAATCGGATCCGTCCGAACAAATCCCTCCTTTCCCAGATTTTTCCTACGGGAACGCTCGCCCTTTATCTACTTTATGAGTAGCAAATTTCCTGGCGGACTTATTACGACAGCGATGGAGAGTACTACGGGCTGCGTAAAAATAAAAAGGATAGATCGAGTGTTTGGCGAATATCATCTAATGTTACACGAAGCCTTGCTCTCGTGGCTTGCTTATTTGACGTTCAATCATTGTATGGCGGGTGATAAAAACGAAATAAAAAGATTTTATCAAACCAGAAACAGGGAATAATGAATATTGAAGAATAAATTGTATTTTGTCTATAACATAAGATGTATCAATGACTTCGAAGAGAATATTTGAAATGATTGTTTTTGCAAATATATCGACAAAAATACCTTCGGTAAAAATAACTTTCAATTACTTAGATGAAATCGATTAAATTTGATGTATTGTACAGATATATACGTAGCAGATATTTCGCATAACACATAAAGAGTTTTGAAGATATTAAAACTATATGTACTAAGAACTTTGTCAACGATAAATTAAGTAATCTTGAATTTCCTGCTTATTTGTAGATAGCGGTCACACTTTATTATTGTTCATTATTGACTAAATTTAGCCCTTCATATAAAAAAATCAGACCATAATTTCATTCAATATTTTTTTTTTATTTAATAAAAGTGACGGAACGGGCAAAGCGTTCACCTGATGGTAAGTGCAACGTCTGCCCATAACAAACTGTCACCCAGAACAGTGTGACACCACAATGCGCCCGTCACCCTGAGCCATCAGTTCTTAAGTCTCATATGCCCAGTGATTACGCTAGCTCACAGTGCCCTTCAAACCGAAACAGTAATGTTTGCACACTACTGCTTCACGGCAGAATAACTGGCACTGGGGTGGTACCTACCTCGACGGATTCCATAGGAATCCTTCCACCAGTTACTGGAAGTTTTGAACTAAGCATTATATCCTTACAGTAAGTTAAAAAAGAAATGCCTTTTTTCCTGTCTGTCTGTAGGAACGGATGAAACTATAGAACTACTACAGCTTTTGACACGAATTTCACACAGGTCTTAAATAATAATCGCGATCAAATCGAAGACATTTAAAAAAAAGACCACGTTAGAAGTACCCGTATCAGACGAGCTTGTATGAAAACGCAGAAGAACATAGAAGAAGCGAAAGATGTGTCAGGATCGTAGCAAGTGAAAATATGTGATATCTGCCTATTTCAACGGAAAAGATGCGCGACTGTATGTATGTATGTAGATAATAAGTATTCATCATCATCATTTTTGCCTATCACTAAATCACTCCTGAACTTAGGCTTCTCCTATAGATTGCCACAAAAGTTGGTAGCTTTCATATTGGGGGATTTTGCCACAGTTGCCACGCTTGGCAGGCGAGTGGGCGACCGCAGTTTATTAATTCAGATGTTCTAAGAAGATTCTGCTGCTCCTCCATTGTTTTTATTTTCCGGTGGTAGATTATATTAAGCTACTATATTCGAGTTTTTAAAAAACTGCTAAAATCTCTTATATGACCTTCGTGTGAACTTTATTCAATTCGGAATCAAAACAAACTTCCATGATTTCTTTGATCGAAATGTCAATGCAAAGTCTATAAGCAGTCTTAGCTGGAAGTGTTTTAAATCTTCCGGCTTAGGATCCCCTCGGAAATGAATGAATCCGGTCTGCAGGACCGTTGCCTTAATGGAATCTTCTCCCAGCCGTCCAGCGACGAAAAATGCCTCAGGCAGTAATTTTCGCGGTAAATTTATGTCAGCGAAACCCTTGACGATACCGAGATTAAGTCTATTTAAAATTGGCAGTATTTATATTCTCGGGTAAGTAATGATTTCGTGAATGAAATTTAAAGTATTGTTACTTTCCTATGAAATAATTTCTCGCAAAATAAGTTCTCTTATATATTATGCTAGCTATTTTAGTTAGTAACTACAGTCCGGATGCGCTCCTGATCTCTGTCATTTCTTTATCATTTAACTGCAAATTTAGCGCACAATTATAACATTTATTGATTTTATGGTAAGTTGACAGGTTTTTTAATTAGTAGGGCAAGTAAACGAATAATAATAATTATTAATTCTAAACTCTTCGCTATTTCAAAGTTCCACGTCCATTCGATCACGAGCTGTCAGGAACGCATTCTCTTAGCGGCCGGACTTTAGATGCTTAGTTTGTTAATGTAAGACCATTCATACGTGCAACTTTTAATATTAAGTGAATATATTGTGTTACAATATTTTTAGTAACTCCTGCTCATTATAAGAAGAATTCTGAGGACTGTTCTAGCCTTGTCATGAGCTGATCCGAGCCCTATAGATTCGCTTTTTTTTAAAATTTTTGTAAATAAATGCATTGACGGTGTTTAGTTTGTAAGTTCTAATTATTTATGGAAACTTTATTGGTTTGTGTGCTACAGCTGTTTTTGTTATTTATAGGTTATATCATTTGTACGTTTTCCTTAAAAATAAATAAATAAATATTTTTACAATTGGTTTCTCAAAATGTTTCTCACGATTTCAATTTGTCAAGAAATGCATGTTGCCTTTTGTCGTCGAAAAAATTGATTTTAACACATTTTAGCTTAAATAAACAATTTCCACAACCACTAACTCAAATCTTAATGCTGGCAAAGAGATGACGCCTTTTTAAGTCAGGCAGATTTGAAACCAGCTTGGTCGCCTATATATATTGAAATGATTTTCAAATGTTATTAATTTTCAAGGTGAATTTTAAATTATATATTACGCCACAGATGATAAATTAGCAATATATTTATTTAAAAAGAGTTTAGCACATTATGTTGTTTTGTTAAGTACATTATGTAAAAAAGATATCATTCATTAATAAAAATAATTCAGCAGATCATGTTCGTTTTAATACAGAAAGAACCAACTTACTTATTTTTACTGGTGGTACGATTCCAATGCAGGAAACCGTCTAGGTAGGTACCACCCCTGGGGCAGTCAGTCGTGAAGCAGTAGTGTGCAAACATTACTGTGTTTCGGTTTGAAGGGCACTGAGAGCTAGCGTAATCACTGGGCATATGAGACTTTAGAACTCGTGTCTCAGGGTGACGGGCGCAGTGTGGCATCACACAGAAATGTTCTGGGTGACACAGCATTTGCTATGGGCAGACGTTGTACTTACCATCAGGTGAACGTTTTGCTCGTTTCGTCACTATGTCAAATAAAAAAAAACAAATAAATGAGTCTAGTTATACATGAACTCCCGATACCATGCAGTAACTTAATAATAAACGTTAGCAACGCTTGGAATCTTCGTACCGATAAAGATCTGTCAACCAGAAGAAACGTAATTTTTTGGCTTTTAAAATAAGTCTCATAAGAAGTTGTTCTTCGATCCGTGACTGACCGAGTAAACACCGCGGAAGTGGAACTCCAGTATAACGAAATCTTTTAGTAACTCAAACGAATAAAGTTGCCCCAACGATAGCACCCAGCGCGAACCGTTCCCGCTCCGATAACTCAAAGGAATCAATTGAATGTTAAGGCAAATAAGTTCGGTTGAGGAACTAGATGTTACTTCCAGTTAGTTCTTGGACTTGTCCGGCATTTGGAATCGATAGAAGTCCACTGCGGTGATTCGAACTTAACTAAACTGGAAGTTTCGTCGTCCGTTGCAAAGACGAGGACTGGAC
The DNA here is from genome assembly GCA_019845155.1 of Luehdorfia chinensis. Classification (NCBI taxonomy): domain Eukaryota; kingdom Metazoa; phylum Arthropoda; class Insecta; order Lepidoptera; family Papilionidae; genus Luehdorfia; species Luehdorfia chinensis. The sequence goes on along the minus strand of JAHVAK010000097.1, from coordinate 959,411 downwards.
ACGACTATATGTTATAAGTTATGCTAGAACTGAAAATCGAATATTTATGATATGATCTTTAAATTAAACTAAACTCGTAGTATATACATAGTATGTAAGGTATGTTCTATGTCCTAAAGGAAATTTTTCTATTTCTTTATCAGTCTAGGACCGTAGGCTCTTCCAAGTAAAAGTGCGCTGTCATTCACGGTCACACTGCGCTCTTCTATATAACACAGGTTTTTTAGTCTTATATATCCTGTAATTACTTTAGAGCCCTTCAAACCGAAACACGGAGATGTTTGCACACCACTTCAGTACCCTAACTAGGCAAATTTTAGGCTAGCACCAGTTACAAAGTTGAGTGGATTTACCGTTATCGCCACGGTTAGCAGATGTATTTCTTATTCTGATTCGTACTCGTACCTTAGACATTGCTGCCGACGTTTTATTTAGGTCTGGTATAGCTGAGACAGTAATTCCGCAATCAATGGCAGGTGAGATTTTGCTGGCATATCACTTGGCGTATTTTACAATAACCACAGGATGAAACTGTGTAGCGAATTCTCTAATGCAGACGTTAGAGCCGAATAAAACATGAAAACTACTAAATTTTTTATAGTAGACAATAAAAAAAAGAAGAGCGTAACGTTGATCTGATGTTAAGTGCGACAGACAGCACTTACATGTCACCCAGAAAATTATTGAATGGCAACTCAACGCACCCGTCCTGCCGAGACATCAGCTTTCAAGTCACATATGTCGGCTCGGTTGGAGCAGTGGCTAGGCCCTTGGCTTCTGCGCCGCGGGTCGCGGCTTCGATTCCCGCACGGGACAAATATTTGTATGGAATACAGATAGTTGTTCCGGGTCTAGGTGGTTTGTGCATGTGGAATTTATGTCTGTAAAACGTACCCACGACACAGGAGAAATCCTACTAAGGGTCCTCGTTTTTTTTAATAAAAAAAAACATATGCCCAGCAATTACACTATCTCCCACTGTCATTTAGACCAAAACACAATGTTATGTTTGCACACCACTGCTTCATGGCAGAATAACTGGATCTACGATGGTACACGCATACCTGTATACTAACACTTTTACCAGTATCAGCGAACTTATCCAGAAGGTCGTGAGTTGGACGATTTATTCCTGGGCTTGAGGACAGCTGAATTCAGTATCGTGCAACATAAACGCGCTTTAAGTTTTAGTAGTCGACTATATTGTGATAATCCGTGTCTATCTGACCTTTCTTAATAACCTTTCTCCGATCCTACCACTTAGTTCCAGAGACGAACGTCACTACAATATATCCTACATTGCAGCAAGCTGTTAGTAGAAACCAGGAATACGCTGAGGAAGTAATCGTCCAGAACATCGTCTATACATTTTTTTTTATTCGATAAAGTGACGAAACGAGTAAAACGTTCACCTGATGGTAAGTGCAACGTCTGTACAGGTGATAAAAACGGTACGAGGTTGCCACTCGAGAACCTTTCTTCCCCAACGGTTATCGGTTCTACGAGTTATATGGCCGGCCCATTGCCACTTCGACTTGCTAATCCTTAGGGCTATAGTTAATAGAATCAGGCGTTACTTTGCGGAAAACTAGGTAAAACACACCATTTTACATATTGCATGCGGATCTTAGCAAATTAACTTTCTCTCCTGTACCTTAGGGCTATGTCGGTCACTTTAGGTCTGCTGCGGATCATTATTACGGATTTTATCATGCCGAGAAACTCCGAGCATAGCCCTTTCCGTACCTCGCTGAGCGACTGCTTCACGGCAGAGTAACTGGCCCCGGGGTGCTACCTATCTAGACGGACTCCTGCGTTAGTACCAAAGCTGAGATAATTTTTTAACGTAAAAGTTTTCTAGCGAATTTTATACGTCACTGAGCAATCTAGCACCTGTTACAGGAGAGCGTTTAGTTTGTGCATAAATTCGGAGGAAATCCTTTTCCTTCCCGGCCCGCTATCCGTCCCGCAGAACTTCCCGATTTACAGTCACACTCGGCACTTAATTACGTACCAGGCGACGCTGCAAACGTTATTCAGTGAGATTTACTCTGAGGACGTTTTTATTTGTTTCTTTCAGGTACGAGTATCTTTCGAAAGTTTTCAATTTAAAGACTTTTAGTTTTTTTTTATTTTCTTTTTTTTTATTTCATAATAGTGACGGAACGAGCAAAACGTTCACCCGATGGTAAGTGCAACGTCTGCCCATAACAAATGCTGTGTCACCCAGAAAATTACTGTGTGACACCACACTGCGCCCGTCACCCTGAGACATCAGTTCTTAAGTCTCATATGCCCAGTGATTACGCTAGCTCACAGTGCCCTTCAAACCGAAACACAGTAATGTTTGCACACTACTGCTTCACGACAGAATAAATGGCCCTGGGGTGGTACCTACCTAGATGGATTCCTGCATAGGAATCCTACCACCAGTAAACTCGTATATACCTACTCGTATATATACTTTAGTGTTAACGAGCACTTTGTACGCGGGGACTCTAGAATGTAACTGCAGAACTATTCAAGTTAATATTAAAAAGAAAAGAGACAAAATTGATCGCAGCCGTCGTGTCAGTAAAATTATTATAAATAAAATTGGACAGAGAGACCAACAGATTTTTTTGCTTTCATATTTTCGTCAAACCGTTAAAATAAACTTCGGGACAAATATTCAAAAATCACCGACAGACAGTATTAAATTAAATTTCGCAGAGTTACTTGCAGGTTCTCCTCTGAGAAGTTCTTTTTTTCAAACCGGTGTGTAATTTTACGTTTATAAGAGCTTTGAACAGGTCTATATTGAATATGGTTAATATTAATTGACTATTTTGACTACATTGTTGTTCAAACATATCTCTTAAGTCACAATTACAAATTTATTACATACTAGCTGCCCGACGCGGTTTCGCCCGCGTAAAATCAGCCAAACACGAAAGAAGTTTTATATACTATAACTTTCCTGAAGAAATGGGCTATGTAGTGCAAACTATTTTTTTCGAATCAGATTAGAATTTCCTAAGATTACTGCGTTCAAACGTACAAACTCTCCAACTTTATTATAATAGTAAAATAAGATAATTAGAACATATACTCGTAGATATTAGTCAGAGACATTATTCCCTATTTATCTTTTGCTTTATGCGATCCAAAATATAAGTAATATATATATCCCAATGTACACCTCTTTTTCAAATATTATTAAAAATGCACCTACATCTTAAATAAAGAAAGAAAACTTAACCTCCCCGGGCTTTAGCTGAAAATCAGCGCTTTGCTTCCTTGTGAGCAATACGTGCACTGAGGTAAGGCTTATTTGTACCTTTGCAGTGCACACACATCTGTGCACATATTGTGCTGGAATAAGCTAATGTTTTATGTTTCTAGTTTTGTTGTGTGTAAATAGTTGTGTGTGTTGTGTAAAGATATAAATAAACTATCTTTCTATCTATAATATCACTAATGTTTGGTTATTGCTTTTGTACATTATTACATTTCTAACATCAACGACAAAGCGAAGATCCATTAACATGATTGTAAGACGTAGGATGGCATGATGAAGTTAATGTACGTTTCGGAAACGGCAAAGAAATATTTATATTGATCTCTAATTCCTCTGTCCCGTAATCAGAAAATTCTTTTAAACATTAATGCTTCTGCGAAACGTTCTTTAGTTTCGGTTTTACTTTAAACTCTCTTTCCAGTTTGGTCTAATGTCATCACTGCGGAAGAACTGGCAAACATCTTTTTTTAATAGCAGTAGTGCCAAGAAGATCAAGTTGGTGGTGTCGTAATATTAAAGAATACTTAGATGATGATAATTTACAAATAAAATAGATTACTTTTAGATAAATTACTTTATGATACTGCTGTGATTGACATTATTTTTAAAATGACTAAAATTAAAACAAAAATGCTCGCTTGGTTTCTTCCCAGAGGCATATTTTGCAAACTAGTGTAGCTTCTTAAAAATCACGTTCAATAAGTATTACGTAATCTTCTATATTGAATAAGAATATCTTATTTATTTATTTATTTATTTATTTAGGTAATCATACAGCGTTGTATATACAGTACTTACAATACATGATATTTAACAAAGTAAGGCCAATAAAGATTACACGATTTACAAAACTATTCTTAAAAAAAAAGTTAACAAAATGCACGCGCACGTATGCATGACTGTGTGTGTGTGTGTGTTTGTGTGTGCATGTGTGTGTGCGTGTGACTGTGCGTGCAAAGCAGTGTGTGAGTCTTTGTGTGTGCCTATGCCTGAATAGGTTATGCTCTGTTTATTCTTACAATTTCATGTTTCAAAGAGATCTTAGTTAGGTTAAAAATATCCAAATCGGCACAGTATTTGTTATAGTTTTGAACTATGCGACACAGAGTGGAATTTTTCGCATAGTTTGTTTTTGTTCGTGGTACGTGGAACAAAGGCGTATGTCTTGTACGATATTTAGGAACCATTAGCGATAGATTAGACAAGAGATCCGAACAGTCAATATTGCCAGACCATAATCCATGTAATAATATCATATCGTGTTGAAGTCGCCTTAACTCTAAAGTATCTAAGCGGTAGTATTTGCAGGCATCACTGTAAGCAGCAAAAGTTCTATGGTCCTTAGATGACAAGAATTTGATAAACAGTTTCTGTATTGATTCAATTCTTTGTTTATATTTGGCATAATTGGGAGACCAAATAGTGTTAGCGTATTCAAGAGTACTCCGTACATATGCAAAGTATAGTGATTTAATGCAATCAATATTTTTGAAGGATGTACAGACGCGCTTGATAAATCCAATTTGCTTGTAGGCTTTGTTCACAATACTTTCCATATGCTCTCTAAATGTAAGTTGGGAGTCCAATATAATGCCGAGGTCTCTAACTGAAGGTACTCTTTTTATTAAGTTATTTGTAAGCATATAATTATAATCTATGTAATGTTTCTTGCGCGTGAAGGTTATTTTTACACATTTCTCACTATTTATGGTTATTCTGTTGTTTTTGTAATAAGTTGCTAGGTTATTTAGATCGTTTTGAATCAAGACACAATCATCATTTGATCTTATTTTAAGATAGATTTTTTTATCATCAGCAAACATTAAGTACTTCGAATGGTGGAGACAGTCGTTTATATCAAATAGATATGCGTTATACAGCAAAGGTCCGAGTATGGACCCTTGAGGGACGCCAGAAGTCACAGAAACGAAATCACTACGAGCACTACCAAGTAAAACTGCTTGCCTTCTGTTACTTATGTAAGAGGTTACCCATCTGTGTAAATCACCATGAATTCCCAAAGTGCAAAGTTTACGCAGCAGGATGGCATGATCAACACGATCAAACGCCGTTTACGCAGCAGGATGGCATGATCAACACGATCAAACGCCATCAACACGATATATATTCGTCTATTCTATTCTGTTCACCAAAAAGCTTCTGTACAGAATCTTTTGTATAACACCACAGTGAGCTCGTTACCATAAGACACTAATTCTTCAGTCTTATGTGCCCTGCATTAACACTAGATTCAGTGCCCATTAAGCCGAAACATAGTTGTATTTACAATTTTTTTTTATTTCACTCAAGTGACGGAACGAGCAAAACGTTCACCTGATGGTAAGTGTAACGTCTGCCCATAACAAATGCTGTGTCACCCACAGAACTACTGTGTGACACCACACTGCGCCCGTCACCCTAAAACATCAGTTCTTAAGTCTCATATGCCCAGTGATTACGCTAGCTCTCAGTGCCTTTCAAACCGAAACACAGTAATGTTTGCACAGTACTGCTTCACGGCAGAATAACTGGCCCTGGGGTGGTACCTACCTAGACGAAATCCTGCATAGGAATCCTACCACCAGCATACAACAATACTCTACGACAGAATAACAGGCACTGCGTAGGTGCCTACCTTAATGGATAGCTAATGTAAAAGTAAGGACTAAATACTGCTATCTAAAATTAAAGAAATGACATCACGTAGAATTTGGCGAATCGCCCATTCGCGAACAAATATTAAGGGAAGGGAACGCCGTGCAAATGTGAAAATGGATATCCTATACAAATTACAAGGAAATGAAGCCCGCCAAATATTAACGAACTGGACAGTTAGAGCCGATTAGATATATTTAGCGGCTTCACATCTTCCCCTGGTTAAAACCAATGCTCAGATGAAGCAAGTCCCTTACTGGTTAGGAGTGGGCTTGTTCAAGAGTTTTAAGTATTGATTCATAGTACGCGAGTGACCTGGATTCGATTCCCGGTGCCGGCACCACTAAAATTGTTAATTGCAATTTTAAGTGCTGATTTACCACGTGCTCGGCGGTGAAGGAAAACATCGTGAGGAAACCTGCATGTCTGAGAAATTAAAAATATTTCGAAGACACGTGAACCCGCATTGGAGCAGCGTGGCGGATTCTTCCTAGCTCCATAACCCTCTCAGAAATGAGAGGAGGCCTGTGCTCAGCAGTGGGACATTTATGAGCTGAAACTTTACTTAACTTTTTTCTGTATTGGGTTTTGAAGTCATTGATATTGAACTCGGTTACTCGACTTCATAGATTAGACTTTTTCATTGTAGTAGATTTCCCGTTCAGGAATCCGTCTAGGTAGGTAAAATCGCGAGGCCAGTTAATCTACCGTGGGACTTAAGAACTGATGCCTCAGGGCGGGTGCAGTGGTGGGTTACAGTACTGTCAGAAGTCAGTAGAGGCACTTACTGGTCCTAACCCACCCGCGCATGTCGCGCAAGTCGATGGTCAGAGACACGGCAACAATCACAACACAACCACACCCGAAATCCAACAGTTTGTGATTTACACAAACGTTGGCTCCGGTTGGGATTCGAACTTAGGCCGTAACTAGTTGCTTAGGTCGTAACTAGTGCACTCGACGTTCGACGCTTTACTGTTATACCAATAATATAAATAACTTAGTGAGACGTTGGGAAATGATTGAATGCCCCCCTACGATCCGTCATATCCCCTTGGGGGTCGATCGCAAGTATATTTTGTTTACCCGTTCGCGGGCTCTATTACCAGGGCTGGTTGAGCTGTCACTGTACCTGGAACAAACAATAATTTAATTAGATGTTGCTTTTATTTCTTAGAATTATTGATCATATCTCATGGGGGGCTAGGGTTGGGTATATTTATGTTACTTGAGTTAGAAACGTTGTCTTTTGTTTTTTTTTTAGTGATGAGTCGAGCAAGTCATTAATCCGATGGCAAGTACGAAGCTTGCCCATAACAAATGCTGTGTGACAGAGACAAACAGATATATCCGAGTGGTATGACAACGTTAGTTCTTAAGACTCATATGGCCAGTGATTTCGGATTTTAGTGGTCTGAAGGGCACCGACAGCTAGCTTCAGACCGAAACACAATAATGTTTGTACATTGCTTATCTGCAGAATAACTGGCACTGCGCTGGTTCCTACATTTTCTTTATTGCATAATTTGACGAAACGAGCAAAACGTTCACGTGATGGTAATCGCAATATCTGCCCATAACAAAAGCCGTGTCACCCAGAACATTTCTGTGACACCACACAGCGCTCGTCACCTTGAGAAATCAGTTCTTAAGTCTCATATGCCCAGTGATTGCGCTAGCTCTCGGTGCCCTTCAAACCTGGTCCTGCGGTGTTACCTAACTAAATGGATCCCTGCATAGAAATCCTACCGGAAGTTCACAGAAATCGTCTGGGTGATTCAGCATTTGTTATGGGCAGTTACCTGCACCTTTTTTTGTATTCGCGTTACTTTCTGCGTCGTGATGTTCGTCTCGAATCTAAGCTGCGTGGTTCAGTACTTGTACTTTATTTCTAGCTTACTTCAGATTAAAAAATCTTCGGACTCCGAAGGAACCAGAAAAAAACCTTACTCCATGTCCGAGATTTGTTTTTTAATACATATAGCACGCGAGTGACCCCGGTGCCGGCACCACTAAAATCGTTAATTGCAATTTTAAGTGCTGATTTACCACGTGCTCATTGGATTCTTCCTAGCTCCAAAACCCTCTCAGAAATGAGAGGAGAGAGGCCCGTGCTCAGCAGTGGGACATTTATAGGCTGAAACTTTACTACTTTTACACGTAGTAACTACTCGCTTGACGCAGTGGTTACGCGTTTGACTTCTGACCTACTGGTTGCGGGTTAGATTGTCTCAAGCAACAAAAAAAAGTCTGATTGTGTTGTGCATGTAAAATTTATGTCCGAAAAACGCACTAATGATACAAAGGTTTAAAAAAAAAGAAATGTCATCGTGCATGGATTACATTTAATTTTCTAATTCGATTTTTTTAACAAAAACGTATACAATTCCCAATTGTTTTAAAGTATGTACATTAAATAACAGAACGTTTTATGATTGTTTTTGATGCCAACGTGACATTAACAAATAAACGACGTTAAACAACGCAGCTAACCAACTGAATTCCATTAAGCAAGTATGCACGAAACAATTCCAAAGAGTTCCAAGTAATTTCAGCCCTGTATAACAACTCAAGAGGTTTGCGGGAATTTTGGATAGGTCCAATTAATTGAGTGTATGAATTCCCTCCCGGGATTGTCGAAATTAGAAGACTTCTGCATTTTAAGAAGATTTCCCTGGGCTTCTGTCATTTGTTATTGAAGAGATTTGTCTTTTGGGAGGCTCCCGCAAGTTGCTCTTTGTTGAGGAGAAAATTGATGAATATGGAATAGTCCTCTAATAATTACGGATTGAGGACGAGGAATGAGATAAATCTCTGTCATTGTTATGTGTAATCTTTATTTAAAAAAAAATATAAGATAAAAATTTGTAAAGGAGAGAAAGTTAATTTGTTAAGATCCGCATCTCTTGCTAAGATCTCGATTCTCATCTTAAGATACTATCTTTGAGAGAGTTTTGGAGTCGGAAGAAATCGACAAAGCTACACCTGTCCCGGTTGTCGAAATTCAGATGTCCTTGTGATATTTTTTTTAGAAAGAGGATACCTGTTTCATGTTTAGCTGTAATGGTAATTAATATGCTACAGATGCCCTTTTCCTTGGCTTTGACCCAAACACCGTTAACCTTCTCCTAAAATTAAGTAAAATTAAAATGGAAATGAAAATTCAATGTAATTTCGTTTATCAAACGTATTTTTTGGCAATCTGCAAAAAAGCTGTTTCGTAAGATATTCGTAAACTGACCACAGATCACTGGTGGGAGGACTCCTATGCTGGAATCCTGCTAGGCCAGTTATTCTGTCATGAACCAGAATTGTGCGAACTCTGTGTTACGATCTGAACGGCACTGAGAGCTAGTGCAATTACTGGGCCTATAAGAGAACTGTTCTCTCAGGGTGACGGACGCAGTGTGCTGCCGCACGGAAATGTTCCGGGTGATACAGCTTTTGTTATGGACACACGTTGAAGGTTTTGCACGACTCGTCACTTTCACCAAAAGAAATCTTTCCTTCTCAACAATATTAATGGGAAGTCGACGTGACCCGTCACACGACGCCATTAATGGATGGAATGGATATGAAATACAAAACCGATTAGTACATTTTTCAACGTCATAATTAGCCGATCATAATACGCCATAAATACAGGCGTTCCCCATAGATTACCACAAAATACGGCCACCTGCATCCATGGACACACAGACATTCTTGCTAAAGGGAAAACATAGCATAATTCTAACATAAGCATAACGCGGTGAAATTTTCTACATTTGCGAACGAGACACACGGCTTCAGCGTTTGGAACACGATAGAAAAATAACAGTAAATTACTGTGACTGATACCTTCTATACAAATTTAACTTCGATATTTAAATAAAACTAATTTTACGGATTTTGTCGCGTTCAATTTGACTATTTATAACCCGAGGTTTCGAGCGCTCTACAGCACCCAGTTTTACTTCTACGCTTTATAGTTTACCGTGTGGTGGCGGCCTAAGAGAATCTACCGCCCCATCACATCCCGTGGGTGTCGTAAAAGTCGACAGAGGGAACATGTAAACCAGGAGATGGGCAGCAGCATCTTACTGGAACATCTGAATAAATAAACTGCGGTTGCCAATCCACCTGCCAAGCGTGGCAACTATGGAAAAAGCCCTCCAAAATGAGAGCTAGACACTTTTGTGGCTATCTATAGGGGAGGCCTATGCTCAGCAGTGGACTTGTTAGGCTGAAACGCCGACGACGACAGCACCAATGGTCACGGGAGGACTGAGGTGACAGATATCCTGATGTCATAGTTAACTCTGAGGACTCTTTAGCTTTTAATTATAATTTTTGGTCCGATCTACGCAGAAAGAGCTAATTGTATCTTGAAGTCTTCCAGTAGTATGCTTGGTTTTTGATTTAATTTTATTAATTATAGGATCCCGTGCTGAACATTTTGAAATATAGATAAAAACAATGCTCCCAAATTCGATCTTGTAATATAACTCTCGTCGCGCCCAAAGAGGTTTCGTTTCAAACGTTCCCTGAACACTGCAACAGTGTGTCCCTCCAACTGGCGTCAAAGATGTGTGAAATAGCCTGGAATGGAAATAAATGCGGTTCACGGTAATTTGCCTCCTCGGTAGTCCGCCACCGCTTGGATCAAGAGAATACATTGAAGTCTTTTTTCGCTAAGAGCTTCGCTGTTTTAAAACAATGAGCGCGGCGGATCTTAATGTGCTTCGGAGGGAGGTAAAATCTTTAAATCACTTTCAGTGTTTAATCCATAACAACAAACTTTTTGAAAGGAGAGAAAGTTAATTTGCTAAGATCCGCATGCAAAGTGTAAAATGGTGTGTATTACCTAGTTTTGAAGAGCACCGCCCGCCCTCCCTCAACAGCGTGCACATAAGATCACGACTGTATCCCATAAGAGGTAGTCAGAGACTGGGCACTCACTGCAAAAACAGATGACTGCCACAATCCACGTTTCACCAAAACAATATACTTGCACTTGGTGTGATAGGTGGTGAGCCCATCGCCATCATGCGCTGTTTGGTGCACGGTGCAGTTTAATTCCTTACTCGCCTTTTACGAGATCAATTGGATGAGATGGAGTGGTAGTATTCTTTTATCGAATAACCGCCACCACAGCCGGCAATAGAACTGTCAACCGACACTCGGCGGTTGACAGTCGTAGAGTCAATATCACTTGATAATGCCTCGTTTTGAGGTGAAACACGTGTCGTGTTCTCGACTTCAGTGGTGTGTATTGCCTATTGGTAGTGTTGTAGTGGTGGAGGGTAACTGGTGGCGGCTCCCGGTGGCGGTATTGGTTTCCTTGTGCACGCTGTTGAGGGAGGGCGGGCGGTGCTCTTCAAAACTAAGTAATACACACCATTTTACATTTTGCATGCGGATCTTAACAAATTAACTTTCTCTCCTTTACTATAATGGATTTCCGCAAAGTAACGCCTGATTCTATTAACTATGGCAATCTTTTTTTTTGTACACATTACCAACCCCAATCCCAGTGGTAGCCCAAAGGCGCTCGCTTTGAATTTCATAGTACGTTAGTGACCTAAGTTCGGCGGTTGCACTGCTGCAGGAGCCTCGATTTTTTTATTGGATAATGTGACGAAACGTGCAAAACGTTCACCTGATGGTAAGTGCAACGTCTGCACATAACAAATGCTGTGTCACCCAGAACATTTGTGTGTGACATCACACTGCCCTCGTCACAGTGAGACATCAGTTCTTAAGTCCCATATGCCCACCGATTACACTATCCCTCAGGGCCCTTTAGACCGAAACACAGCAATGTTTGCACACTGCTAGATGGATCCTATCACCAGTCAGTAGTTTTACTAATGCGTGGTGAATAATGATTCAAGTAGGAGGTTGGTGATAGGATTCCTATGCAGGAATCCGTCTAGGCAGGTATCACCGCAGTGTAATCACTGGGCATATGTGACCTAAGAACTGATGTTTCAAGGTGACGGGCGCAGTGTAGTGTAAAACAGAAATGTCCTAGGAGACACGGCATATGTTATGGGCAGATGTCGCACCTACCAACAGGTGAACGTTTTGCCCGTTTCATCACTTTATCGAATAGAAAAAACTTATCATCTAAATCATTTCTGTTAAGCCCGCAACTCCTGTGCCGTCTCATAAAACGATTCCTTTATAATATTTGATGTGTAAAATCGCATACATTGTAGATAAAATCTTACGAGCAACAAAGTGTTGGAGTTGCCCTAATACATAATAGACATAGAGGAAGAATGTGAAGGGGGGGGAGAGTGGGGGGGGGGGGGGGGGGGGTTAGCGAAATAGTTTACGCGGCTAGCGTGTCTGCGCGAATGACACTGCCGGCTTCGGGAAATGGGGGCGTTCGCGGCAAGTCTAAAGTGGAAGCGACTGTCTGACAATATTCATAACTATGATTAGGTCTGGTAGCTCAGGGATTCGCTTCATTTTTTTTAGTAAGCATGCAACATGCGCTCGGTTCCAGTTGGCGGCACCTCTAAAACTGTTGAATGCAGTTTTGAGTGCTGATTTACCACGTGATCGGCTGTGAAGGAGAACAACGCGAGGAATCCTGTATGTATGAGAAATAAAAATTATTTCTTAGTTGATCCTAAGATATTTTTATTAAAAACGTATCACTAAAACAATTTCATAATAATATAGCCGATAGGTGTCCGGCAGAGTAAAGTAACGCCTACCTCTTTCCTACCGAGATGTCGTAAGAGTCGACTAAGCTATTGTACGGACCTCACGTGGGAATGCAATAGGGATTAAGCATTTTTTTTACTCATACCAAAATCAACCGAAAAGTGGCCTACATGTCTACCTTCTCCGTATATGGAAAAAAGGCGGGACTAAATATTTGTACTCATGTATGTATCAAACAGAATTACAAGGGCTTATTTATGTTTACGTTTTTACTTACAGACAATTACGTAACGCAAAGATATACATTAACTTCAGCGCGGTCGTGGGTTCGATCCCCGCATGGAACAAATATTCTCATGGTTCTTTAAAATTTTATTCCGCTTCCGCTTATAACCTACACCACTACTTAAGTAGGAAATAGCTGGGAAGTAGATGGAAATAAGAGCTAAACGCTACGAAGACAGATTTGTTTTATTGCACGTTCGGATACGTTGACTCCGCGAAATGTACTTTGTTATTGGGTGGAGTACTTGTATTAGTTTTGTACGAAAGGAAGTGACGATCAAATAGCTATAAGTGAAGCGTCTGCCCATAAAAAACGCTGCACCTAGAACATTTCCGTTGTGGCATCACACTGCGCTCGTCACCCTGAGATATATTTTTTTTATTGCTTCAAGTAGAAGAGGTTATTTATTTTTTTATTATATTTTTAAAAAACGAAGCCCCACAGTAGGATTTCTCCTGTGTCGTGGATGCGTTTTACAGACATAAATTCCACATGCACAAACACCCAGACCCGGAACAACTATATGTAGGCCACACAAATATTTGTCCCGTGCGGGAATCGAACCCGCGACCCGCGGCGCAGAAGCCAAGGCCTTAGCCATTGCGCCAATCGAGCCGACAAGGTTAGGAACAAATGTTTTAGTGAATGCCGTGTTTTCCATGTCTGGAATTTATATTTCATTTCTTTTATGTTAAGGCTTATTGCAGTCATGGTTGGAAAAAAATAATAGAGACAAAGAAAAATACTCTATGGAATAAGTCGAATAAGTCGGTGTCGAATGTAAATAGTTCATTCGGGGTATATGGAGCCACGATATGCACAGTTCAGCGGGACTTCGATAGATGCAGGTCGTTTTCTCCGTCATCTGTCCGAAGCTATACAATTTTCCAGGCACTCCCTCGCCCACCATCACCGTCTTGAACTACGAGTACGTCTTCATTGTACATTAGACGCGGATAAAAATGTTTACATGGAAAATGTCATTTTTTTATGAAATTGTCAAATTTTATGGTTTCCATCTTTTTGTTGTGGCTATACCTTGCATTCGGACGAAGCGTTTTGCTTCGCCGTTCATAATGCGCACAGCAAAGGACTGAAATAATTTGCCTGCATCAGTCTTCCCGTACGACTGCAATGTTGGTGTCTCCAAGAGAAGAGAAAATAGGCTTTTTCGAAGCTAGTGTGCGTACCATCAAAAACTACATCGCCACTTACCATCAGGGGGGATTGTGGTTAAACGCTAGTTTATATATACAACAAATAATAATAAAAGAAATGGTTTTATGAAAAACAAACTATTTTGAAGTGAAACTTCTTTGAGTGTAAAATTTCAAGGTCATATTTGAGTGCAGTGTTTCTGTTATTCCTAATTAATATTTATCAATTAATTAATAAGTGTTTATAAATTCAGTAGTTATTTAACAGTGATATTTTTGTAAGTTCATGTTCATTTATTTTTACAAAATGTCTAATATAATTATATAAGTTTCACATCTGTGACGTGTAGCTGTACGCGCTCTTTTTTTAAGAATCGTAAAAGTAACTTAAGAAACGTAATATTTTTTATAATGTACATAACTAAAGTCAATATTATAATTCATAAAAGGTGATACAATTTATCAGGATACAACAAAAAAACTATGGCGCAAAATTAATTTGCATAACCATTTATTAATTACTTACTGATGCCCGTGACTTCGTTCGCGTGGGTATAGTTTTTTTTTTAAATTATCCCTTGGGGACCATTTCATTTTCCGGGATAAAAAAATATCCCATGTCCGTCTCCAGAATGCAAGATATCTCTGTGCCAAAATTCGTCAAGATCGGTTCAGCGTTCGAACCGTGAAAAGGTAATAACAGAAGAACAGATATTAGTATGGTATTACATCGAAACAGCTGAATGTCATTATACTAAATTATCTATTCAATATTTATTGCTCGTTTATATAGAAGCTATCGCAGCGTTATAAGCTGCATGAATAACTTTGATAATTATAGCGATAATTTAATTAGCGGCGCGAGGCTAAATGAGGGCAATGGTGGAAAGATTGGGGGCGCGATAATGGCGGCATTATTATTGCACCAATTATTGCAATTTATATAAGCCGCAGATGAAGTGGCTGTGGAAATACATTATAAATGCACATCGGTATGGAAATATAATGGCGTTAACCAATTTTAAAATAATGCCACGACATGCGCCTTCATATTGTTTTAGTTCTCGTAGATATACCCTCTGGAATGCCCTCCCTGATGCTATCAGGAATGCACCCAACAAAAACGCCTTCAAAAGGCTTCTTAGAGAGTATTATTTGGAGGCAAACTGATGTGGTATGTATGTATTTATCTATGTTAATTTTGTGTATATATGTATTAGTTATTCATATTATTATATAATTATTATCTAATAGTATTTATATTTTCACACCATACTCTACATTTTCTCCATATTTGCACCTGCCATCATTTTTCTAGTCTCCCGGGGTTGACTGGCAAAGAATTCCTCTAGGCATTAAGTCCGC
Organism: Luehdorfia chinensis; assembly: GCA_019845155.1. NCBI lineage: Eukaryota > Metazoa > Arthropoda > Insecta > Lepidoptera > Papilionidae > Luehdorfia > Luehdorfia chinensis. The sequence continues at coordinate 944,008 of JAHVAK010000097.1, read as the reverse complement.
CCATTGTACTCCTTAGATTAAGGTGTTTCAATAAAGATTAAATAAATAAATAAATAAATACACGTAAAACTGAACTGAACACGAGATAATGAAAAGACGTAAGAGAGAGAGAAGTGTATCAAATGAATGTTTTATTCTAAACATTAATTTGATACACATTTAAAAAAATTAACATGATAATTGAAAACGGAAGTCGTACAAAAATAATTAATGTATTTTTTTATGGAAGAAAGTGACAAGACGCAGCGTTCACATGATGGCCGATAACCAGTCCGTGTGATCCAGAACATTTCTGTGTTGCACTACACTGCACAGGGACGTGTGACGTCAGTCCTAAAGTCTCATTTTTCCAGTAATTACACTACCTATCAATGTCCTTCAAACTGAAACACAGTACTGCGTCACAGCAGAATAACTGCCACCGCGTAGGTACCTACCTAGATGGATTCCTGCATTCCACCAGTTAAAAACTACACCCGGCAACGCGGCGTTGCATAAGCTACTACAGCTTTTATTATTATGCAATAAAGTAACTTATAGATATTTTACTATCGTATACCGGCAGCCGTATAGAGCCGTGGTAGCTCAGGGGCTCGGCGCTCGCTTTTAATTTCATAGTACGCGAGTGACCTGGGTTCGATTCCCGGTGCCGGCGCCACTAAAATTGTTAATTGCAATTTTAAGTGCTGACTTACCACGCGCTCGGCGGTGAAGGAAAACATCGCGAGGAAACCTGCATGTCTGAGAAATTGAAAATATTTCGAAGACATGTGAAGTCCGCCAACCCGCATTGGAGCAGCGTGGCGGATTCTGCCTAGCTCCATAACCCTCTCAGAAATTAGAGGAGGCCTGTGCTCAGTAGTGGGACATTTATAGGCTGAAACTTTACTTTTTTTTTATACCGGCAGAATAGCTCCTACCTCTTTCCTACAAGGGCGTCGTAATAAGCGACTAAGGTATTGTATGGACAGTCTTTATTCCTGCAGATACTGTCACTATACTGCTCGTGTGAACGCAATGGGGAGGAACAATTTTTTTTGACTCGTACCAAAATGGCGGTGACGTGGTGCGCTACCGGTCATGTCTCGTTTTTTTTTTTAATTGGTTTAAGTGATGAAACGAGCGAAACCTTCACCTGATGGTAAGTGCAACGTCTGTCCATAACAAATGCTGTGTCAGAAAATTTCTTTGTGACACCACACTGTGGCCATCGCCGTGAGACGTCAGTTCTTAAGTCTGATATGCCCAGTGATTACGCTAGCTCACAGTGTCCTTCAAACCGATACATAGTAATGTTTGCACACTACTGCTTCACGGCAGAATAACTGGCTCCGGGGTGGCGAAAAGTGGGCTACGTGTGTGGTCTCTGCCTAACCCTTGTATGGGACAAAAGTTGACTGTATATAATGTGATGAATAAACAGAAAAAAACTCAATGCAATATAAACTTACGTATATTGTAATATGCGAAGGCTTGTAATTAGCAACTTGTGTACCTACTTTGATATCTATTTGTAATAATTTGTCTGTAAGTCTTCCTAAAATGAATAAATAAATAAATAAATAAATAAATAAATATCAAGAAGCACAAAGTTAAAATTCCATTTACATTTAACATCGATTTGTCACCGTCAAGTGATTCGTTTCGTCTCATCGGTTCTTTTCGGATCTCTCGTTTGTTCGAGTGGTTGTTTTTCCTCATCTCCACTGATCCCCCTCTCCGCCCCTTACTCTTTCAGTGACAGGTACATTTAGGACATTGACCGCTACGCGATTGCTATTGAGTTCCGGAATGAGTTATTGTGTTTATTAAGGAAATAGGAAATGAAATTCCCCTGAAATGTTTTTCTCGGAAATATATATATTGTGTCCATTACTCTTTGTTGGTTTATATTTCATTTACTTAGATTTCTTGTAACTATAACTTCGATTATTAAATAGTGTTATTAAATGAAGATGTAGTGAAAAAGATAGAGAAAGGGATGCTTAGATGGTTTGGACACGTAGAGAGGATGAATGAAAGGAGATTGACGAAACAGATTTACGAGGCAAGTGTGAATAGGAAAGCCGGTAAGGGTCGACTTAGGCGTACGTATCACAATCAGATCGGTGAAGTTTTGAGGAATGGTCACATTAAAAGTACCCGCAACCGACGGGCGGGTGTGAAAACGCTAATGAAAGTAGAAGAAGCTAAAGATGTGTATCAGGATCGTAGCAAGTGGAAAGATGTTGTCTCTGCCTACCCCAATTGGAAAGAAGAGTGACTGTATGTATGTATGTATGTATTAAATGACAGACCGAAAAACCAATCACAACAAATAATTATAGTTATTATTTCAGCCGCAGTAGACTGCTACAAAGCACGTGAGTCTGTAGCTCTCATTTTGGGGGATTTTGCCATAGTTGCCACAATTTATTTATTCCGATGTTTCAGGAAAATGCTGCTGCCCATCTTCTTGTTTTCATTTTTACGACACACACGGGACGAGATGAGGTGGTAGATTCCCTTAAGCGGCCACCACATGGCAATAATTATTATTTTAGTACTCTATCCATTATCCCTTTTATTAGAGTGGGCAGTTTAATACATACATACATAAGATCACGACTGTATCCCATAAGGGGTAGTCAGAGACTGAGCCATCACTGCAAAAACAGATGACTGCCACAATCCACGTTTCACCAAAACAATATAATGCACTTGGTGTGATAGGTGGTGAGCCCATCGCCACCACGCGCGGTTGGGTGCACAGTGCAGTTTGATTCCTTACTCGCCTTTTACGAGATCCATGGGATGAGATGGAGTGGTAGTATTCTTTTAACGAGCCGCCACCACACGGCTTAAGTTTAATGAGAGAGGACTAATTACAGCAGTTGATTACAGCGCGATTTCTAAACGACTATAGTAATAAAATGGTCGATGAATGTGCTTATCTTTAACAGTTGTAATGGGTGACATTATTTTTATAGTTATTGCGTACATTCAGGAACTATTTTAGAGAACAAAACAGAGGTGTGAAAAGTATGCAACAGTTCATTTGAACATATACTAGTGTTTAAATAAAACTACTTTTTTACGGATTTTATCGCGTTTAATTTTTGAACTATTTTTACCCGACGTTTCGGACGCTTTACAGCACCCATGGTCACGGGGGGACTGAGGTGACAGTTGTCCCGATGTCATAGTTAACCCGGAGTACCTTCAGCTTTTAATTATTATTTGTAGTCCGATCTACGCAGAAAGAGCTTACTGTGTCTTGAAGCCTTGCAGTGGTATGCTTGGTTTTTGATTTAATTTTATTAATAATAGTGACCCGTGACCATGGGTGCTGTAAAGCGTCCGAAACGTCGGGTAAAAATAGTTCAAAAATTAAACGCGATAAAATCCGTAAAAAAGTAGTTTTATTTAAATGTGTAATATTCGCGTAAATAAAAGAAAACATTATATACTAGTGTTGTTTATTATTTTATATAACTAATATGATGCTAACTTAATGGCCGACGGAGTTTAATATCAAAATGAAACTCGATAGAAATCATGTTGTACTCGTATTTCTCTTAGGTGCCAAAATGGTAGGTAAAGAAATTGTCCGACAGTTGACCATTAAAAAAATCTTCTGAGAATAATGGTTTCTTATATTAACGCGAATACTACACATTTAAATGAAACTATTTACTGATTTTATGGCGTTTAATTTAAACTATTTATAACCCGACGTTTCGAGCGCTTTACAGCACCCACGGTCACGGGAGGACTGATGTCACAGATGTCCTGATGTCATAGTTAACCCGGGGTACCTTCAGCTTTTAATTTTTTTTTAGTTCGATCTACGCAGAAAGAGCTCACTGTGTCTTGAAGTGTTTGATTGGTTTTTGGTTGAGTGTATGGTTGGGTTTTGATTAAATTTTAATACTAAGATCCCAAGCCGGTGGTAGTGCAGTTTGCGACCATGTTCTGGATCACCCCAACCATTACATCAGATTTGATAGACCAGTAATCCTTGCAAAAGAACACCGATTCCTGCCGAGGATGATTCGCGAGGCTTCTGAGGATATTAACATGAAATTAGCAGATGGTGATTTAGCATTAGCGATTCCGTCTGAATTACGTTATCTCTCTGATAATTCAAAATTTACACCATTTCCGAGTCTACGCTTCCAAAAGAATATTTTATGGGCTTATAATATTCCGATTATATTGACGACCGCGTGGCCTAGTGGTCAGAGTACCTGACTTCTAAGCCGCGGGTCCTGGTTTCGAATCCCAGCCGGAGCCAACATTTGTGCTAAAACATAAATTGTTGCTTTTCGGGTCTGGTTGTGTTGTGATTGTCCCCGTATTTCTGACACTGCATCCTAGCCTACCTCCGATCTTATGGCATCAGCGTTACATCAGGCGCGGGTAGGTTTGGGACGAGTGAGTGCCTCTGTGTTTGCGCGTACACTTGTGGCACTATAATATCTCCTGCGCAGTTGATGGCTCTCGACAGTAGTCGGCAGTCGTCGCCGCGGTCGAAATCGGCTAGGAGATCATCATATTCCGAAAGAATTTTTCATACCAGCTCTATTTATCTTCAAATAAACCTAACAAAGACTAGTCAAAAACATGACACGAACACAACTCAAACATGTCCGGCGGTGCTCAACGTGGACATGAACCATGCAAACAGTCGTTTCACTGCGCCTGTATTTCGAGGATAAAAATGAATAATGCCAAGCGCCCCTCGCTCCGCGGGACATGTTAGCTAGCTACCTTCGAAACAATGTACGCATTTTTTCGATACGAGGTTAAAAAACATGCTCGGACAAATGAAACATGTCCTGGAAATGTAACGGTAAAATAACTAACAACATTCAAATGAAACAAAATACGTTCTTTATTCAGAAAACAAGTAAATCGGGTTTGCTTAATATCCATTTCAACTTTATGTTGCTTTAAAAAAGAACTGCCTCAAACTATTTAATTGTCTTTTGTTATTATTTATAAATAGTATATAGCTATTATAAATAGTTTCCAATTTTAATGAGGCAGTATATTCTACTTTAATCATTCAATATTGATATTGTTCACCTGCAAAAAAGAAACCGGTTTTCGCATCAATGTATATTTGCTATTCAATTATTACAGGCGTTAGCTAAAAAGTGTCTGTGTTAATTTATTAACTGTATACTCGGCTACGACAATAACCAACATTTATTACAATTTTGTTACAACAATTTTTGTCGAATTCAAAGTTGCAGGTTAATATGTAATCTATAGCAGATATAACAGTCCCTCAAGTACGTAGCCGACATAATGATCAAGAGGCCTACATATAGGATTTATTAGGCTGTGATACTACCTAAAGCCCGCGACTACGATCGCGTGGATTTAAAAATACCACGGGAAATCTTAGCTTTTTCGGAATAAATATCAATGTTGAAAGGTAACAAACAGAGTGACAAAGAGTGCTACTTTCGCATTTATAATATTAGTATGGATGATTAAATTAAAACTATTATTTAATAATGTTAAGGTACATGGACAAATAGAGTTACAAACGTTTCACAATCATCATGTCCATCACACTCGACTTCGTCTATACTTTCCGACGGCTATCGCGGTCAAGCACTGGCATATACATACACAATATTGCAGTCTACAGAAAGATAGTTAGTGTGAATTATAATAACCTCCTGTCATTAAAGAGGTAACAAGTATTTATGAATGTATAATTGCTGCAATATTTATGTCAGGCACTTTATTATTTCTTACAGAATCGGTCATAATGTGTTTAAGGATAAAATAAAGTCATGTTCTCGACTACCGTAGTGTGTATTAATAGTATTATAGTGGTGAAGTGTCCGGTGATAGTTCCCGGAAGTGAAATTATTTTGCTCGTACACGTTTTTGTGGTGTTTTGTGGGCAGTACTCTTCAAAAACTATTTTATTTAAAATTGTACATTAATTTAAAAAATGACTACAAAGAAAAAACAATGCCCGTTGGGTTGCTTGCTGGTTCTTCCCCGGACCAAGGCATTCTTTGCCAACCAATGAAGCTTAATATAATGATTATTATGTAAATAATCTATGATGACTAAAAAATATTCTATTCTATTACATTTTATAATTATGTATATAATGTCATCTTTTGACCAGAATTCCACCAGGTTTATATGATCAATTCTAAAGATTCAATATCGCGTTGCTAAGTTCCATATCACACTTCTAGTAACACCGACTTTGACCTAGTTATCCCATAAGACTTTAGTGTCACGTATGACCTTAGCAAAGTTACTCAAATTTTGATACTCCGGTCGGAAATCACCTCAAGAACAACGAGCGGGGGCACTGACTAGGGCCCGGCAGCATCAATCACTCCCGTCCCTCTTACCTCCGTTGACAGGGAGTGCCATTTGTCAAGCGGTATGTTTGTTTATAGTCCACACGTTTGCCCGTGTTGTTAGCGTATCGGGTCGAACTAGTTTAGGACGTAACTTAATACCGCCTTATTCCAATGGTATAGGCAAAATAGTAGATTATGTAACATTAGCATAAGTAGTTTTTAACTCAGAAGGGTAAACTGTTTATTTGATTAGAATATTCATACTAGATTTTTAATAAAAAAAATTACCAAACGATTCCGTGTAAAATAACAATCTATGAATTTCAAATCCACCTTAGTTTCGTTACAATGCCAAAAAAATACTAAGAAGATCTTTTTCTAACGTTTGGTGATGGATGGTCTCCTAGCCGATTTCGACCACGGCGACAACTGCCGACTACTGTCGAGAGCCATCAACTGAGCAGGAGATATTATAGTGCCACAAGTGTACGCGCAAACACAGAGACACTCACTCGTCCCAAACCTACCCGCGCCCGATGTAACGCTGATGCCATAAGATCGAAGGTAGGCTAGGATGCAGTGTCAGAAACACGGGGACAGTCACAACACAACCACACCCGAAAACCAACAATTTATGTTTTAGCACAAATGTTGGCTCCGGCTGGGATTCGAACCCAGGACCCGCGGCTTAGAAGTCAGGTACTCTGACCACTGTAAGACGGTTGCGCTACGATACCAAAATCTATACAAATAAATAAATTTGAAGTGTCTGTTTGTAATAACAATATAACAGTTTTTAACTTAAAGCTTCTAAAAGTATAAACAATACTTATAAGAATAAACAATTCTTCTTTGTTTCAGAGAGCACAAGGGATCTGTGACAGTAAACACCTGGCCGCCGAGCTTCAGCATGTCAAGCAAGTTTTGCAAGACAACAAGCTTCGGGTTCCGCGCCTTCGTCGCAGTGACCGAGTCAAGCCGGCCACAGTCGAGCGTGTAGGTATACGCTCGACTGTGGCAGTCCTACCATATGTCAGAGGAGTCGCGGACAAGATTGGCTATATCTTGGAGCGGGCTTCCATAAGAACATTTTTCAAGCCGCCAAAGAAGATAAGTCAGTTTTCATGTGGTCTCTATTACATAGGGCAAACAAAAAGATCAGTAAAAACCCGCGTTAAAGAACATGTAGCTGATGTGAAGCGTAAAATTTAGTTTCATTTAAATGTGCAGTGTTCGCGTAAATATAAGAAATCATTATAATTCTTATTTTTTTTGTCTGTCTGTCTGTTTGTTCCGGTTAATCTCCGAAACAAAATAAACATTTAAAGGCATTTTAAGCTAATTTACCAACACACCATCCGTTTTAAAGTAAGCCTGAATTCTCACGGCGCTGCGTCGTCACTCTGTAAATGCAGCCTCTTTTTACGTAGGGCTTATATCCGCCATTAAGCGGAAACAGGGACTCCGAGGTCAGACGTTAGACCCTATCGCATGACCGTTAATCCGACGTGCGGTCGGGATCGGTGTTCAGTTGCAGATGCGAACTATTTGAGACATAAATTTGGTAAGGCTTTTTCTTAGTTCAGTTTTAGATAGTAGTTTCATCAACATCATCATAATTTCAGCATATTTTAGTCCACTGTTGAACATAAGCCTACCCCATACATTGCCACGTTACGGTTTTGAGCCACCTACATCCATTTATTTTAGTCCACTGTTGAACATAGGCCTCCCCAATACATTGCCTCGAAACACGGTCCTGAGCCACCTGCATCCATCAACTTCCCGCAAAACCGTGCAGGTCGTCGCTCCATCTAGCGGGGGGTCGCCCTTTACTGCGTTTGCCGGTACGAGGTTGTTGTTGTTTACTTAGTTTTAAAAATTGTTACAAATATTTTGTTGACCTTTTGGTAATATGCGGGACAAAGTGCACAGATATTTTGGTAAATAGGTTTATATTTTTATTATTTTTTCGTAGTGGCTATGACTTTTTTTTGTTTCTTTTTTTTATTTATGTCTTGTTTGTTTTTTGTGCTGTATGTTTTTTAATCGTGAATAAATGTATTACTTACTTACTTACTTATCATTTACTATAATGCCAGTATTAATAATGCCAGTATTAATAATGCCAGTTACTGGACTTCACAGAGCCATACATGGATGATGGTAACCCCTGGGAATGAGGTGATCGCCGCCAAGCTATTTCTACATCTTTATAATACTGCAGTAATTGTACGTTATTTTTAAAATGTGTGAATAGAAAAACAATCCCGCTGGGTTTCTTGCTGCTTCTTTCCAAGACAGAGGCTTTTGTTTGCGAACTAGTGTCGTTTAAAACAGATGACGTTCAATGAGTATTATGTAAATAATCTGTATTAAATAAAAATTATTCTGTTCTATTCAATCCAATCCAAATATCTATATTTATGTATTTTAAAATTTGGCATACATGTTCATTTGCCGAAATTTTCTCTATACAGATTTAATAAATTCCGTGCGCAGCCAGGGCGGGTCTATGTTCACAAAATAAATGATTTCATTTGATTCGATTTGATTTATTACTAAAAGAATGTGCAGTTTTTTCGTTTTGACATATGCTAGGTCACGAAATCTTTTGTGTTGGCTTGCTTCGAAGTTTGTCGATTAATCGGTTCAGCCGCGTGTCTTACGGGTCGCAGTACCTGACTTCTGCGCTGAGGATCCTGGGTTGGAATCCCAGCCAGAATGCAAAGACACAAATTGTTGATTGTTGGTTTGTTTATGCTGTGATTGTCCCCGTGTCTCACACTGCACACCAGCCTACCTACGATCTTATAGCATGAGAGAGTGCCACAGTCTTCGAGGGTATAAGCAGTTGATAGATTGCTTTACTTTTTTAATGAAAGAAAAGTTCATTTGCAAAGTATGAGGGGATAGTGACAATACATACAGACACGAAGACATATTGTTTTAGATTTAATAACACTCAACTAATTCACAGTAAATAGGGCGTCGAACATTCCGACATTTCAAAGACCATTGCCATTCGCGTTCACATATTTGCCAATTTCGTCTGTACTAAATCACCAATGGAACCCCGCTGTTCAAATATATGTCTAATAAATTACTATACAATATAGACGAATTTCCATTGATACGGGGTTATATTGATTTATATTCATTACACTTCCATATGGATTTTTATGAGTGGTAGGATTCCTATGCAGGAATCCGTCTAGGTAGGTACCACCCCAGGGCCAGTTATTCTGCCGTGCAGCAGTAGTGTGCGAACATTACTGTTTCGGTTTGAAGGCCACTTTGAGCTAGCGATTACGCTAGCTCAAAGTGGCCTTCAAACTGGGCATATGAGACTTAAGAACTGATGGCTCAGGGTGACGGGCGCATTGTGGTGTCACACTGTTCTGGGTGACATAGCATTTGTTATGGGCAGACGTTGCACTTACCATCAGGCGAACGCTTTGCCCGTTCCGTCACTTTTATTAAATAAAAAAAGCACTAAGAGGTAGTGCAAATTAATAACAGATGTCATAGGGTGACGGGCGCAGTGTGACGTCACAAAAACGTTCTGAGTGTCAAAGCATTTGTTAAGTTGCACTTACCATCGAATGAACGTTTTTGCTCGCTTCGTCGTTCCTTTGGCAGACAAAGGACATTTCCAAAATTCGCCTCAGTATCAACATACGTTTGACATATACCATAATTCATAGCATATTTAATCCCCTTTCTTCCAAATACGAATTCAGATTAATACAAGAAAATTAAATAGGCATTTCATGAACTACCTTTGAACCCAACTATCTATGTTTTATGGCTGTTGGTTCTTGGGCGAACTTTGTATGGGAGACACACAACTGGTGGTAGGATTCCTATGCAGGAACCCGTCTAGGTAGGTACCACCTCAGGGCCAGTTATTCTGCCGTGAAGCAGTAGTGTTCAAAGAAAGAAACTAATTTTTTCACGGTCTAATCAAAATAGATACAAAACAAAACAAGAAAAAAAATGGAATTACACAGAACATAAAATAATATTGCCCAAAATTAACAAAAATGACATTACTGTGTTTCGGTTTGAAGGGCACTAAGAGCTAGCGTAATCACTTGGCATATGAGACTTAAGAAGTGATGTCTCAGGGTGACGGGCGTAGTGTGGTGTCACACAGATGTTCTGGTTGACGCAGCATTTGTTAGGGCAAACGTTGCACTTACCATCAGGTGAACGTTTTGCTCGTCTCGTCACATTTTCGTATAAAAAAAAAACAACACAACCAGGCCCAAACAGACTACAATTTTTATTTTAGCGCAAATGTTGGCTTTGAACCTAACCCGCTGTGTAGAAGCCTGGTACGCTGACCACTAAGCCACACGGTGTCAAAATAATTTAACATCCATCCAATCCATGATCCAATGTAACATTTAGCTGTGACACTGGACGAATGGCATCACAAAACTGTAGTGTTATTACCTAAAAATACCACCACCAGTTCACTGTCGAGTTTCTGTGTTTCGAGCTAACTAAATTTTATTTCCAACGACCTAACTCGGTCTAGACTGGATATGCGCTGCAATAAGATTCCTCCCGGGAGACGCTTCGCGTGTAAATGCTGGGTAAAAATGCAATCTATATAAATAAACAAAATTGAAGTGTCTGTTTGTAATTTACTGGTGGTAGGATTTCTATGCAGGAATCCGTCTAGGTAGGTACCACCCCAGGGTCAGTTATTCTGCCGTGAAGCATTAGTGTCCAAGCATTGCTATGTTTCGGTTTGATATGGCACTGTGAGCTAGCGTTATCACTGGGCATTTGAGACTTAAGAACTGATGTCTCAGGGTGACGGGCGCATTGTGGTGTCACACAGAGGTGTTCTGGGTGACACAGAGTTTGTTGTGGGCGGACATTGCACTTACCATCAGGTGAACGTTTTGCTCGTTTCGTCACTTTCTACTACTTTTTAAAAAAAAAAACCCATAGACCTTACTCATAGATTGCGACAACAGTTTGTAACTCCCATTTAGTGGTGATTTTCCATAGTTGCCACGCTTGCATCAAATCTTGGACCAATCCCAGGTGTACTCGCGTACCCTCAACCCCTGAGCATCTGCGGCTCCGTACTACGTACTGACGTTTCGTCGTTACAGCCTATCACTAGTCCACTGTTGAACATAGGCCTCCCCCATAGATTGCTACAAAAGTTTGTAGCTCTGATTTTGGGGGGATTTCGCCATAGCTGCCACGCTTGGCAGGCGGGTCGGCAACCGCAGTTTATTTCTTCAGCTGTTCCAGGAGGAAGCTGACGTTTAAATCCTGCGATTACCAACGAAGGTAGTTTGAACACCATGATAAATTATTACTTTATTGAGGTCTTGGGTCCTACTCCGTATCACCGACACTGCACTGTATGATTTTTATTGAAAAATAGTTAGTACCAATTTATAGTACTTCTTGACTATTTCGCGTGGACGAATAAATAAATAAATACAGAAAATGGCTCTCCGTTTTGGAATTCTACCAGCCGAGCTATGGTCTAAATCTCACACATATCGATATATTACTATATATAGATATGTGTATATACTTTCTTATCTATCTCCTTTATTCATTTTTTTTTTATCTTCTATATTCTCTCCTTTATTTTAACATATAAGCGTCGCTACAGTAATATAATGTTTTATACAACATCAATCTACAAATTTTATTGCTTTTGTTAATACTCGATTTTATAAACTTCTTAAGTACGTTCCTCCGAGCGCCGTGAGGACTGCAGCTTAAGAGGAATTAGTGGTAAGTCTTTAAATCCCCACGATCACCCCCTGTCCCTCCCATTTTTCCACAATTAAATTATATTTCAAAAGGAGAGGTCGTCAGTCTTTTATTGCAGGTTTTACTCAGATTTAAAATGTTTAAAAGGTAATTAACAGCTTATAAATAATGAATAAAAGTAAGTTACTTTGCTAAGATCCGCATGCAAAATATAAAAATGGTGTATATTACCTAGTTTTTTGAAGTGCACCACCCGCCCTCCCTCAGTAGCGTGCACAAGCAAACTAACACCGCCACCAGGAACCGCCACCAGGTACCCTCCACCAACCACTACAATACCACCACTAGATAATATACACCACTGAAGTCGAGAACACGACACGTGTTTCGCCCCAAAACGAGGCATTATCAAGCGTAATAGACTCTACGACAGACGGCCGCCGAGTGAGCGGCGCGGTCAAAGAGCTGCCTAATTATACTACAGGTGACGCAAACGGCCCCCACCTACGACATTGCGATTACAATATCGTGATAGCGACCGCTTGCTCACACAATCCACCACCCGAATTACATAAGCAGCCGTTTGCGACCGAATTGATAGCAAACGACTACTTAGAGTATATTTAAACTTTAAGTACTGGATTTAAAGATATTTAAAAGTGGTGAATTCGAGACGTTTGTTTGTTCATTCAGCAGTGCAATGTTATTATTTTTATTTTTAATTATTTCTAATTGTTCCAGCACACACAGCCGAAGCCCCTTGTCGCAAATATGTAGGACTTTAAATGTGTGGTCGCTAGTCAGGTTATGCCCAGTTTCCAAAAGATGTTTTGCGAAGTGTGATCTGTCGGGATTGCAATTTCTGTACGCGGCCAAATGCTCCTTGTATCGGGTATCGAAATTGCGACCAGTCTGACCCACGTAAACGGCGCTGCATTCACTGCAAACAAGTCTATAAACGCCGGATTTTTGGCGTTCATCAATTTTGTCTTTGACGTTACAAGCCCCACTCAGCGAATTGCTTGTCCTGAACGCAACGTAAATATCGTTACGCCTAAGAGTCCTTGCTATTCTCTCAGATACAGGACCCAAGTAGGTCAAACTGCTCACATATCGTCGAACACTTCGGGATGTAGCCGCGTACAGATCTTTGCGAACTATATGAATTTGTTTCTTTTTTATAATGGTGTTAATAATATTTTTAATATTTTTTTTTTTTTTTTATTTTTTTTTTTATATTTTTTTAATATTTTATTTATATTTTTATTTAATATTTTTTTTAATATTTTTTGAATAACCGAATTTTGAATAACCGAATTTCGGTTATTCAAAAAATATTATTAACACCATTATAAAAAAGAAACAAATTCATATAGTTCGCAAAGATCTGTACGCGGCTACATCCCGAAGTGTTCGACGATATGTGAGCAGTTTGACCTACTTGGGTCCTGTATCTGAGAGAATAGCAAGGACTCTTAGGCGTAACGATATTTACGTTGCGTTCAGGACAAGCAATTCGCTGAGTGGGGCTTGTAACGTCAAAGACAAAATTGATGAACGCCAAAAATCCGGCGTTTATAGACTTGTTTGCAGTGAATGCAGCGCCGTTTACGTGGGTCAGACTGGTCGCAATTTCGATACCCGATACAAGGAGCATTTGGCCGCGTACAGAAATTGCAATCCCGACAGATCACACTTCGCAAAACATCTTTTGGAAACTGGGCATAACCTGACTAGCGACCACACATTTAAAGTCCTACATATTTGCGACAAGGGGCTTCGGCTGTGTGTGCTGGAACAATTAGAAATAATTAAAAATAAAAATAATAACATTGCACTGCTGAATGAACAAACAAACGTCTCGAATTCACCACTTTTAAATATCTTTAAATCCAGTACTTAAAGTTTAAATATACTCTAAGTAGTCGTTTGCTATCAATTCGGTCGCAAACGGCTGCTTATGTAATTCGGGTGGTGGATTGTGTGAGCAAGCGGTCGCTATCACGATATTGTAATCGCAATGTCGTAGGTGGGGGCCGTTTGCGTCACCTGTAGTATAATTAGGCAGCTCTTTGACCGCGCCGCTCACTCGGCGGCCGTCTGTCGTAGAGTCTATTACGCTTGATAATGCCTCGTTTTGGGGCGAAACACGTGTCGTGTTCTCGACTTCAGTGGTGTATATTATCTAGTGGTGGTATTGTAGTGGTTGGTGGAGGGTACCTGGTGGCGGTTCCTGGTGGCGGTGTTAGTTTGCTTGTGCACGCTACTGAGGGAGGGCGGGTGGTGCACTTCAAAAAACTAGGTAATATACACCATTTTTATATTTTGCATGCGGATCTTAGCAAAGTAACTTACTTTTATTCATTATAATGGATTTCCGCAAAGTAACGCCTGATTCTATTAACTATAGCTTATAAATAGTTAATAGATTCAAGCGTTAATTTGCGGAAATCCATTATAATGAAGGAAAGGAAGTTGCTAAGATCCGCATTCAGAATATAAAATGGTGTATATTACCCAGTTTTTGAAGAGCACCGCCCGCCCTCCACATTAGCGTGCATAAGCAAACTAACACCGCCACCAGATACCCTCGACCACAACAACACTACCACTGGGCAATATACTCCACTGAAGTCAAGACCACGACACTTGATAATGGCTCGTTTTGAGGTGAAACACGGTGTTAGTTTTATTAGCATATAAATATCATAGAGCTTTTATATTTTTAAATGAATTTAAATGAAACTAATTTTACGGATTTTATCGCGTTTAATTTTTTACTATTTATAACTCGACGTTTCGAGTGCTTTACAGCACCCATGTTCACGGGAGGACTGAGGTGACAGATGTCCTGATATCATAGTTACGTACGTTCAGCTTTTAATTATTATTTTTGGTCCGATCTACGCAGAAAGAGCTAACTGTGTCTTGAAGTCTTGCAGTGGTATGCTTGGTTTTTGATTTAATTTTATTTATTATTGGATCCCAAGCTGGTGGTAATACCCAACCATCTTCTCTATTAAAATTAGGATGTTTTTGATTTCAATAGCCTCGCGAATCATCCTTGGTACTCGTACCTTTTATATTTGTCGGGGAAGTCCACTAATGCTCCAGTGTAGGTTGGCGGGCTTCACATGTCGAAATATTTTTTGAAGTAAAACTTTTTAGGGCGCGGAGATAAAACAAAATAATCTATATATATATATAATAAAATTTCGAGGTGTATATTTTTGTGTGATTATGCATCGTTACATCGCCGCTACCACACGGCGATGCATATTATGCATCGCCGTGTGGTAGCGGCATAAGAGAATCTACCACCCCATCTCGTCCCGTGGGTGTCGTAAAAGTCGACAGAGGGAAATGAAAACCAGGAAATGGGCAGCAGCGTCTTCCTGGAACATCAAAATAAACAAACTGCGGTTGCCAACCCGCCTGCCAAGCGTGGCAACTATGGCAAATCCCCCCAAAATGAGAGTTGCAACACAACGGCCCCTAGTCTCCGGCGGCCCCGCTAGTCCTGGCTACGGTAACGGTCATGGTAACGGCGGGGCAGGGGGTGCGAAGAATCTCCGGAGGAGGAGATCTTGCTACCACTACCGACGACTGGACCTGGCAACATTCAACGCACGCACGCTGAGGACCGACGAGAAGATCTTGGAACTGGAAGAGGAGGTGAGCAAGTTACGTTGGGATATTATAGGATTATCTGAAGTCCGAAGACAGGGGGAGGACACGGTAATCCTTAAATCCGGTTACTTGTTCTACCACCGGGAGGGCGACCATCTGTCCCAAGGAGGTGTCGGGTTTATCGTCCACAAGTCTCTCATTAACAACATTGTCAAGATCGGGAGTGTGTCGACTAGGGTTGCGTACCTTATACTCAGAATAACCAAACGGTATTCGCTGAAGGTCATACAGGTATACGCACCTACCTCGGCACATCCTGATGATGAGGTGGAGGTAATGTATGAGGACATATCAAGAGCCATACATTCCTCCAAAACTCACTACACGGTGTTGATGGGAGACTTTAACGCGAAGCTGGGCATGAAAAAAGACAATGAGCTGGTAGTGGGGCAATTTGGAATAGGGCAACGGAACCAAAGGGGCCAACAGCTGGCCGACTTTATGGAGAAGGAGGGACTCTTTATGATGAACTCCTTCTTTCAAAAGCGGCCCCACAGAAAGTGGACCTGGATGAGCCCGGACGGTTCCACCAAAAATGAGATCGACTTCATCATGACGACCAAACGACAGCTGTTCAATGATGTCTCTGTGATCGCTAGGGTGAAAACCGGCAGTGATCACCGAATGGTAAGAGGCACATTGAACCTGAACGTAAAGCTGGAGAGGTCGCGTCTGGTGAAGTCCACGCTCCGTCCATCTCGTGCCCTTATCCAAAACCCCGAAAGCTTCCAGCTCGAGTTGCAAAATCGTTTTCAGTGCCTGGAAGATTGCGTTACAGTGGATGATATGAACGAGAGGCTCGTGGAAACTGTCCATGCGGTGGGGGCAAAGTTTTGCAAGACCCACCGCACAAAAAAGATCCAGAAACTCTCCGACCATACTCTTAATCTCATGGAGGCTAGGCGAGAAATGAGGCTACAGTCCTCAACTGATGCGTCAGCATATCGGCAACTGAACAGACAGATCTCCAAATGTATGCGGCGAGACCTTCGCAACTTCAATACAGCTCGTATTGAGGAAGCGATAGAGCGAAACCAAGGCTCCAAGGTTTTTGCCAGGGATCTGTCTGCCGGAAAGAGCCAACTGACTAAGTTGAGGACCGAAAGCGGTGGCGTCATTTCCGCTGGAGCAGAGATTTTGAGTGAGATCGAGAGATTTTATGGACAGCTGTACACATCGTCGTTGGAGCCACACACTAGTGTGAGTAACGACCCAAGAGCAAGTCTCGTCCGACACTATTCCGATGATATCCCGGACGTCAGTCTGAGCGAGATTAGTATGGCTCTCAAACAGCTTAAGAATGGCAAAGCGCCGGGTGAAGATGGAATCACAGCAGAGCTTCTGAAAGCGGGTGGAAAGCCGATACTAGTAGTCCTTCAGAAGCTCTTTAATTCCGTCATCCGGGGCGGCGCTACGCCGGAAGCGTGGAGTAGAAGCGTGGTTGTCCTGTTCTTCAAGAAGGGCGATAACGCCCTCTTGAAGAACTATAGACCGATATCGCTTCTAAGCCGCGTCTACGTGCTGTTTTCGAGAGTCATAACGAATCGTCTCGCAAGCAGACTTGATGACTTCCAGCCTCCCGAACAAGCCGGATTCCGAAAAGGCTATAGTACCATAGACCACATACATACCCTTCGCCAGATTGTACAAAAGACCGAAGAGTACAATCTTCCGCTATGTTTGGCGTATGTGGACTATGAGAAAGCCTTCGATTCCGTCGAAATTTGGGCGGTGCTAGAGTCGCTTCAGCGGTGCCGAATTGACTGTCGGTATATCGATGCGTTGCAGTGCTTGTATACCAATGCTACGATGGCTATCCGAGTACAGAACCAGAGTACGAAACCGATCCAATTGCAGAAAGGTGTAAGACAGGGTGATGTAATATCCCCGAAACTCTTCACCGCTGCATTGGAAAATGTTTTCAAGCTACTGGACTGGAAAGGATACGGTATTAACATCAATGGCGAATACATCACTCACCTTCGATTTGCCGACGACATAGTCATAATGGCAGAATCGCTGGAGCACCTTAGCGCTATGCTCAATGACCTCAATAGTGTCTCCCAACGGGTAGGTCTTAAGATGAACATGGACAAGACGAAGATCATGTCTAACGTCCATGTCACACCTATACCGGTTATTGTTGGGAACACTACGATCGAAGTTGTTGACGAATATGTATACCTAGGACAGATTGTCCGACTAGGTAGGTCCAACTTCGACCAAGAGGTCAATCGACGGATCCAACTCGGCTGGGCAGCGTTCGGGAAACTGCGTCACATCTTCTCGTCGAGTATACCGCAATCCCTCAAAACAAAAGTGTACAACCAGTGCGTGTTGCCAGTGATAACATATGGAACCGAGACGTGGTCCTTCACTGCAGGCCGCATGAGGAAGCTCAGAATCGCTCAGCGAGCTATGGAAAGGGCTATGCTCGGAGTTTCTCTGCGAGATAAAATCCGTAACGATGTTATCCGCAGCAGAACTAGAGTAACCGACATAGCCCTAAGGATTAGCAAGCTGAAGTGGCAATGGGCCGGCCATATAGCTCGGAGAACCGATAACCGTTGGGGAAGAAAGGTTCTCGAGTGGCAACCTCGTACCGGCAAACGCAGTGTAGGGCGACCCCCCACTAGATGGAGCGACGACCTACACGGTTTTGCAGGAAGTCGATGGATGCAGGTGGCTCAGGACCGTGTTTTGTGGCAATCTATGGGGGAGGCCTATGTTCAACAGTGGACTATGGTAGGCTGAAATGATGATGATGATGCATCGTTTTCGCGCATCGTTTCTTAATTAATATTTATGGATTAATTAGCAATCCATACTAATATTATAAATGCTCCCTTTGGCCCTTTGTCTGTTTGTTACCTTTTCACGGCTCAACCGTTAAACTGATCTTGACGAAATTTGGCACAGAGATAGCTTGCATCTCGTAGACGTACATGGGATACTTTTTATCCCGGAAAATCAAACAGTTTTCACGGGATATTTTAAAAAACTTGAATCTATACGGACGAAGTCGCGTACATCGGCTAGTTGTTTGTATACTGAACCGTATTTTACGGTGAATAATGTTTTTGTAAGTTCATGTATATTTATTTTAATAATTTTTTTTTTTTTTATAAAAACGTCGTTCTCCTGTATCGTGGGTGCGTTTTACAAACATACATTTCACATACACAACACAACCAGACCCTAAAAGCAACAATGTTTTTGCACAAATGTTGCCTCCGGCTGGGAATCGAACCCAGGACCGGTGGCGCAGAAGTCAGGTACGCTAATCACTACGCCACGCGGTCGAAAAGTTTCGCGTCTTTCACGGGTACAGAGTTGCACGCGCTCTTTTTAACCAACATCAAAAAAGAGGTATTCAATTCGATTTCTTACGCGATATCTTTGCCAATTGTTAACCGATTTCAGTGAATCATTTTTTAGTTGAATAAGTTATACTCGAAGTTGACTCCATAAAAAATGTTCAAGTTCTGATGATCCCCTTAAAATAGCATAACGATGTTTGGAGTCGGTAAAGTCGGTTTTTCATAAACATGATTGTTTTCATGTAGATACATGCAGGTTTCCGCACGATATTTTCCTTCACCGCAGAGCGTAGATCATTCGCGAACTTTGAAATTTAAGGTTATGCCTGTCCCTAACCTTTCAAGATATATCTTTTAAAGAACATTAATAAAAAACTAATATAGCTGTCATCTCCAACTGAGCTTAAACACTTGTGCTAAGAGATCGTTCACGACAATAGTTCAATGGGCCCGAACTTGCGACGTCATACTTTACAGTCCGAACTCATTAGGCGTATAAAGTTTAACGATCTTATTCGTAAAAAAATTAGAAGGTTTATAGCCTTGTAACAAAGAGATTACTCAATTTTGAAAGAAGTTTGCAGCCAAATATATAAAAATACATGGATGTTTTTACGGGTGGTAGGATTCCTATGCAGGAATCCGTCTAAGTAGGTACCACCCCAGGGCCAGTTATTCTGCCGTGAAGCAGTGGTGTGCAAACATTACTGTTTCGGTTTGAAGGGCATTGAGAGCTAGCGTAATCACTGGGCATATGAGACTTAAGAACTGATGTCTCAGGGTGATGTCACACAGAAATGTTCTTAGTGACGCAGCATTTGTCATGGGCAAACATTGCACTTACCAACAGGTGAACGTTTTGCTCGTCTCGTCACATTTTCCAATAAAAAAAAGAACTTTTTTTACTTATGTAGAAATAAAATTTGATTAGGACGACAACATAACCATGTTGAAGTATCCCACAGCGGAGTTTTATAATAAGTCTAGTAGGCGTAATTATTCAGTGTTATAAGTCTATCATAAGTATTTTTTGTGAATAAGACCATGATAAGTTAATCGTGATGTATTTTCTGATGGCGGTATGGCCCACAACCAAACCACAGTGGCGTTCTTCAAACTAGATAATACATACCATAATGATTTCTTGTATTTACGCGAATACTACACATTTAAATAAAACTCATTGTTACAGATTTTATCGCGTTTAATTTCGAACTATTTGTAACCCGACGTTTCGAGCGCTTCACAGCACCCATGGTCACGGGAGGACTGAGGTGACAGATGTCCTGATGTCATAGTTAACCCGGGGTACCTTCAACTTTTAAAGGTACCCGCTTTAAAATTTGCATACGATCTTAATATATATATTTTTTAATTCAACTCGTCGTCGTCGTCGTCGTTTCAGCCTATCAATAGTCCACTGCTGAACATAGGCCTCCCCCATAGATTGCCACAAAAGTTTGCAGCTCTCGTTTTGGGGGGATTTTGCCATAGTTGCCACGCTTGGCAGATGGGTTGGCCACCGCAGTTTATTTATTCAGATGTTCCAGCAAGATGCTGCTGCCCATCTCCTGGTTTACATTTTCCCTCTGTCGACTTTTACGACACCCACGGGATGAGACGGGGTGGTAGATTCTCTTAGGCCGCTACACACGGCACTACATATACACTAAATTTAATTCAACTACATATACACTAAAGTATATAGGCGGAATGCCTGAGGCATTCTCTACCAGTCTACCAAAGGGCGATGCAGAGACAGGATAAGGTAGGTGTTGTAGGAAGTGAATTTATAGAAAAAAAATTAAAATATATACATAAATACATATAAGATGAATAATATATATAATATATGTATAATATAATATTTTGTTTCTTAAACTGTACGGGGTTGTTGTTACCTATGTAATAACGCATGATTCCAGTAAACGATGCCGAAAAAAAAATGAATAATATCTTTATGCGAATATCGAAGAAGAAATATTCTTTTTGACTTAAGCGGGGATTACGTAAATGTCAAACCTTTTTTCATAAATCAAATCATATAATTTGGATACATTATGGTATTTTTAAGCTCGTGACAGGATGGAGGGAAATTCTGCTGAAGTTATTGAGGCATATTCATTTACTAAGAAGAGATTAGTGGGAAATCCACTAAGAGAATTTTAAAGGGGAAGATTTTTTTTGGTAGAAATTGTCGTTCAGTTCGAGAATACCTTTCATTCTAAAATCTAATAGAATCGTCCGTTATATCAATTCTTTTTTACAAAGCGTAGGTTCTTCTTCTTTATAGATCCTGGCAACCAGCTACTAAATCAAGCCAATTTTGCCAATGTCGAGTAATTATTTAATTATAACTTAATTTCGATCGACAGTAAAATGATAGTTGAATATTTCTGTGTGACACCACACTGCGCCCGTCACCGCGGGTAATAGTCCGCCACGCTGCTCCAAAATGGGTCCTTCACATGTCCTCGAAATATTTGAGATGTGCCGGCACCAGGGACCAAACTCGGGACCCATTTTTTTTTTTAATCTTTTTAATCACTGGGCATATGAGTTTTAAGAACTGACGTCTCAGGGGGACGGGTTCAGTGTGCCACGCAGAAATATTTTAGGTGACGCTGCATTGCTATAGTCGGATGTTGCACTTACCATCAGGTGAACGTTTTGCTGATCTCGCCGCACTTCTCATAAAAACGCCGCTTTAGTTTACACACTTATCGCACCAAAACTGCCATGACAAAGTTGAACGAACCACATGTCGAAAGGGTAATAATAATTGCAGTACATTTACAAGCGCATACACATTATCAGACAAAGGGTCGGTGCGTCGAACCGGGAAAATCATGCGGGTTGGAAAATAAAAGAGTTGGTAACGTTAATACATACGCATGTGCATGGGGGGCAGCCACACGTAATGCCAACTCGTGTTATGAAAATCTGACATGAAATATATTGCTTTATTTTGCAACGTGCTACGACTTTGCATGGTTCTTACATGCTTTTATTAAACTTTCTTTCTTCTTATTTGTTAAGAGTTATCATTTAAATTATTATTTTGCAACTAAGTAATTTAAATCAATAAGATGTGATATGCTCGGAGTTTCTCCGCGAGATAAAATCCGTAACGATGTTATCCGCAGCAGAACTAGAGGAATCGACTAAGCCCTAAGGATTAGCAAGCTGAAGTGACAATGGGCCGGCCATATAGCACGTAGAACCGATAATTGTTGGAGAAGAAAGGCTGTCGAGTGGCAACCTCGTACCGACAATCGCAGTGTAGTGCGACCAATCGCTGTAAAGCAGTACTTTGAAAGCAATTAAAAATTTTGGTAATGCTGGCACCGGGAATCAAACCAGGGTCACTCACGTACTATGTCAGATGGCAGACAGATTAGCGATCGC
The DNA here is from genome assembly GCA_019845155.1 of Luehdorfia chinensis. Taxonomy (NCBI): domain Eukaryota; kingdom Metazoa; phylum Arthropoda; class Insecta; order Lepidoptera; family Papilionidae; genus Luehdorfia; species Luehdorfia chinensis. The sequence continues at coordinate 921,507 of JAHVAK010000097.1, read as the reverse complement.
AGTATTAAAATCGCTCAGGTCTTTTTGTTTAGATCAAAATCACAGGTCTTTTTGTTTAGATCAAAATATACTGGGCGTATGAGACTTAAGAACTGATGCCCCAGATTGACGAGAGTAGTGTGGTGCCACTCAGAAATGTTCTTGGCGACACAGCATCTGTTATGGGCAGACGTTGCTCTTACCATCAAATTAAAAGAAATCTCGTCTCGCCATTCAATTCCAGATCAAAGTGTAGGTCTATAAAACATCCACTCCGTACTAAGAAAGAAAGAAAGAAAGAGAGTAACACATTTATTCACGGTCTAATCACAATAGATACAAAACAAAACAAGAAAAATAAATGGAATTACACAGAACATAAACTAATATTACAAAAGTGAATAAATTATATAAAATGAGTCTGTGTAGCAGCATAATACCGTTAAATGGACAGGACTCAGTAAAAATCGAGATACAGAGACTTAAATTGCTCTGATCCCGACACTGGTTTTCATTCCGGCCCGCACTCCGAGGCAACTCGGACGGCTGCGTCAGTGCACTTACACCACTGACCACTGAGAGATGCAGCCATCATTTACGTCTCTATTCACAATATTGCAAGTCAAAGGACCACGTGGCCTAGTAGTGGTCAGAGCACGTTCCAGCCGGTGCCAATATTTTTGCAGAACACATATCGTCGGTTTCCCGGTCTAGTTGTGTTGTGAATATGAAATAAAACCGACCCACGATTTTTTTTTCATTATTGGATAAAGTGATGAAACGAGCAAAACGTTCACCTGATGGTAAGTGTAACCTCTGCCCATAGCAAATGCAGTGTCACTCAGAACATTTCTGTGTGACACCCCACTGCGCCCATCACCCTGAGACATCAGTTCTTAAGTCTCAAATGCCCAGTGATTACGCTAGCTCACAGTGCCCTTCAAACCGAAACACTACTAACAATAACTGGCCCTGGGGTGGTACCTACCTAGACGGATTGCTGCATAGGAATCCTACCACCAGTGAACCCACGATAGAAGAGATAAACTATTGTGCAGCCTTTAGTTATAAATTCGGTCTAAGGGGACCGAATTTAGCTTTAGAAAAACAGAAATTCAACAAAAAGGTCAACATTACTCAGGACAAACAGATCAATCACAACGGAACAAACCGGAGCCTAAAAAAATAAACTTTAATCACGGTCTGTTTATTCGAAGGGAATTGGGTACGGCTGCGATGGATGTCGACCCCACATCAAGAACACGATGCGCTTAGTGACGATATATCAGCGATCTGTCCGTCCGTCTGTGCGAGATGACTCGCCTGTACAACCACTTACGTTGTTTTTAAGATAACATCTCGGTCTGTTTGTACCGACACGAATTGCTTATGGGGTAATGTTTTCCATTGGTTAAGCTTGGAGGAAGTTGTGTCTTATATTACCTTAGAAGACAATGTAACAAATGTTTTTGAAGTTTCATTAACATAGAGAGTGACAATAATATCACATTTAAAAAAAAGTAAAAAGTACAACTTATTAATGTCCCACTGCTGAACACAGGCCCTCTCATTACTGTTCGCCACTTTGCCTAATGGGAGTTGCCAATCTTCATCCTTGAAATATTTTTAATCCTCGGACACCGCGGCCGCTGTATTTTTTATAGAGCGTTTCAATGTTCTAAATGAAAAAAAAAAGAAAAAATTACAAACTACTATTCAATTGTTTCTAGTTTAGAAAATATAATACGAGTAGGTAAGTAATTAATAGATCTTCGTCTATTCGCGAGTAGCGCGGGCGAGCGTGGGGCTGTTCGCTCACACCGCGGCATTTTTCATACTTTTAGCATTTTTATATCTATCATACGTGTCATCATCTTTCGATTGTATCCGTGTTTTGATAGCCTAATTTGAACAATAAGCGGTTATTGTGACTTAACTATAATAGTTAGACATATTGCCTCGCGGACTTTTTTGCGAGTAATGATGAGTATTATGAAAATGTAGTACATGATTTTTTTATAATTAATAGTTTTTGCATCGCACGCCAAATAATGACTTTTATCAGTAAATTTTTGATACCTTGAGTTACATCATAGCAATTTTCGTAGGAATCTCGTTTTTTTTTCTAATTAAATACAACTTATGTTTGTCTGTGATAATGTAATTGTATACAGGTGAAAGAATTTTTAGAATCGGTTCAGTAGTTTTTAATAAATATTCATTACAACCAAACATAACAAAAATCAAATCTTTCCTCTTTATAATATTAGTTTAGATATATAAGTAGATACTACTGATGGGGCAACTTGATAATCTTGTTTAAACTGTCACCGAGAACGTTATGCGATGGATCGATCGTCAGTGGGCTAAATAATTGGACGCCGTCCATCTGGATGAATCCATTTCAACTGCGTCCGTTTGGATGTATCGTCAGTGCTGGGCTTCAAATAAAACGCGATAACATCCGTAAAGTTTCAATTATATTAAATGTGTAATATTCGCGTAAATATAATAAGTCAGTATGGAAAGTTCGGTTTTAATTTTGTCTAAGTCATCAACAACCCACCCTACTGTTGGATGTCTCAAGTATGGACAATCTGACGTAATCGCACGGGCAGCTGACGGACTTGGATATTGGTGGTAGGATTGCTATGCAGGAATCCGTCTAATTAGGTATAACCGAAGGGCCAGGTATTCTGCGGTGAAGCAGTGGTGCGCAAATATTATTGCGTTTCGGTTTGAGAGGCGCTGAGAGGTAGTGTAATCACTGGGCATATGAGACTTAAGAACTGATATCAGTGCGGTGTGTGCATTTGTGATAGGCATACGTTGCGCTTACCACTACGTAAACTTTTTGCACGTGTCGTCACCATATCTATTAACCTGGATGTCTATATCGTAACTCTGATAGGTTTCGTGATCGGTTTTATTTCGGCGTATGAAGCTTTTTCATTGGTTAAAGGGATTAAAATGTAACCGGTCACGAAACCAACCAGAGATGCACAGTAGACCACCTGGTCTGTGTATTATCCGTCGGGCAATATTGCATTAACCTAACCTTCTAATGTATATTTTGAAATGAAAGGATATTGTAAAAAATCAGTTTTCCATATATAGAAAGAAAGAAAGAAAGAAAGAAAGAAAGAAAATAACTTTCGACAGTCGAGAGGCGGTTGTGTAGATTACACAAACCTTGCAATGTGATAGCAGCGTGAGTCACCACATTGTAAGGATTTGCTGCGAACCCAAAAATTATGTTAGGTTCCGTGAATAATAAAGTTATTTTTTTAGTTGGTTAAAGTGATGAAACGAGCAAATCGTTCACCTGGTGGTAAGTGCAACGTGTGCCCATAACAAATGCTGTGTCACCCAGGATAATCTGGGTGTCACCACACTGTGCCCATCACCCTGAGACATAAGTTCTTAAGTCCCATATGCCCAGTTATTACGCTAGCTCACAGTGCCCTTCAAACCGAAACACAGTAATGTTTGCACACTACTGCTTCACGGCAGAATCCATATACATAGCCTATATATATATATATATATATATATATATAGTGGTAGTGTTTAAATGGTGGGGGGTATCCCGGTGGCGGTGTTAGTTTGCTCGTGTACGCTACTGTTGCTCTTCAAAACTAGGTAATATACACCATTTTATATTTTGCATGCGGATCTTAGCATTCCTTCATTCCGTAACTAAAACACAACTCCAGCCAACAAAGTCACAACTGATGTGAAATAGTCGTGCGAACATCTTTACCAGGAATGAACATGGCCGCCTGTGCGGACCGCTCAAAAGCACAAATAGATTCGCGAGTCACTCGGCCACAGTTAGGGAACGTTGTACAATGGATGCAACTTCCGCGAGTTCGGTATTTATAATTTCCTTCCGCAGCTCGAGCTGCTTGTGTCGAACAAAGTACTTTCATAGCATGTTGCAACGGTCTTTACTTGTTTTATTTAGTTATTTAAACTTCTATGCACTTAAATTGTGCATATGGCGGACGTAATGCCTGAAGGCATTCTCTCCCAGTCAACCATAAGGCTTAGCAGAGATAAAATAGCGATAGGCGGTGCAGCAAACATAGAAAAGAAAAAAACAACATTAGAAAAAAAATGTACGTAGATATCAAAATAATATACATAATTATATACATAATAATTTTATATATTATTAACCGACGAAAGAACGGAGGAGGAGACGCTTAACTTCACGCTTCACGCTAAACTTTAACCGCGGGTAATTATTTTTCTAAAACTAAAGTAGCCTAAGTTACCCGCTATAATATCAGCTATCTGTGAGTGAAAGTCCTGTCAAAATCGGTATAGCCGTTACGGAGATTAGCCGGAACAAACAAACAGACAAAAAATTTAATTTTTTTTTCTTCTTATAATTACCGTATATACTTTCATAAGCATAGAGTAAAAAGCTGTTATTTTTTTATTACAAACAGACACTTTAATTTTATTTATTTGTATTGATTTGCGTGATGTTTTTATTATCAGAAAGGTACCCCATAAATGCCATATAATATTAATGAAGGAAAGAAAGTTACATAGAAATTATATAGACTGGGTAAAGTTACCTACTAGGTACCTAGCGGCGGTTCCCGGTGGCGGTGTTAGTCTGCTCTAGCATGCTGGTATTGGAAGGCGGGTGGCCTCTTCAAAAACTAGGTACGCACCATTTTATATTTTGCATGCGGATCTTAGCAAATTAACTTTCTTTCCTTCATTATAACGGATTTCCTCAAAGTAATGATTTCAGAGTAATGATTCTATTAACCATATGTTAAGTTCTGATGATGGAATCCATGATAAAATCATCAAACTCTTAAATTCGCATAAGCAAATGTGGAGCTGCTGCGTGGAAGTCGTTTTTTTTTTTAAAATAATTATTTTGTGAATATCTTTCTCTCTCTCTCTTAGGTTAGATAGTGGCATTTTTTTTTAAAGGCTGTCCTATTTTGGACGATGTCTAGCACCACAGCTATACTCTCGACTTCGGTATGAAGGGCACTGAGAGCTAGTGTAATCACTGGGCATATGAGACTTAAGAACTGATGTCTCAGTGTGACGGGCGCTGAGAGGTGCGAACACAAAAATGTTCTGGGTGACACAGCATTTGTTATGGGCAGACGTTACACTTACCATCAGGTGAACGTTTTGCTCGACTCGCCGGTCCGGGTATTTTAAGTCTGAACTTTCTGAACCTAACCTTACTAACCTTTTTCTAACCTATGCACATACACACCACAACTAGATCTGACTACCAACGATTTGTGATTTCACACAAATATTGGTCCCGTTTGGGATTCGAACCGAGGTCCTACGGCGTGAAAGTTAGGTATTCCGTCCACTAGGCCACGCGGTCGCCCAGATACTAATAAAATTTAATATTTAACTACAACACAGTCGCAGTAGTTTTTGTAAACATCAAATACATCCAGGGGGGCTTGTGAATGATGTTTTTTATGCTAGGCTAAATAACCGTAAATACCGGCACAAAATAACAAAACTCTCTCTATTATACAGATGTAATAAGGTCCAGAATTCTGCAAAAGTAGTCCCCTGGAAGGTCCCCAAACAAATGTTGATTTATTCGTGCACCTGCTTTGTTTAGTGGTTTTGGGGACGAATTGCTTTTTGAAATATTCGTAAGTTATTTTATATAGACTTAATAAAATGGGGTATAATACATGCATGATAATAACCAATGAGAATGAGATGATCGCTGCCAAGATTCTTTTCCATTTTAATATTAATGATACGATTGTAATTCGATTGTTTTTAAAATGCTTACATACGTCACATACAGCCTTTTTCCCACTTTCCGCTCTCGCGGGAAACGAAATGTGACGGGTGGCGAACCACGACGCCACCATTTTGGTACGAGTCGAAAAAATTATTAGTCCCCATTGCGTTCCCACGAGCAGTATAGTGACAGCATTGCATAGCATGGTGTTATTCAGTACGAAGGAAGACTGTCCGTACAATACCTTAGTCGACTCTTACGATAGGTAGGAAGAGGTAGGTGCTATTCTACTTCCATTTGCAGTCTGCCAACCAGCATTGGAGCAGCGTGGCGGATTCTTCCTAGCTCCAAAACCCTCTCAGAAATGAGAGGACAGGCTGAGCACAGGCCGTGCTCAGCCGCGGTACATTTATGGGTTGAGACTTTACTTTTTTATAACACTGTAATGTTTTAAATTAAATAATTTCTTTTTTTTTATTGATTACAGACTAGGGTCTGTGTTTTCGTCGGACTTGAATCCACTACTTTGTAAGCTTTGTGAACAAATTTAGTGCGTATGTTTTTTTTGGTTGCGCAAGTCTGTTATTATACTTTTTTAATAGACTCATTCAGTGTCTACAAGACGATATTCTATGAAAGCATAACGCAATAAAATCTCTATTAACTTTTTTTTCATTTGATACTATAAATTATGAGAGGCAATAAAAGCATAGAGCCACGATATATTTCCACTGCGACGCTAAAAGCGCCTCATAGCAGCGCACGTGACCGCGCCGGCGACAATGATTCAACGCATTACTAGAAGTGGTAGTTACAGAATTCAATTGCATGGAAAAATAATTAAAATAAAAAAATCTACGTTTTTTGACTTACATCTCTGTTTGTAATCATAGCCAACGTAAACAATTGCCAATTTTTATTTTTTCATCCTACGCTCATGGACCTTTGTTCCCGATACAGAACAAAAAAAAGTATGTCGTTGTTAAATGATATAGAAACGTGTGGTTCTGGCCTGACCTGACTGATCTGGCTGAGCGATTGGTTTCTGCGATACGGGTCCAGTCCATAATTGGATTCCCGGAACGGTAGAAATGTTTGTGTGGCCTACAGATAGTTGTTTCTAGTCAGGTTCATAATGGTTACTCATATTTATGTGACTTTACTCGCTTCTACCGAATTACTCCATTAGACTAAACTTGACTTTTGAGTCTCTTCTAGTACTTTATATCAAAAACTATCTCACTATATGGCGGATAGAGTACCCCGTGACCTCAAGCAGCCGGAGCGGTTATGGCGCTCTATCCGTAAGGGCTTCTGTCTACTACTACGTTGGAGGAATTTTTATTGATGCTTCATACTTTAGAGGACGCTTTAACGTAGTTTGAGATATTGTCCACCGTTATATCTTGAGCTACAAAGACACTTTGTTACTTTTTAATTTGACAGGATACCAAATGGGCAAACAATTGGAAATTATGTTAGGTATTTACTTTTTTCAGAAGCCTGTCAAATTATCTTCGTAGATAAAAAAACTTTTGTTTTATCTTGAGATTTGATAAGAAAACCGGCAGAATAACAGTTGTTATACCACTGCAGCATCACGGTGAGTCAAATGCCTTTTTTACATGCCGTTTACATAGTGTAGAAAATATTGCCTAGTGGTAGTGTTGTAGTGGCGGAAGGGCATTTGGTGGCGGCTCCTTTAGACGGTATTAGTTTGCTTGTGTGCAATTGAGGGAAGGCGAGTCAAAAATTAGGTAATACCATTTACCACCATCGGCTTATTGCAAGATTATGGGTACTGCGAACTATTTAGCCCATTTTCACCTGAGCTTACTAATCCTTAGTGCTGCAACCGTTACCCTTGTTCTTTTTTTTTATTGTATAAAGTGATGAAACGAGCAAAACGTTCACCTTATGGTAAGCGTCTGCCCATAACAAATGCTATGTCACCCAGAAAATTTCTGTGTGACACTACACTGTGCCCATCACCCTGAGAAATAAGTTCTTAAGTATCATATGCCCAGTGGTTACGCTAGCTCACAGTGCCCTTCAAACTGAAATACAGTAAGTAAAAAAATTCTGCCCTGAAACAGTAGTGGGCAAAACACTACTGTTTCAGGGCAGAATAACTGGCCCTGGGGTGGTAGTTTGCTCGTGTACGCTACTGTTGCTCTACAAAACTAGGTAATATTCACCATTTTATATTTTGCATGCGGATCTTAGCATTCCTTCATTCCGTAACTAAAACACAACTCTATCCAACAAAGCCACGGTGCCCTTCAAACCGAAGCACAGTAATGTTTGAACACTACTGCTTCACGGGAGAATAACCGTGGAGGCCGTGGGGTGGTACCTACCTTTTGCGCCTATCGTCGTTACAGATTATGTCTCACTGATAAATTCAAAACAGCCCTTTCCACCCCTTCCCACTTAAGAAGGTTCATAATTTCAGCCCACACCAGTTCACTCCTGAACATAGGCCTCCCCCATATATTGCCAAAACAAACGGCATTCTTCGACTACCCGCAAAATCGTGCAGGTCGTCGGTACGAGGCTGCCACTCGTGAACCTTTCTTCCCCAACGGTTATTAGTTCTACCAGTGGTAGCTGCGTAAGATAATCTACCAGCCCATCTTGTCCCGTGCGTGTCGTAAAAGTCGACGGAGGGAAAATTAAAACCAAGAGATGGGCAGCAGTATCTTCCCGGAACATAAATAAAATAGTCTAGGTAGGTACCACCCCAGGGCCAGTTATTCTGCCGTGAAGCAGTAGTGTGCAAACATTGCTGTGTTTCGGTTTGAAGGGCACTGAGAGCTAGCGTAATCACTGGGCATATGAGACTTAAGAACTGATGTCTCAGGGTGACGGGCACAGTGTGGTGTCACACAGTAATTTTCTGGGTTACACAGCATTTGTTATGGGCAGACGTTATACTTACCATCAGGTGAACGTTTTGCTCCTTCTGTCACTTTTATGAAATAAAAAAAAAACTGTGATTGCCAGGCGTGGCAGCTATCGTAAAATTATTCCAGATAAGAAGGTATAAAGTGAGATATTCAGATGTTTGTATGTATTCTTGCCTCGCACTTCTAAGTAGGCTAAAGACATTTTTACACGTACCAATGTTACCTGGTCTCGAGCGGCTAGTGGACAGAGATGCCTTAACGAGATAAGGCACGGCGGCGCCGTTCGAGGATCCACTTCATATTATATGAATATTAACGTTTGAGATAAATTTGAGCTGGCAGCGTGCTTGCGGTAATGGCGTAGATTACTTAGTTAGTGAACGTGGTACTTTGGCAGCGAACTCGACGAAAATTGAAAGAAACGTTGGCGTCGAAATTCTTGTCGAGTTTTCTTTACGGAACAAAGAGACGAGACGAGCAAAACGTTCAAGTGATGGTAAGTGCAACGTCTGTCCATTACAAACGCTCGTCGCCCTGTGACACCAGTTCTTAAGACTCATATGCTCAGTTTCTTATCGGTGAAAGGATTCCTATGCAGGAATTCATCTAGAAAGGTACCCCAAGCCTGTTATTCTGCCGTAAAGCATTAGTGTGCAAACATTACTGCGATTTGGTCTGAAGGGCACTGAGAGCAAGTGTAATCACTTGCCATATGAGACTTAAGAACTGATGACTCAAAGTGTCAGGCGCACTGTGGTGCCACACAGGAATGTTCTTGGTGACACATCATTTGTTATGGGCGGATGTTGCACCTACCATCAGGTGAACGTGTTGCTCGTCTCATCCTACGTCCGTTTGTATCCAATAAAAATACACTAGCTAGCACCAGTGCCCTTCAAACTGAAACAGCAATTCTTGCACACTACTGTTTGGCAGAATAAGTTGCAGTGATACTTAATTGGATTCCTGCATAGAAATCCGAATGGAAGTCCAATAAAACATGAATAGTGCTGGTGACAAAAGTGAAATTGATTGAATGAATTAATAAAAATATTACACCCTGTAAAATAATTGCTTACTATGTAAACAATTATTAAAGAATCGATGAATATTACTTAAGAATAACAGAAACGTTACGCGAAAACGATGCACGAAATAATTGCACTCAAATTTGACCTTGAAATTTTACTGTCATGGCGCCCAAAGGAGTTACCTATACATTATTAGTCGTTTTGTAATTTGTAGTATTTCATATTCACTGTTATATTTCCCCCCTTGGTTAAATATAAAACTTTATAAACTTATTTGAAACTTAAAAGAACAAAACTACACATTTTATTAATAATATAATAAAATATGTAACGAATTAACAGATAAATTTGAAAAGGCAGTGATTAAACGAAAAATGCTTTTCAATACATATTAATTGAAAAAATCTAAATTAAAATGAAGACGTAGTATCTTAACAATTTTTAAATCAATTTAAAAAATGAATAGACACAAATTAAGGAGTAAAGTTGGCAGCGTACCGAATCCCCAGCTACTTCGTAATTAAAACCGTCAATTTGCCGCCATTACTGCTAAACGCTGCGATCAAAATCTGGCTTTAACTCGCCGCTGAGCGGGCTCGATAGGCGGGAAAAATTACATCGGCCATTTTTTATTATTGAAGTGAAACTTCTTTGGGCGCGATGAGACTAACTTTTCAATGTCGAATTTTATATGTTACGTTTTAATATAAAATGTTTTTAACTCGAAAAGGACGGAAAATAATAACTTGGCCGGAGAGGAGAAAAGAGTAAACTATGCTAAAGTTGACTTTTGGCGCCAACTCGAAAAGTGGCGGCAGTTTTTTTTTATTGAATTTTGTAATTTCTGTGTTTTGATGTTTAATGTTGATAGTTTATTATGCAGCAAGCGCTCGTGAAAGTGTACAGTGATTGGAAGATTCAATTCAAGACCAAAATTGTACTTTTCGTTTTGTCGCCATCAGTAGAGCAGAACTTGGAAGAGAGATCTATGTCCAGCAGCGAACTTGTAACCTGCTCAAGAAGAAGTATAAGTAGTAAAAAATATATTTAAAATAAAAAATAATTTATTTTCATAGAAGTTTCGCAATAACTATTAGTATTTCTGTAATTAATTTCAATTATCCGCAAGAATACGCAAAGCTGGCAACACACTCCATCTTCATTACAAAGATTTCCATTACGCCCTGCAACCGCAAGCGGCGGATAGGAGCATTAAATTTCAATTTAATTATTTTTGTAGCACTGGCGTGTGTTAAGAAATATTTGGAAAAACAACTGTGTTTAGTTGACGCGATGAAATATACATTTATGTAATGATTTCTTATATTCAATACTACACTTAACCGGTGGTAGGATTCCTATACAGGGATCCGTCTTGGTAGGTACCACCCCAGGGCCAGTTTTCTGCCGTGAAGCAGTAGTGTGCAAACATTACTGTGTTTCGGTTTGAAGGGCACTGAGAGCTAGAGTAATCACTGGGCATATGAGACTTAAGAACTGATGTCTCAGAGCGAGGGGCGCAGTGTGGTGTCACACAGTAATTTTCTGGGTGATACAGAATTTGTTATGGGCAGACGTTACACTTACAATCATGTGAACGTTTTGCTCGTTCCGTCACTTTGATGAATTAAAAAAATAATATTAAAAAAACACATTTAAATAAAACTAACCCATGGGTGCTGTAAAGCGCTCGAAACGTCGGGTTGTAAATAGTTGAAATAAAACGCGATAGAATCCGTTAAATTGGTTTTATCTACATTTATGTTTAAGTTATAAAAATGGTGGAGCCGTGGTAGCTCAGTAGACGGGCGCTTGCTTTAAGTTTCACAGTACGCGTGTCACCTGAGTTCGTTCCCCGGTACCGCACCGGCATCTCTAAATTTGTTTTTCGATTTTCAGTTATGATTTACCATACATGTTAAAAAAAAATATTTCAAGGACATATCATCATCATTTCAGCCTATCTCTAGTCCAGTGCTGAACATAGGCCTCCCCCATAGATTGCCACAAAGTTTGTAGCTCTCATTTTGGTGGGAATTTAGAAATAGTTGCCACGGTTGGCAGGCGGGTTGGCAACCGCAGTTTACTTATTCTAATGTTCCAGGAAGATGCTGCTGCCCATCTTCTAGTTTAAATTTTCTCTCTGTCGACTTTTACGACACCCACGGAATGAGATGGGGTGGTAGGTTCTCTTAAGCCGCTACCACACGGCGGAGGTGGTAAATAAGCACTTAAAATTGAACAAACAATTTTAGACCTGACGCAATCCGGGATCGAAGCCATGTAACTTCACTAATAAATAATACGGCGCGCGCCCACCCCTGTTCCACTGCGGCTCATTTATGAAGTTGGAAAGTTATTTGGAATGGAAACCGAAATCTCTTCGCTCCCCCACTTTCGGGACCATTATACCCGAGTGCTTAAGAAAGTTCAATAGCATCAGGTGGTACTTCAGGGAAATTCATTAGTCAGCGATTGATCTTAATTTTTTTTATTGGATGAAGTGATGAAACGAGCAAAACGTTCACATGATGTAAAGTGCAACATCTACCCATAACAAATCCTATGTCACCCGGAACATTTCTGTGTGACACTACACTGCGCCCGTCACGGCATGAGTTTTACGTTTTAGGTTAAAATATTTTGAAACGTATTAAAAAAAAAACGGTCGCACTAATGATACACTTGTAACGTTATCCGGACGTCGGAGCGGTAATCCGGGTTGCGGACAGGTTAATCCGAGCGAAGTCTGTACAAAAATGCTGCCGCCAGTGTCCGACCCTACCCGCGTCCGTTGGGGGTTATTTATCGCCCACTCTGCGCTATTTGCAGATTGTTTACTGACGTTATATGTAATAAACGACGGGGTCGTCTTGACCCTTATTAAGAAAAAAAGGGTTGCACCAGAGTACAAATCTCGGGGAATTGTAGAAATAAAATGGCGGACGAATTCAGTTCTTTACAATAATAGCTGTTGAGCACCCTCTTCTCTTAACACGACACATTACGAAGTAAATTTAGTAGTAAATGTTTGTAAAATCCACTATTGGTGTGTCTACAACTAATAGGTCTTGTAGTTTCGGAGATATGGTGAGGAGCCAGTGGTAAATCGCTTATATATCCATACTAATATTATAAATGCTAAAGTAACTGTCTCTGTCCCACTGTCCGTTTGTTACGTTTTCACGGTTCAACCGTTGAACCGATCTCGACGAAATTTGGTACAGAGATAGCTTGCATCCTAAAGACGGACATAGGATACTTGTTATCCCGGAAAATCAAACAGTTCCATATTTTAAAAAGTAACGGGCATCAGCTAGTACATTATAAACTAGCTAAACTGCCCCGGCTCCGCACGGGAGTTATCTTAAATAGAGATAGAGAACAACAAACCCGCTTAGAGGTTTAGGAGTAAATTAGTTCTTAGTGATGTCTATGTTTTTGACGAACTTGGCAAACATATTCAATATAGATTGGTTTCGGTCATTGTTACGTTCGAAAGACGTTTTCATTTCAATAGTGGCATCATTTTGTTAAAACTATTAAGAATTATACAGTGACTAAAAATACTAAAAAAGTAACTAATTTTACGGATAATATCGCGTTCAATTTTTACTATTTATAACCCGACGTTTCGAGCGCTTTACAGTACCCATGGTCACGGGAGGACTGAAGTGACAGATGTCCTGATGTCATAGGTAACCCGGGGTAACCTATGTGTGACACCGCACCGCGCCCATCACCCTGAGACATAAGCTCTTAAGTCTCATATGCCCAGTGATTAAGCTAGCTCTCAATGCCTTTCAAACCGAAACACAGTAATGTTTGCACACTACTGCTTCACGGCAGAATAACTGGACTGAGGTGGTACCTACCTAGACGGATTCTTGCATAGGAAGAAGTATACAATGACTGAAAATACTAAAAAAGTATTGGTAATACTCTTACAGAACCCTTCCTCTCTTTATCGCAACTACCCTAGGGCGCTTTAATGCATTGGGCCTAGTGCACCATCTAACTCAGGGATTCCCAAAGTGGTCGATATTTATTCGATCCCTTGGGGTCGAAATCGGTTTCCCAAAGGGTCGCCATAAACGAAAACTGATTTCGCGGGTCGACGAGGTCAAAAAATCGACCCCTAACCCCTAACACAAATTTATATTTGAAACTTTCAAGATCATCGAAAATATCAAGATCTTTGTTGTGTTACATGTAACAACTTGCTATAAGAATGACTAATATCTTAGTAAGAAGTAACGTTGTAGTATTTTAAAAAAAAAACTAGAGATATAAAGTAATTAGGCTATGGGGGTCTGAGGTATCAGTTCATTTTGGAAAAGGGGTCTCTTGCCAAAAATAGTTTGGAAATCCCTGCTAACTTAAATCCGCTTTTGGGTCTGTCACTACTCTGTCCACAGGATTCCTGACGTGTGATCGCTAGCCGCTCGACGACTAGCTGACTAATACCGTCGCTAATGCAGTGGTCGGTTATCTGCGATTAGCGCCTGGCCGACCGCTGCCACCGAAACCGATTACCTTAACGGGCAATTTCATTGGACGAACCGACAACTGTTTCGAAAAACGTATTATTATTCAGAAGATCATAAAATATAGATCTTATACAGATAATGAATTAATTTATAATCACTTCCTTTATATTGTATTATCGTAGATTAATATTTTATAGTATAATATAGTAACTATTGATTACGTATACATGTGGATATATGTTAAATTATTTATCCATTCACATATTAATTAAATTTATTTTATGCTATTATATCTGCGACGTAATATAAAATACAAACACATTGGTATAGCCAAACTTAACGTCCGTAGTGCATTTAGGTTCCAGATGAAAATTTTAATTTAAACCGGTTATAGTCTGACTTAAAGTTGACCTGGAGGACACCTCTCATTTTCTACTATTTTCTTTATTTTTTATTTTGTTTTGGTTTTTTTTAATTGTTTATGTTAGTTTTTATTCGTGTGTTTATATTGTAACTAAGTGTGTTGTTCTTTTTTGCTGTATCAATAAATGCTTTTTCTTTCTCTTTCTTTTTTTTGGATACCAAATGTTTGTGTTTGCTTGATTATACTTTATCTCTACAAACATTTTAGTGGGTAGAATTCCTATGCAGGAATCGGTCTAGATAGGTACCACAGTACCGGTTATTCTGCCCGGAAGCAGTAGTGTGCAAACATTACTCTGTTCTGCTCTAAATGGCACTGATAGCTTATGCAATTACTGGGAATATGGGACTTAAGGACTGATGTCACAGGGCGACGATAGTTCTGAAACATAGAACAGTTCTGGGTTTTTAATATCAGATGGGAAATTTGTTTGTCTCGTCACTTCTTTACACATGTTCTAACATGTTAGGAAATGCGGAATCTAGTTGTTATTGGTGCAAAGTGCAAAATATAGTTAAAGTTCCGTGTGGCCCTGGGAGCTGAAGAGCAAAGCGCTCATCTTAAACGTCATACCACGCGGACAACTTCATTTTGAGTCTCAGAGCTTCATCAACATTACCATTTTAATTTCACTAGTCCACTGCTGAGCATAGGCCACCTCCATAAATTGCCACAAAAGTTAGTAACTCTCATTTTGGGGTCGTGATGCCATAGTTGCCACGCTTGGCAGGTGGTTTGGCGACCGCAGTCTATTTACATGTTCCGGGAAGACGGTGCTGCCCATCTACTGGTTTTTATTTTCCATCTGTCGACTTTTACGACATCCACGGAATGAGATCTGGCGGTTGATTATTGTAGCTTGCATTACTTAAATTGGTATCTGTAAACCTATGTCTCAGGGCGATGGGCACAGTGTAGTGTCACACAGAAATTTTCTGGGTGGCACAGCATTTGTTATGGGCAGACGTTGCACTTACCATCAGGTGAACGTTTTGCTCGTTTGATCACTTTATGCAATAAAAAAAACACATTAGGAGAAATCCAATAAAAAAAAATGTTCTACAAACTTCGACAACATACACTCAAAGAATGTGACGGATTCATTCCAACTCGAAAATTTCTCTCAAAAATGAAAGAAGACGTGAGCATAGGCTAATTCAGTTTGTAGCCAATTCTAATATAGTTAATAGAATCAGGCGTTACTTTGCGGAAATCCATTATAATGAAGGAAAGTAAGTTAATTTTCTAATCCGCATTCAAAATATAATAGTGTATATTTCCCAGTTTTTTGAAGAGCACCGCCCGCCCTCCCTCAGTAGCGTGCACAAGCAAACTAACACCGCCACCAGGAACCGCCACCAGATACCCTCCAATCACTAAAATACTACCACTAGATAATATACACCACTGAAGTCGAGAACACGACACGTGTTTCGCCCCAAAACGAGGCATTATCAAGTGTCATAGACTCTACGACAGACAGCCGCACTTGATAAGTATTCGATGAAGCTGTAAAAGCCAAAAAGGCTACTTACGACTTCATAATGCCTAAGTTTAAAGATTTTATATATGCGCGTTAGTGGAACTGCCCCTAATAATCAACTACGGTGTGAGTTCGAAATAAGCTGATTTACCTCAATTTTAGGGTAACTAGCTAGATTTGTATAAATTACCGCCCCCGCTAAGTGCCTACGACGAAAACCTATTCGCATATTATACACGCATTTGTATAACACACTATTGACACGAAAAAAATAACTTTTAAAATTTCATTTTCACTTCACTTTAATCAATAAAAAAAAAAACTTTTAAGTTTCTGTTCAGACCGAGCTAGAACCACTAACAAATCAGTATTACCGGGATACAGAAACAAATGGATAAAAAAAATGACTGTCGCCTTATGTTCCATTTTTAAATTAAAGCTCTAATTAAAAAGGTAACATAACTGGCCAGTCCTTTATGCAATATTATAAAAAATAATGTTTTTTTTGTATTCCGCTAATTGTGCCGGTGTGTACAGTAATAACTACTACTCGATGTCCGCGACTTCGTACATACATACATAAGATCACAACTGTATCCCATAAGGGGTAGTCAGAGAGTGGGCTATACTACGTTTTATTCAACACGAGCCAACCGGGCCGGCTTTGATCGGGTAAAATTTTGTTATTACAGTGATATACTTAATAAATAAATTGTTACATACTCGTACATACATACATAACATCACGACTATATCCCATAAGGGGTAGTCAGAGACTGGGCACTCACTGCAAGAACAAATGACTGCCTCAATCCACGTTTCACCAAAACAATATAATGCACTTGGTGTGATAGGTGGTGAGCCCATCGCCATCATGCGCTGTTGGGTGCACAGTGCAGAGTATCGTCCGCGTGGATGTAGGTTTTTTAAATATCCCGTTTGAACTTTGTGATTTTCCGGGATAAAAAGTGTCCTATGTCTGTCACCAGGATCCAAGCTATCTCTGTGCCAAAATTTCGTCAAATCGGTTCAGCGCTTGAACCGTGAAAAGGTAACAAACAGACAGAAGGACAGAGAGAGCATTTATAACATTTGTATGGATTATATAACACCTAACTGATGCCCGCGACTTCGTCTCTGTGGATATAGATTTTTTTTAAATATCGCGTGGGAACTATTTGATTTTCAGAGATATAAAATTATCCTATGTCCGTCTTATTATTATTATCTTTGTGCCAAATTTCGTCAAGATCGGTTCAGCGGTTGAACAGTGAAAAGATAACAAACAGACAGAGGGACGGAGAGAGTTACGTTGACATTTATAATATTAGTATGGATAACATACAACGAAACGTTTTGAATTTGTAAGATAACAGAAATATTTAATTACAATAAATAAGTGTGGTAGCGGCCTAAAATAATCTACCACCCCATCTCATCCCGTGGGTAAAAGGTAAAAGTCGACAGAAGGAAAATGAAAACCAGAAGATGGGCAGCAGCATCTTGCTGGAACATCTGAGTAAATAAACTGCGGTTGCCAACCCGTCTGCCAAGCGTGGCAACTATGGCAAAATCCCCCCAAAACGAGAGCTACAAACTTTTGTGGCAATCTATGGGGGAGGCCTATGTTCAGCAGTGGACTATTGATAGGCTGAAACGACGACGACGACGAATAAATAAATAAACTTTTTTTAAGAACCTTTTAATTCTTACGTTAAAAACTTTTCGGATTTATTTTTGACATAAAAATATTTTAATTTCCAAATGCTGGTACAATATACAGACCAATGTTGAGCAGCAGTGTGGAGCGGGATCTGGCCCTGCAATTACTGTCTAACGTAGCGATTTACGGCAAATCCACCTTACTTTCGAGAGATGTAATCCCAGTGGTGGATTACTTAGATGCAGGTGATCAATAAATAACAGTTTAATATAGAAAGGAAATAATCGTAATTTGTTGTTTGTAGAATCAAAAATAGTGTAAAGTAGTAAATAATTTTTGAAAGGCGGACGAAGCTCGTCTAAAATTTAATATAGTTATTAGAATCAGGCGTTACAGATGTTACGTATTACCCAGTTTTTGAAGAGCAACGAACGCCCGCCCTCCTTCAATAGCGTGCACAAGCAAACTGCTCGTAATACCGCCACCCGATACCCTCCAGCACTACAACCCTACCACTAGGCAATGCACATCACTGTAGTCGTGATCACGACACGTGTTTCACCTCATAACGAGGCATTATCAAGTGATATTGACTCTACGACGGTCAGCCGCCGAGTGAACAGTCACTGCGGATCTTAGCAAAGTAACTTTCTTTAATTTACTTCAACTTTTATTTTGCACGCAAGTTAACTTTGTTGCTTTCTTTTATAATAATTGGTTTCCACAAAGTAACGCCGCATAGTTTTACAGTCTACATATGTTTTTATGGCATATTATATATGGTGTCAAAACATTGATTTCGTTCTTTGCGGCCAAGCAACCTACAGTAAGAAAACTTGCTAGCCTTTGAATCTTATAATATACTTTTCTTGTTAAATTAAGATTCGTGGTACCCGTGTGAAACGCTGACACTTTAAGAACTTTTCGAAGAAATTCGTTTAAATGGAATTTTAAATTCACCAAGGATTTATTTAGACTTAAATATTTTCACCATCATAATCATCATGATCATCATCATCATTACCTCTGCCTATCATAAGTCCACTGCTCAACAAAGGCCTCCCCCTTAGTTTGACACACCGTGCAGGCCAACGTGCGAGGTGGCCATTTGAGTACCTTTCTTCCCATAGGGTTATCGGTTCTACCTATATGGCCTGCGCATCGCTGCTTCAGCTTGCTGATCCTTACGTCGGTTACTCTAGTTGTGGAGCGGATCGAAAGCGCTACGGATTCCATCTCGCAGAGAAACACTGAGCAATGCTATTTTCATAGACCGCTGAGCGGAATTAAAGCAAATTTAAATAATATAATTCAAGCACACCAACAATACAACAGCGTACAATTCAATACACAACAATTCATACATTCATACATTTAACCGTCAAATTTAATTCTCCGATCCCGTTCGGTCGCGATGTACGAGGGTGGATTGAAAAGTACTCGGCCTAACCAAGAAAATAAACACATACTAAATCAGTTATATTTTTATTTTTCTACATAATCACCATCAAGTTCAATACACTTTTGCCACCTCCCCTTCCAAGCATTTAGACCGTTAAAAAAAATGATTCTTTCTTAGAGTCAAAATATGCGTTTACAGCTGCTTTGACCTCGTCGTTTGTCGAAAATCTTTGACCTCCCAAGTGCTTTTTTAGGTTAGGGAACAGAAAGAAGTCTGATGGTGCCAGATCAGGTGAATACGGCGGATGCGGTAACAGTTCAAAGCCACAGTTGTGAATTCCAGCCATTGACTGTACTGACGTGTGAACACGGGCGTTATCTTGATGAAACAGGACTTTTCTTCTGAGCATTCCCCGACGTTTTTCTTTTATTTCCTCTCGTAAACGACGTAGTAAGGTGCAGTAGTAATCAGAGATTATAGTCTGACCCCTTTCAAGATAATCAATCATAATCACACCTTTCGAGTCCCAGAATATCCACACCTTATTTGCCGACAAAATCGACTTAGCCTTTTTAGAGGGTGGTGAACCAGGTCTTCTCCACTGTTTTGATTGTTGTTTTGTTTCCGGTGTACAGTAATGAACCCATGTTTCGTCCATAGTAACAAAACGATTCAAAAAATCATCTGCATCGGCTTCAAATAACTCCAAACAGTCGCGTGAAATAGTCAATCGCGTCCTTTTTTGTTCAACTGAAAGCAGTCGCGGAACCCACCTCGCAGACACTTTGTGGAAACCCAACTCGTTGACAATGATGTTTTGAGTTCGTTCATAAGAGATGCCTATAATCTCGGCTATCTCTCTAATTTTTAATCTGCGGTCTCCCATTATTAAATCAAGTACTTTTTTAATATTTTCGTCAGTAGTTGACGTCGAAGGCCTTCCAGAGCGGGGTTCATCTTTCACACTCTCTCTACCACGCTTAAATTCTGCTATCCATTTTTTGACGGATGAATATGACAGAGCACAATCGCCTAATGTACTGACCATGTCATCATGGATGGCTTTTGATGATAGCCCCTTCTTATGGAGGTACTTAATGACGGCACGCTGCTCGATTTGCTCCATTCGCGGAAATTATGACCGATTACTTTGTTAATAAATTTATAAAATCACAACTAATTATCGCACACGTTTCGAACTTCACACAATGAACTAGTCTGAACTGAACTAAATAATGTGGGTAGATTTGATTTTTAGAATTGAATGGATCTGTGTTAGGCCGAGTACTTTTCAATCCACCCTCGTAATTAATCCGTTCATTCGTTCATCGGTTCGCAATCATTAAATCAATTTATTTATTCATTCGCAGCGTATAAAAGCAATTAAAAATCACCGCGGGAACGTTTACTTTCCGCGAATGGCGGCATGCGTGTCTCGATTAATTCGTTTCAAAAGTAAATTGAAATTGTTGTTGATTCTCGTTGGCAGTACGATGCGAGAGTTCTGGAAGTCTTCCATAAAAAAAATCGGGCATTTTTTTGGGTCAAAATTGTGTTTTGTATACAAAGTTATTAATTATTGGTATAACATCCCGGCACCTACCCATGCTACTTTGATCTGATAAACACAACGGTGAAGATTTAATGACAAAATTTAATACTAAAAACGTCCATACAAAACTTTGAAATTATTTTTTCTTAATACTTTAGGCGACCCTAACTCAGAAAGTCGTTGCCCCGAACAAGACAAATTCAAAATACGTTTTCTTCTCCATTTGATTTATGTTACCCTACTACGGCATCATACTAATAGATTTACTTCGCAACAGATTTCCTTAAGCTTCATGTTATCCTAGTACTTGCGAATTCTTTCGATGGCAGCTCAATGGAAAAACTGTATAACAGGGTAGTCACCTATGAGTTTTAAGCAAATTCATTAAGTCGACATATCCCCTATAGGTATCACTCTACAAGGCTCATTAAATTTTTTGGGGCATATACACATCGTCCCTAAGCCCAGCCTGCCGGGATGTATAGGACATTACGAATGACCCTGTATATCTAGGTCTTGTTGAAGAAATCGGTTTATATTCCATGATTCGATATATTTTTTTTATACCCGTATATACATATCAAAGCATATATGATTTGATGAAACGCACGTTCCGTTTGATTTGTTTTATTTGATAAAGTGACGAGACGAGCAGAACGTTCAACTGATGGTAAGTGCAACGTCTGCCCATAACAGATGCTGTGATACTCAGAATATTTCCGTGTAGCACCACACTGCGCCTGTCACCCTGAGACATACGTTCTTATGTGTCATATACCCAGTGACGCTAGCTCTCAAAAAAGGATCCGTGGTGTAGAAGTCAGGTACTCTGACCACTAGGCTAAGCGGCGAAGTGCACATGTTCATTTTTGGGTAGTTGAAATTTTAGCGTCAAATGGAAAAGTGACCGCTGAGTATGCTACTTTCATAATGGCAGAATGCTAACGACGATTGGCTTATTAATTGCTTTACTAAAAAAACTTTGTTGTACTGTCTGTAACAACATATACAAGGATGCCCTTCCTTCATTAATTGTAATTCCTTCGCACGCATAATTTTACGCAACGTCGACAAATATTTACGCGTTAAGTTAATTTGAACAGGGGTTACAACACCGTAGACATGCAAACACACATTTGGAGCGCTTATAATAAATGGAGGATTAGTTGGGTCGTTTTACGTGTGGTCTAAGTGAAAGGAAACCGCAACTGATAAGGAAATAATGTAATAGATAAAGTAATTTTACTGATGGTAGGATTAAGGATGGCAGGATTGACTTGTGGAAGCGGCTAAAGAGAATCTACCAACCCATTTCATCCCGTGGGTGTTGCAAAAGTCAACAAAGGGAACTCTAATTCACTGCTGAACATATGTCTCCTCCAAAGATTGCCACGAAAGCTCTCAATTTGGGGGGAATTCGCAATAGTTGCCACGCTTTGCAGGCGAGTTGCCAACAGCAGTTTATTTATTCAGATTGTCCAGGAAGATGCTGCTGTCCATCTTCTGGTTTAAATTTTTCCTCTGTCAACTTTTACAACACCCACGGGAGGAGATGGGGTGGGAGACATTTTGTCATGACATTTTTTGAAGTATAATGATTTCTTATATTTACGCGAACACTACACATTTAAATGAAACTAATTTTACGGATTTTATCGCGTTTTATTTTATTATTTATAACCCTAAATAATAAAATAAAACGCGATAAAATCCGTAAAATTAGTTTCATTTAATTTTTTGAAGTATTTCCGTTTGGTCGGCTATTGCATCTTAGACATCAGTCCTTAAGTCTAATATGCCCCGTGATTACGCTAGCTCTCAGTGCCCTTCTAACCGAAACACAGTAATGTTTGCACACTACTACTTCACGGCAGAATAACTGGCCCTGGGGTGGTACCTACCTAGACGGATTCCTGCATAGGAATCCTACCACCAGAATGTTAGTGTTATTAATTTAAGATATTTCCCGGATTCTACCATCACACATCGATTAAAAAGTTCGTGCTATTCGACCTCCGCTTGTACCACGTTCAATTTTTTATCACTTTGCTTTTTTTAACGCTTGCTTCTGACACTTGCGGTCACACACGATACCTCCGTCGGTCGTTGTAAACGCTTCCGTTAATTAATTTAATTAAATCGAGTGGCTTCGGACTGCTTCCGCAGATTTATGAAGGTTTAGCGAAATTGTTTTCTAAACTTATTAATTGTTTCTACTAATAGCGAGACTAGAGGAGAACAATTGGGAAATAAAACTAAAATATAAAGTACATATTAGATAACTCAGAATGTATACATACATGTGATGTATGGAATAACAAATAATTGATTTTATTTTATAATTCTCACTGGCGGTAGGATTTCTATGCAGAAATCCGTCTCGGTAGGTATCACCCCAAGGCCAGTTATTCTACCGTGAAGCAGTAGTGTGCAAAAATTACTGTGTTTAGATGTGAAGGGCACTGAGAGCTAGCGTAATCACTGGGCATATGAGACTTAAGCACTGATGTGTCAGGGTGTTGGGGAAGTCTCTTAAGCCTCCACCACACGTGGCAATAGCATTTTTTTTTTTAATTTCATAAATGTGTCGGAACGAGCAAAACGTTCACCAAACGATGGTAAGTGTAACGTCTGGCCATAACAAATGCTGTGTCACCCAGACAATTACTGAGTGACACCACACTGTAAAATTAACACTATAAAAATAATATTGTGTATTGTTTTATGTAATGGACCACTCTAAACAGCTTACTAACCCTATTGGATTGCTTAAGTTATAATTTTATATTCCCACGCTCTTTTAACTCACGGAGGAATTTGAAGTGTACTTGATGACTGCTCTCTTTCAAGAAGTTGAAGTGTATTGGGTACGTACCTGAAACAAAGAAGAAATATGTATTAACACAATTTTCCTAAGGACAACTTAAGAATTGTAAATATTAGTGAATTTCGATTTTTAAGACGGTCTTATTCATATTAATATAGAAGGTTTATAGCCTTGTAACAAAGAGATTACTAATTCCTGATACAAAATTTGCAGCGAAGTATACAAACTAGTTGATGCCCGCGACATCATCCGCGTGTATATAGGTTTTTAATTATCACGAGGGAACTATTTGATTTTCTGGAATGAAATGTATCCTTGCATCCCGGTGACGGGCACCGGGATGCAAGGTATCTCTGTGCCGAATTTCGTCAAGATCAGTTCAGCGGTTGAACCGTGAAAAGGTAATAAACAGACAGAGGGACAGAGAGAGTTACTTTCGCATTTATAATATTAGTATGGATTTAATAACCTATGTAAATATCTCACGGTGACGAGTGGTACTAAGGGCGGATTTCACCGTTGAAACTAAACGCGATCAGTTCAATCAAAACGATGTTAAAGCGTTTAACTGAGTTCAATGCTACAGTTTGCATTTCATCAACATCAAATGAACGCAGTCAATGTTAAACGCGGTCCAAATTCTGAACGCCCAATTTTCGACGTTCAACTCTTTAAACGCGTTTAGAGAGCTGTCATTGTCAATTGCACAACTATGTAAACACAAAAATTATTTTTAATTCGTATTATTTATTGTTTGCATACCTATGTAACCTATGCATAAAACAGGCTGTTTGATGTCGCAAAATACGAAATACTCGTACATCGACTTTTTGTTTTAGATTGTGACGATATTTCATGTAAGCTTCATTTTTCTGAACTCGATCAAAATGGAGCCGGTGAAATCGGTTAGACGAAAACCGAGATCAAATGATACATTTGAACTCAGTTAAGTAAAACGTGTTTTTATTAAACTTGGTTTCCAGAGCGATCGGTGAAATCAGAAAATGTTATTGACAAACGTGGCACTTACCATAAGGTGAACGACTTGTTAGTCTCATCACCTAATTTTATATTTTTTTATAATTTTTATATTTTTCGCTCAGGCCATTTTTATATATTTTTAATTAAGCTTCGTTACTGGCTCTCGGCTTACAGCGCTCCGGGAAATTCATTTATTCGCGGGGTATATTTTATGAAAATCGGGACCCCACCCGGATTTAATAACGGGATCTTTATAGAACAATCCATTATGCTCAGCAACTGTATTGGATTTTGTTTAGGCAAATGATATTATTAAGAGAACTGAACGATATCGGGCGACGTTTGCGCGCGAGAGTCGGTATGAACGTCACATTTTCTTTATTGCACATTAACTTCGGGGGACGTCGTGTATTTCAGTATGTTTTTAATTATTTAAATTAAATTTGTACATGTATATATATAGAATTAAGTCTAGAGCCTTTAAAGCAATCCATACTTATAAATGCTCTCTGTTTGTTTCCTTTTTACGGCTCGGCCGTTAAACTTATCTTGATACGAGTAATATTGCCCGCGACTTGGACGGTGAAAAAGAAACAAACAGACTTTTTTAATTCGTGGTAGGATTTGCCTTTGCGTGTGCTGTCGTGAAGCAGTAGTGTGCAAACATTACAGTGTGTCAGTTTAAAGGGCACTGTGAGCTAGCGTAATCACAGGGCATCTGAGACTAAAGAACTGATGTCTCAGGGTGATGGGCACAATGAGGTGTCGCACAAAAATGTTCTGGGTGACACAGCATTTGTTATGGGCAGACGTTGCACTTACCAACGTTCGTGGTGGTGCCACCACGTAGGGTACCAGTACATTTTGCTCGTTTCATCACTTTCTACAATAAAAAAAAATGTCATATTTACAATATATAATTTAATTACAATATCACATATTTGGTAGCCAGGGGATCTGCAACTGCAGAGTAAAAGTCCACAGATCTCTGTCCTATAAGTAATGATCTATTTTATAATACGCTTTTTCTAATAAAGTCTTCTCGACAAGTTTGTTGAATTCTATGTAATATAAATTTTGTTATAAAATTTTATGAATCTACTAAGAAACTTTCTAGGTTTGTACTAATTGTAATTTAAGACCTATTTATGTCTTAAACTAGAACTAATATAATATTTGCAATGTGTACAGTCACCATTAAAACTTTTTAAAGACCAAATAAACTGCAATGAAAACGAATTTCCATCCGCAGTGCTTCAGCTCTAGATATTGCCCGGCCATCTGCCGCCCGGGTGCTAATAATCTAGATTGAGTTATTACTGTTGGCATTTTGATAGCTGAATACAAAATTTATGTCTATTGACTTTAAGTTTAAATTTGCTTGTGTTGGCACAATTGGCCTCTACATACAAAATCTAGATTAGTACCCTAATATCGAATGGCTCTTCAGTCTACAACACGAAGGCCTGGTACCGCGTGGATTCGAATCCAAGCCGAAGCCAACATTTTATGGTTTTCGGGTCTGGTTGCGTTGTGATTGTCCCCGTGTATCTGACATTGGTGGCTGCTTCTCGACAAAATAACTGGCTCTGGGGTGGTACCTACCTAGACTGATTCCTTCATAGGAATCCTACCACCAGTATGTGTGCAAACATTACTGTGTTTCGATCTGAAGGGCACCGAGAGCTAGCGTAATCACCTTGGCGTAATGCATATGAGACTTAAGAACTGAAGTCTCAGGGTGACGAGCGCAGTGGTGCCACTCAGAAATGTTCTGCGTGACGCAGCGTTTCTTATGGGCAGACGTTGCACTTACAATCAGTTGATAGACTTTTTATCTCTTAGCTTAATTCTTTAAAAAAACAGTTCGAATTCAGTACGTAACAGTAGTATTGAAACAATGTTACATAGAATTTTTGAGTGAATTTTATAGCCGACACCGTCAAAACTTCATGCGGCAGGTTAGTTTCACCGTAATCTGATGCTAGACGGACGGACAGCTTAATTGAGTTTGTTCTGATACCATTGGGACATGTCCCGGTATAGTGGGAGCGCAGAAAAGGAAGAGTGTGCGGTTGTAAATCTTTTATTAGAGAGAGAAATAGTGCAATCAAAATTAGGCTTCATCCTGAACATTATATTGGTCCGTAACTATAGTTTAAATATTAAAGTGACCAAGGAAAATGTAGATGGAACGCTTTCAAAGAGTCCTTTAATTATTTTACTACTTCACAAAAAGTAATTAAGTTTCTGTCTGGTAGACCTTAGTACGTCATGTTCGCTTTAATGTCTCTTGCAGCGGCGTCGTGTGGCGGGTCGTCCATTTCCTTTGAAAAGGTTGAGGAGGGCGATGGCTGCCACATGCGCCATACTTGCGAACTGGTGCTGTTGGTGCTCAGGTGGTACGCATTTATTAATTAAATAAATCTTGTGGAATGGTGGTAGATTGTAAATAAATGACGTTTGAGAAACGAAATTTACATTTATTACGACAAAATATTAATGATGTCTCAGACATTTTCAACGATGGTGCAATCTCCTGGTGACCAGACGTTGTTTTTTGTACCAACAGACAACGTCAAGATTATTATTTTAAGGAATAAATAGCTATGAAGTTCTGCAAAGTTTGTAAGTGCAAAATGGACGAAGTCTTTTTCTTTATTGAATAGAGTGACGCAACGAGCAAAACTTTCACCTGATGTAAAGTGCAAAGTCTACCCATGACAAATGGTATGTCATCCAGAACATTTCTGTGTGACACTACACTGCGCCCGTCACCCTGAGACATCAGTTCTTAAGTCTCATATGCCCTGAGTTTACGCTAGCTCACAGTGCCCTTCAACCGAAACACAGCAATGCTTGCACAATATTGCTTCACGGCAGAATAACTGGCCCTGGGGTGGTACCTACCTAGACGGATTCCTGCATCGGAATCCTACCACCAGTGATTAATAATTTTATAAAAAGACCGAAAAATATATTTCGTTTAGAACGAAACGAGGAAAACACTCAAGGATAAGTTAGTAAATAAATAAGATAAAATTCCGCATCCTCCGCGACCGAGCAGAGCTGTTACATCTCATAATCCCGGCGTGATTAACAATGGAGTCTCGCGGGGATCCAATAAGCGTTCCCGCGGAAACATTTGCGGGATTGCGGGATAGCGAGATTACGGCGTTCAGGGACCGCGTGTTAATTTTTGTAATTGCTCCAGGCTGTATTAGTTTAGCGGAGAGTTTCTGGTTATTTTTACCCAGTTTCGCTATATTGGGATTGCAACGCGAGCGTCTCTAGAGGCTGGGTAGGTAAGTGTCTAGTTGAGAGAGATATCAACGTATTTATGGACCGAATAGTCTGTTAATATTAGTTTTATATACGGACCAAAATACTCTGGAATAAAAACAAATAAAACTAAATTTTACGGATTTTATGGCGTTTACTTTAACTTTCTGATTTTTTTCCCGCCGCTTCGACAATTTGAGAAGTCTCCAGTCTGTGATCACATCGGGATCAGTCTAGAACAGTTATCGGATTTGATAGACTACAAATCGTTGTAAAACAAAATAAATGGTTAAAATAAAAGTGATACAATCCTTACAAAATGTTACATTTAATATATTATAAACGCGTAATAATTCTGTGAGGGTGATAAACAAACAAACTGTCAAACAGCGGTTGCGTTGTCACTCCTGAGAGAGTTTATTCACTGCCGATGGACTGATGGAATGTATTTTTGCAATTGAGTCATTATATACGTATTAATACTTATGTAAAGTCACGCGTCTTTCCCTTTTGGGGCGGGCAAAGCGTAGCCCACTTCGCCCTCTCGGAAAACGAGAAGTGGCGGGTATCGTACCACGTCGCCGCTATTTTGCTACGATGCTTTGTTTAAATTCTTGATTCCCATCGCGTTCTTTCGAGAAGCTCTAGACAAGATGTTGTCCACTCAAACAGAGCCCTGCATTTTTTGGTAAGCTATACGTAGCTATTACCATATTTTATGGGAAAAGAAAGACAAACAATTTGTAAGGCCCGCGTGTAAAACTATCGTCATCTCATCATCATCTCAGCCTATTACTAGTCCACTGCTGAACATAGGTATCCCTCATAGATTGCTACTAAAAGTTAGTAGCTTCCATTTTAGGGGGTTCTTTGCCGTAGTTGCCACCCTTGGCAGACGCGTTGGCAACCGCAGCTTATTTATTCAGATGTTCCAAGAAGATGCTGCTGCCCATCTCCTGGTTTTTATTTTCCCTCTGTCGACTTTTACAACACCCACGGGATGAGATGGGGTGGTAGATTCTCTTAATCCGCTACCATACGGCCGGTTATTATACTCATGTGTATCATCTAGTATAAATAATTGTCGAGGAAATTAATAACTAATTAACCAAATGCCATGTTGCAAAGCAAAACATGCGATGTTTTCTCGACGTTGGTGGTGCGTACTACCTCATGTTGGCTATAGTTTCACTTGGTGGTAGGATTCCTGCGCAGGATTCCATCTGGGTAGGTACCACTTCATAGGCCAAGGCCAGTTATTCCACCGCGAAGCAGTAGTGTGCAAACATTACTGTGTTATGGTTTAAAAGGCACTCGGAGCTATTGTAATCACTGGGCATATGAGACTTAAGAATTGATGTCTCAGGAACACGTGCGCAGTGTGGTGCCACACAGAAATAGAATCCCTAAGGTGACACAGCATTTGTAATAGGCACACATTGCACTAACCATCATGTGTGTGAACGTTTTACTCGTTTCGTCACGTTCTCTTATTAAAAAAAAGATTAGATAGACCATATAAATTACTGCACGATTTTGCTGGAAGTCGAATGATGCAGGTGGCTCATGATCATGTTTTGTGGCAATCTATGTTCAGCAGTGGACATGTGATAGGCTGAAATGATGATGATGAATATATTCTACGTTGACACTTTCTATTAACAGCATTAGCAGTAGTGTGCAAACATTACTGTGTTTCCGTTTGAACGGGCACTGTGAGCTAGCACTGGGCATATGAGACTTAAGAACTGATGACACAGAGTGACGGGCGCAGTGTAGTGTCACACAGGGGGGTTCTGGGTGATATAGCATTTATGGGTAGACGTTGCACTTTACATCAGGTGAACGTTTTGCTCGTTTCGTCGCTCTATCCAATAATAAAAAAAGCATATCATTGTGATCGATATTTACCAGGAGAACATAACTACGACATATGTGTTAGAATCGGTTTCTTTAGAAATAATTGGCCGTCTACCGGATACCCGCAAGAGATAATGGACCATTGCGAGTGCGGTGTGTTTTATGAAGACCAATAAAAGCACAACAACCGCGTCGTTAGCCCTAACAGTGAGAGTGAGCGCCGTGTTGCCTAATCAAATTTTATTATTGTTTGTGTTGCCAGACGCCACATTTTGTTAACTAAATTAACGAAACACAAGTATCGATCGTATACAATTTTAAATACCACGTTTTTAATATGGACTAAAAGAATAAAGTTAGTTTATCTAAGATATAATGATTTCTTATATTAACGCGAATACTACACATTTAAATAAAACTATTGTTTACCGATTTTATCGCGTTTAATTCTGTACCATTTATGACCCGACGTTTCGAGCGCTTTACAGCACCCATGGTCACGTAAGGACTGAGATGACAGATGTCCTGATGTCATAGTTAACCCAAGGTACCTTTCTAGAGTAAAATACTTTTATTTATCTAAACTAATATTATAAAGAGCAAATATTTGATTTTTTGTATGTTTGGTTGTAACGAGTTAACTCAAAAACAACTAAACCGATTTTAGAAATTCTTTCACCTGTATACAACTACATTATCACCGACTAACATGAGTGTTATTTAATTAAAAAAAAACGAGATTGCTACGAAAATTGCTATGATGTAACGCAAGGTATCAAAAATTTACAGATAAAAGTCATTATTTGGCGAGCGCTGCAAAAACTATTAATGATAAAGAAAATAATGACTCACAAAAAAGTCCTCGAGGCTATATGTCTAGAGCCGTGGTAGCTCAGGGGCTAGGCGCTCGCTTTAAATTTCATAGTAAGTGAGTGACCTGGGTTCGATTCCCGGTGCCGGCACCACTAAAATTGTTAATTGCAATTTTAAGTGCTGATTTACCACGTGCTCGGCGGTGAAGGAAAACATCGTGAGGAAACCTGCATGTCTGAGGAATAAAAAATATTTCGAAGACATGTGAAGTCCGCCAACCCGCATTGGAGCAGCGTGGCGGATTCTTCCTAGCTCCAAAACCCTCTCAGAAATGAGAGGAGGCCTGTGCTCAGTAGTGGGACATTTATAGGCTGAAACTTTACTTTACTTTACTATATGTCTAACTATTATAGTTAGGTCACAATAACCGCTTTTTGTTCAAATTAGTCTATCAAAACACGGGTATAATCGAAAGATGATAACATTCGTATCATGATATTAAGCCTACAAAATAGTTTCATTTCAAGGATTGATTATGTACAAGTAAAGTTCTCTTTAAATTGTTCGAATCGGACCTATTGTTCAGAAGTTACGATAGGTATAAAATTGCTAAAAGTAAGAAAAATTCCGCGGTGTTAGCGAACAGCACCTCGGTTCGCCCGCAGCTACTCGCGAATAGACTAAGATCTATTAATTACTTACCTACATATTATTATTATTTTATATTATTTTTTGTAAACTAGAAACAATTGAATCGCGGTTTGTAATTTTAATTATACATTTTCTTTTATTGGCCGTGTGGTAGCGGCTTAAGAGAATCTACCTGCCCATCTCGTCCCGTGGGTGTCGTAAAAGTCGACAGAGGGAAAATTAAAAGCAGAAGATGGGCAGCAGCATCTTCCTGGAACATCATAATAAATAAACTGCGGTTGCCAACCCGCCTGCCAAGCGTGGCAACTATGGCAAAATCCCCCCCAAAATGAGAGCAATCTATGGGGGAGGCCTATGTTCAGCAGTGGACTAATGGTAGGCTGAAATGGTGGTGGTGGTTTTCTTTTATTTAAAACTTTAAAACGCTCTTTAAAAAAATACAGCGGCCGCGGTGTCTCTCGAACGCCGCGCAGCCGCCCGGCTTCATGCAACTTGGGCATCATCGAGGTGCGCGGCTTCCTTTGCGCAGCGGTCGAGAGCGGTCGTTTTATTTTCCTACCACGACATCAAATATTGGCTACATTATTTCATGGCTTATGTTCCCATAAACAAACATTATTTTGATAAAATAACGTATGTGACCAGTTGCAGAGCCGCCGATGTGAATAGTCGCTATGAAAAATGTTAGTGTAAGGAATTGTGGTTGTTCTATTTGTCCAAATAAAGTACTAATATATCTTTCTTATATCTATAAATCCGTGCGAAGCCGGGGCGGATCGCTGGTCTAAGATATGTTTAAAGTTTCAAGTCTACAGCTCCTCTGAAAGTTAGTTTAAAATCTATTACTAAATTTGACCCGAACAGACATACACGAAAGCGAGAAAATAAAAACGTGGTTAAAAAACAAGCTCTTGCATAATCTCGTCAGCAGTGTTGTTAGTTTGAAATTAAGACTATCTTATAACATTATAACAAATGCGGAATGAGTTATATCATATTTTTACTTAAAATGGAAGTGCATTGTTTGTATGTCTGTCTGTCTGTACGAACGGATTTTATTGATGTCCTCCTGACCGATTTTCGACCACGGTAGCAACTACCGATTACTGTCGGAAGTTATAGATTTTGCAGGAGATATTAAGGTGCCACAAGTATACGCACAAACACTGGGACCTTCTCTCGTCACAACCTACCCGTGCCCGATGTAACGCTCATGCTATAAGATCGGGGGTAGGCTAGGTTGCAGTGTGAGAGACACAAGGACAATCACAACACAACCAGACCTGAACACCAACCAATTTGTGTTTTTGCACAACTGCTGGCTGCGGCTGGAACTCGTACCCAGGATCCGCAGGTTGGTAGTCAGGTACTCTAGCCATTAGGACGCGCGGAATTAACTAGAGACGTTGTTACATAATTTTACATACATACTGTCACGCCTTTTTCCCATATAAGTGGTAGGCAGAGACCACATGTCATTCACCCGCGGAAAACAAGACGCGACAGGTAGCGAAACACATTGCCGTCATTTTGTAACGAGTCTAAAAAATTCTTACTCCCCATTGCGGTCCCACGAGCAGTATAGTGATGGCATTGCATATTATTGTATTATTCTGGACTATTTATATTTATTTTATTTATTTTACACTTTATTACACACCAATGTACATAAAAAAATATGATAAACAAAACCATTGAATATAATGGTATAGCAATCGGCGGTCTTATCGCTAAGCGCGATTTCTTCCAGACAACCGGTAAATGGACATATTTAACTGAAGAAACTATTAAAGAGGGTGTGCCGGCGATTAATATATAGCAATGTAAATATATTATGGAATAATAAATACCAAATATATTTACGTACACACATACATAAAAAAAAACATATATATACCGAAAAAGGGGTTGAAAATTAAAGCGATAGGTAGTGACTTTTAACGAGCCTTTTGAATATTATCAAAGACTGTGATGTGATGTTCTCCTAGCCGATTTCGACCACGGCGACAACTGCCGACTACTGTCGAGAGCCATCAACTGCGCAGGAGATATTATAGTGCCACAAGTGTACGCGCAAACACAGAGGCACTCACTCGTCCCAACCTTCCCACGCCCGATGTAACGCTGATGCGATAAGATCGGAGGTAGGCTAGGATGCAGTGTCAGAAACACGGGGACAATCACAACACAACCAGACCCGAAAACCAACAGTTTATGTTTTAGCACAAATGTTGGCTTCGGCTGGGATTCGAACCCAGGACCCGCGGCTTAGAAGTCAGGTACTCTGACCACTAGGCCACGCGGTCGTCAAATTATCAAAGACTATTAAACTATTAAAGGCTCTCCGTGCAATCCAAATCCAAGTACTTAAACATCACTTACGACACCTCGGTAGGAAAGAGGTCGTTGCTATTTTACTCTACCGACACCTAGCGGCCGCATATTTTAGGCACAACATAATTTCTATGTCATATTACTGCGGGAGCAGAAAGAGCTGGTCAATTATGCCCTTCAGAAGAAAACGCAACGATGAGCAAAGAGATGCCACTCACTCGTCTTAACGTACCTCCGATATAAGGTTCATGCCATAAGATCGGGGATAGGCTAGGAAGCACTGTCAGAGACGTGGAGACAACCAATTTTTTTTTATTGTATTAAGCGACGAAACGAGCAAAACGTTCACCTGATGGTAAGTGCAACGTCCGCCCACAACAAATGCTGTGTCACCCAGATTATTTCTGTGTAACACCACAAGCGCCCGTCACCCTGAGACATCAGTTCTTTAGTCCAAATGCCAAGTGATTACGCTAGCTCACAGTGCCCTTCAAACCGAAACACAGTAATGCTTGCACACTACTGCTTCGCGGCAGAATAACTGGCCCTGCGGTGGTACCTACCTAGACGGATTCCTGCATAGGACTCCTACCATCAGTTAAAAAACCAAGTTAAAAATGAAATAATCTTGCTTCTCGCTGGAATTATTACACTATGACCAGCAGGCATTCATATGAACGATATCCATAACTAGTTGAACCGGTGGTAAGGTATGCAGGGATTCGTCTAGGTAGGTACCACCCCATAGTCAGTTATTCTGCCGTGAAGCAGTAGTGTGCAAACATTACTGTGTTTCGGTCTGAAGCTCACTGAGAGCTAGTGTCATCACTGGGCACATGAAACTTAAGGACTGGTGTCTCAGAGTTACGGGCGCAAATGGAGTCGCACAGAAATGTTCTGGGTGACACAGCATTTGTTATGGGCAGACGTTGTACTTTAAGTGAACGGTTCGCTCGTCTCGTTAAATTTTTCTCCCGTATCTTTCTTAAATAAAAAAGCTACTGGTTAACTTAAAAAAAATTTATTAGTACCAAATTTTTACGACCATAAACGACTTTAAACTCCAAACTACGGAATGTTAACTAAAAGGGATGAATTTCATCTTGTCCTTATAAAAAAAAACCAAAAACAAATCCTCGCTCAAAGCCATCTCGTATACATCGCGTCCATCAACTGTAAACACGATCCGTAAAAGGAGACGGAAAAAATATGAAAATCAATAGAGAATCCACGTTGTACTATAAGTAAATCCGAAGTAGAAAATTCACAAAAGCACTAACACGATTTCGACCCTCCCGCTCACGGAATAGAGTTAAATACCGCGTTTAACGAACACGTTTCTGACTTATAGGTACGCTATGCAGATTTCATATTCAATTTCCGATATCGGGATGTATTTGTGAGCCTGACGGGACGCTTTGTGTATATTTTACACTTTATGCTGTTTTGAAAACGCGGGGAAAATGAAGATGGAAGCTTCAGAAACTGGAAACTTTCTTTGTAGATTTCTCCATCATGCATTTTGAAACAGATAGACCATAGAATATTTTACACTTTATGCTGTTTTGGAAACGCGGGGAAAATGAAGATGGAAGCTTCAGAAACTGGAAACTTTCTTTGTAGATTTCTCCATCATGCATGAGACAACAAACAACTTGAAAACAGATAGACCATAGAATATTTTCGATTTTCAGTATAACAATTGTTTCTATACGTAACGTTGCGAAATGAAACATTTCAGACATAAAAAGGAATGCTATACTATTCGTTAGTTATTAATTATTACTTCGTCGTTTCAGCCTATCACAATTCCACTGCTGAACATAGGCCTCTGAAAAGTTTGAAGCTCTCATTTCGAAAGGATTTTGCCATAGTTGCCACGCTTGGCAGGCGGATTGGCAACCGCAGTTTATTTATTCGGATGAAAGAAAGAAAGATAGAAAGAAAGAACGAAAGAAAAATCTTTATTCAATACTACAACACAACATACATTAAAACAGGAAGATGTCGCTACCGCGGGGTGGTTCTCCATATAATGGAATTTTATTATAAAATTTTATACATCTACTAAGAAAAGACTTTCTAGTTTTAGCCAACCTAAACTTAGAGACCTCTAGCGTGTCGCCTCGACAGTGTTATGGAAATGTTTTGGGTGACACAGCATTTGTTACAGCCAAACGTTGCACTCACCTGATGGGTGAACGATTTGCTCGTCTCTGCAATCAACTATATAAAGTTAAAAAAAAGTAAAGTAACAGTCTATAAATGTCCCACTGCTGAGCACAGGTCTCCTCTCATTTCTGAGAGGGTTTCGGAGCTAGGAAGAATCCGCCACGCTGCTCCAATGCGGATTGGCGGACTTCACATGTCCTCGAAATATTTACTATTTCTCAGACATCACCGCTGAGCACGTGGTAAATCGACACTTAATATTGCAATTAACAATTTCAGTGGTGCCGGCACAGGGAATCGAACCCAGGTCACTCGCATACTATTAAATTTAAAGCGAGCGCCTAGCCCCTGAGCTACCACGGCTCTTATCAAATTAAACCTTCACAGCGACTGTGAAATGCCCTTAATCTCTGAACACTTCAGAGCATTATCACGGCGGTTTTTCGATAAAGCCGCGGTTCATCCAAACCCGCTGGTGGTTAAAGCAGCAAATTACCGACCAGATAGAAACGCGACCGTACGCAAACGTCGCCCGCGAAACGTGCTATACGACACGGACGTCTCAGCACTCCCTGACCACGATACGGTCAGTCACGATCCAGGCTACACTGTACGCACAGTTAATAGCTTTAATATAACACACACCACGACTCGCGACCGCCGCAGAGAGCGGCGCGTAACAGTCGACAATCACACCGGGTACACACGATACACCCGTGTTCCAGGGCGGTTCTCACCGCCCAGAGTT
This sequence comes from Luehdorfia chinensis, assembly GCA_019845155.1. Classification (NCBI taxonomy): domain Eukaryota; kingdom Metazoa; phylum Arthropoda; class Insecta; order Lepidoptera; family Papilionidae; genus Luehdorfia; species Luehdorfia chinensis. The sequence goes on along the minus strand of JAHVAK010000097.1, from coordinate 885,148 downwards.
ACCGACACACAAGTCGACAGTCTGAATGGAGGCCCGCAGCCTCCCTCGGACGGTCATTAGACGACTTAATATCATTTGAGATATTGGAAATCGCGCAAGCACGCAGCGAACGCGACACAGAAACCGACTCCGAATTTCGATGTTTTGTAGGAGTTCATTTAAGTATTTATGTTTGGGTTAAACCAAACCAGGAACGCGTGCCCCTGGCTCGTGAGCACAGTATCCGATGAAGCTGTGAAAGCCAAAAAGGCTAACAGCAATTACATCACCGAAATTATATATATCAACATAAACTTAACCATAATGTACTTAAAGCACAACAGTCAACTAGTTTAACTTTAGCCTAAAATTCAAAACAAACTATCCCCATTCCTGTATCAACATATTCAATAATTCTAAACAGCACTTAACCCGTTTTCACACGAGTCGCCAAAACGCCTCATTGATACTCGCCGAGACCAATACAAAAGGCACTTGGAATTGTGGCTAACTAGCCCTAAAATTTTCTCCGTATCATTAAGCGCGTAAGGTTTACAATCGGATGAAGTCCCCGAGGGCTTCCTATTCATCATTGTCTCGAGATTAATGATTAGTGCGGCGGATGTTGAGTGATTAGCTTATGAATTTCAGTGCTGAGGGTTATTGGACTTTGTGATTGACGGCCGGTTATGATTTATGTATTTATATAATTATTGGGAAACACTGATCTTACGCCACTGTGTTGCAAGATGACTAAATTTATTGCGATTTCGATTGCTTTTTTTTTTTTATTTAATAAAAGTGACGGAACGAGCAAAACGTTCACCTGATGGTAAGTGCCACGTCTGCCCATAACAAATGCTGCGTCACCCAGAACAGTGTGACACCACAATGCGCCCGTCACCCTGAGACATCAGTTCTTAAGTCTCATATGCCCAGTGATTACGCTAGCTCTCAGTGCCCTTCAAACCGAAACACTGTAATGTTTGCACACTACTGCTTCACGGCAGAATAACTGACCCTGGGGATGGTACCTACCTAGATGGTAGTTCAATATCTACGGACATTTAATCAAATGTAACATTTGTATTTAATCAAAAATGGTCCTCGAGCAGTGCTGTTGATGTGAGGCACCGCCGTCAACGCTATATCTGAAAAACTAAGCAATCAGATCGGAGGAAGGTCGATGCAGTGTCAGAGCGACGAGAAGCAACAGAATTTGTGTTAAAAAGTATTTTAATTGTCCCAACTACTCGGCTCTGTAACACAATTCAAAAATTCAAATTCAAGTTCAAAATTTAGAGGGTTTTGGAAGAGGCGTCTTAATGTAAGGTGCATTGAGTGTACATAATGGAGCTTAAATAATTAAACTCGATGATTTGGTTGTTCAATGATTTTTGTGAATGAAGTAAAAATTTTCGAGAAGAATATAGAAGCCGAATAAAAATAAACGAAACGACATAATTGCGATCGAGTGCCTACTCGATAAAATAGAAAATGTTGGTTGGTGCGTTGTTGGTATGCCGTTTGGTAGCGGCCTAAGAGAATCTACCACCCCATCTCATCCCGTGGGTATAGTAAAAGTCGACAGAGGGAAAATAAAAACCAGGAAATGGGCAGCAGCGTCTTCCTGGAACTTCTGAATAGATAAACTGCGGTTGCCAACCCGCCTGCCGCGTGGCAATTATGTCAAAATCCTCCCAAAATGAGAACTGGCGTAGTGGCGTAGTGGTTAGCGTACCTGACTTCTGCGCCACCGGTCCTGGGTTCGATTCCCAGCCGGAGGTAACATTTGTGCAAAAACACAAATTGTTGCTTTTCGGGTCTGGTTGTGTTGTGCATGTGAAATGTATGTTTGTAAAACGCACCCACGATACAGGAGAAAATCCTAGTGTGGGGCTTCGTTTAAAAAAAAAAATAATAAAAAAAAAATTAAAAAAAAAAATTCATCTGCAGTACAATGATTCTGAATATTGCGAAGTCTAATTGCATTACGGCTTCGATGTGAAACATTAGATCTTCTGGCTCGCGGCGTTGTAAATGACACAGGGAAATAGGTCACACAATTCAAAATGACATAATGACGTATCAATTACAAGTTAGAGAACCATACTTACAAATGTAATAACGGAAACTGGATTAAAACTAAATGAAAATTCGTGAAACCTCAAAAAAAACTGCCGATAAAGCTCTGTTGTTACACATGGCAGACGCAGAACATTTCTGTGTGACACCACACTGCGCCCGTCACCCTTACACATCAGTTCTTAAGTCTCATATGCCCAGTATTTACACTAGCCCCCAGTGCCCTTCGAACCGAAACACAGTAATGTTTGCACACTACTGCTTCACGGCAGAATAACTGTACCTACTTATTCGGATTCCTGCATAGGAATCCTACCACCATGCGACTGCTAAACGGAATGAATTTCACTGAATGAACGAAGTGAACTGAATGAACAAAGTTTTTTGGAATGAAATGTATGCTATATTTCGTTCATGATACGAGCTAAAAGCCTTAGAGTTCTTGCTTATCGCGAGTGAAGATTTGTATTTCAGATCTCGATGCTTTCACATCTACGAGCCGAAGATGCGACTGCTAATGCCCGTCTCCAAATATGGCAACGGAATTCGAACCAGCTCGCCGACCGGGAAGTGGAGGCGAGTTACAGAGAACTGTATATGGTAAAGAGGGCAATGCTGTGCGTCTGAAGACATCTAATCGATTGCAAAGTAAAAAATGACTCCAGTATAACGCATTATAGAATGTCTTTCATTATTTTTCTATCCACTCACTTATGGCCACTCAAGGCGCGAAGCGGCGTGAGATAGTGCTTTATACCCGACATGTCGAGGCCAAGCGATTCGGCGCTCTTCAAATTCCTCTATCACAATTATATTGCACCTATAGGCTAATTTGAATTGACTCATATCTAGAAAACACTTTAATTAATTCATTAAAATTATTTCGAAAAATCATCTAAACTTTGAAAAAAATCTGTTTAAAAAAAATTGACGTGGTTTTTTTTGGGTCTGTGGTCACGATAACTCCCGAAAGAATTGTCGTATCGAGACCGGGTTTTTTTATCGTGTTAAGAATTGATTGAATCTACTGGTTTCCCATTTAATATCAAAAGTCTAGGCACTTATAGTTATTAAAAACAATACTTTTTTTCTTATTGTTTTGTTCTGAAATGGAAATAACTCGAAATTGTTGAACCTCAATACGATTTTTTTTCTTAAGAGTTAAATGAGCGTGAAGAGTCTTTTGGATTTTCCAAACTTTTTCTAGTATCTTTGACGCCGCACGCTTTGTAATGAAAGACATTATGTTATGAGGTATACGAGGCACTGTGTATGAGTCGCAAAAACATATTCATAGTACTCGAGTGACCAAGTTCGATCCCCGGTGCGGTTACCTCTTAAACTGTTCTGCAATTTCAAATGATTTACCACGTTCTCAGCGGTGGAGGAAAGCATCGTGAGGATACCAACATGTCGGCGGAATAGTATATTTCGAGGCCATTTGAAATCCGTGATTGAAAACTGTGCTCAGTTATCCCATATAAGGGGTAGGCAGAGGCCACACACGTTGCCCACTTTCGCCCTCGCGAGAAAGGAACATTCAGTCTTTTTTACACTTTTTATATAGTGTTCGCCACTCCCAGTTTTGGATTTGAACCCATTACTGTATAGCTATTACATTATAGTGTCATTTGTTCGAATACGTGGAGCTAATGATTTCACAATACTGTAATATAATCGTATATGATAATAATAGTGTTTTACACTGTTAAAATCTGTTGTACCATCCATCCATACTAATATTATACATACGAAAGGAACTCTGTCTGTCCCTCTGTTTGTTACCTTTTCACGGTTCAACCGCTGAACTGATCTTGACGATATTGGGTACAGAGATAGCTTGCATCCTGTAGATGGACACATCATATTTTTCATCTCAGATTTTTTTTATATAAGAAAGTGACGAAGCGAGCATAATGTTCACCTGATGGTAAGTGCAACGTCTACCCATAACAAATGCTGTGTCATCAGAACATTTCTGTGTGACACCACACTGCGCTCGTCACCCAGAGACATCAGTTCTTAAGTCTCATATGCCCAGTGATTACGCTAGCTCTCAGTGCCCTTCGAACCGAAACACAGTAATGTATGCACACTACTACTTCACGACAGAATAACTGGCACTGGGGTGGTACCTACCTAGACGGATTCCATGCGTAGAAGGAATAATTTTTTAGGGATACGTAAAAAACCTATATCCACGCGGACGAAGTCGGGGGCATCGGTTAGTTAGTAATAACGGAGGCTGATTTATTATATGTTCAACAGATAAAATTTATTGCGTTAGTCGTAGTTGTTCGGATTAACATTGGAAGTGGGTAACTATTTAAACTTTTCTATTTATTTATTCACATGTTACAACACAATTGTTAAAACACTTAAAAGGAAACAGGGAGGGAAGTTTACTGCAGGTAGGATTCCTATGCAGGAATCCGTCTAGGTAGGTACCACCCCAGGGCCAGTTATTCTGCCGTGAAGCAGTAATGTTTGCACACTAGTTTCAGTTTGAAGGGCACTGAGAGCTAGGGTAATCGCTGGGCATATGAGACTTAAGAACTAATGTCTCGGGATGACGGGCGCAGTGTGGAGTCACACAGAAATGTACTGGGTGACACAGCATTTGTTATAGACAGACGTTGCACTTACCATCAGGTGAAAGTTTTGCTCGTTTTGTCACTTTTTTCAACAAAAACAATTAGGGATATAACTAAAAAGAAGACCAATGCAAATAATTATTAAACAGTACTGCATACCAACTTACGCGAAATTTGAGTGCGTATGTGTGTATGCGAGTGTGTACGTGTGTTAAAATATAAAGTAAATAGTAACCTGTACAGAATGGCGTCAGCCGTGTGGTAGTGAATGGGTGTCGTACAAGTAGAAATAGTGGATTAACCATAAAAATCTGATGATGAAATGACTAACACTTTTAACTTATAATAAAGAAATCATTCCAGACGTCCCGCTTAGCTTTTAGAGTAATAAAAAAAACTGTATAGGTATGAGAGATAAAATAGACAACGTTAGTTAAGACATTTATATGCAAGTTAAATATAGTGAACCCAAACTCAACACAGATTCATTTGCATAATTAGAGAGCGCTGCTAAATGAACAAATATTGTCATGCTTTTTTATATTCACTGTCGGATTTTAATGTGAGTTTCTGTTGTAGCTGTTATTGAGTTTATAAAACTAGACGTTCTATAACGATTTCTTATATTTACGCGAATACTACACATTTTGAAAAACTAGATTTTTTTTTATTGTATAAAGTGACGTAACGAGCAAAACGTTCACCTGATGGTAAGTGCAACGTCCGCCCACAACCAATGCTGTGTCACCCAGAATATTTCTGTGTGACACCACACTGCGCCCGTCACCCTGAGACATCAGTTCTTGAGTCAGTATGTATCTATTACCTGATATCTAGTACCTGAGTCATCAAATGCCCAGTGATTACGCTAGCTCACAGTGCTTTTCAAACCGAAACACAGCAATGCTTGCACACCACTGCTTCACGGCAGAATAACTGGCCCTGGGGTAGTACCTACCTAGACAGATTCCTGCATAGGCCTACCCCCAGTCTATGTATGTATGTATGTTAGTGGTAATGGGCATAGTGTATTCTTATACAGAATCTCGATAACAAAACTTCTGGACCGGCGGTTTGGCAATTGCCGTTTATTTATTCAGATGTTCCAATTTCAATTCCGTCATCTGGTTTTAATGCACCCAACAGCGCATGGTGGCCATGCGCTGTTGGGTGCACAGTGCAGTTTAATTCCTTACTCGCCTTTTACGAGATCCATTGGATGAGATAGAGTGGTAGTATTCTTTCAACGAGCCGCCACCACACGGCCAAAATATTTTTTTTTAATTAAAGGGATGTTTAATTTTTTAACGAGATTCCTTTTATATGTGAGAAGCTTTGAAGTTAAGAAATTTAACGTTCAAAAGGAACTTGGATTCTGATACTTATTCCCATAACCGCTTGGCTCGAAGCCAACACCAACACCGAGAGTACTTTGCACCCATAAATTATCAATAATACTGAAAACCAGGCAATAACTCACTGACAGTCGGAGCTACACATGTATCTTTCCTACCCCTCTCAGTGCCCCGTCCGTAATGTGTCTGTATATCGCACATATACCAAACATCCGATTCTCGGATCGCACAACTTGACAAATTGTGACAGTTTCCTGACGTAAATGCAAATCTTAAAATTATTAATTTACTCAACAAAATTAAATAAAGGAAAGAAAGTTACGATGTGTATTAACCTAGTCTTTGAAGAGCACCGCCCGCCCTCCCCCAACAGCGTGCACAAGCAAACCAATACAGCCACCGGGAGCCGCCACCAGATACCCTCCACCACTACAACGTTACCACTAGGCAATATACACCCCTGATGTCGAGAACACGACACGCTTTTCACCTCAAAACGAGGCATTATCAAGTGATATTGACTCTACGATAGTTAGTTCAAATTATGACATATCGTTTCTCATTGTTAGCACTGTAGCTGTTTGTGAAGTCAGAAGATGGGCAGCAGCATCTTCCTGGAACATCTAAACATAAAATGATGTTGCCACCGCCCTGCAAAGCGTTGCAACTATGGTCAAATCCCTCCAAAATAAAGAGCTACAAACTTTACGGCAGTCTATGGGGAGAGGCCAATGTTCAGCAGTGGACTTGTGATAGGCTGAAATGATGGCGACGATAACATCGTTTAAAACATATTTTTTGCAGAGATATGCAGGGTTGCTTTCGATGCTTTATTTTAACGTTGACTTAAAATCACCATAGTTTTAGTGTTGCCAGCGTTACGATTACGAACTACTAGTATTATGTACTACTAGTAATATGTAATTAAACTCCAGTGCCGGTTAACTATGCTACCACGGAAATTTCATCTCGACATTTTTTCCCAAACTTTCGACCTAATTAACTTCGATAAAACACCTTGACACATAAGCGCTTTGACACGGTTCAGTTTCGCGAGCAGGAAGCGGTCGTGCGTGCGGTATTCGGGTTCGATTCCCGTTCGCAACCGGAGCCGCGGTGACTTTACCTCGGTTCTATTTGCGGAATGCGAGATCGATATCTGTTAAGCAAGCGCCTAGATATCGCGTTACTGTCGATTACTGTTCGTAGTCCTTGTGACAATTAAGATATGTTTTATACTTTCATATTTGACGGCCGCGTGGCCTAGTGGTTAGAGGACCTGGCTTCCAGGCCGCAGGTGCTGGGTTCGAATCCCAGCCGAAACCAACATTAGTGAAAAAACAAATTATTGGTTTCGGGTCTATTCGTGTTGTGAATGTCCCTGACACTGCATTGTAGCTCGCTTTCGACCTTATCGCATGAGCGTTACATCGTGCGCGGGTAGGTAGGGATGAGTGAGTGCCTCTTTTTGCGAGCACACTTGGCACTATTATATCTCCCGCGCAGTTTAGCTTCTGACGATGTTCGGAAGTTGTCGTCATGGTCGAAAATCAGCACAGGGGAACGTCTAAATATACTTTCATAAGTAATAAAAAAATAAAGATAGTGTGATGACGAGTATGTCGTTCTTAATGTCGTAAACCTGACGACAAGTACGTCTGCTTATAGTCGCAGTGTCCAATCAGAATATTCAACCGCAATTCTCTGTGTTGTTTACCGTGTTACGATCGAAAAGGTACTGAGAGGTAGGATGATTTAGATTAATTTTTAAGAAACCCGCGACCCGCGGCGCAGAAGTCAAGGGCTTAGCAGAAGACCCCTTTTTACGTGGGGAAATCCTGCATGGATACCCGACTGGCCAGGGGGGCAGCCGGGTTATGTCGGACTCTTACCGACGAAAACCCCACGGTGGTCTCCATCAGCGCTTCAGAGGGGTCACGGGATCTCCGTTCGGAACGCAACCGTGACCCCTCCATCGCTTCGCTACAATTTTAGCCCGACCCGGGGGCAGTGCTGTCACGATGACTCGAGACCACTTCGAGTCATCGTCCTCCCCGGGGTCGCTTTACTTGGCGCGCCAACCGAGCCGACTTTAGATTTTAATTGTTATTTTGTTCTGGATAGAACTAATAAATGATCTGATAAATTTTAACTTGTATAATTGATATAAAAATCTAAAATAATTATAAACTAATGATGAATGATATGAGTACGCGTGACTTGCTTGATGATTGCGCACTGATTTTGTATTGTAAAATTATTGCTAATAAATATTTAAATTAGCGTAATTACGTCAGCGCCGAAACAGCCGACTATACAATGTACGTGCTTGCTCGTACATATAGCCATGGTCTTGAAGTCTTACAGGGTATGCAGTATTTTATTATAGTTAATAGAATCAGGCGTTACTTTTTGGAAATATATTAAAGTATTTCCGCAAAGTAACGTTTATAGTAACCATTATAGTAAAGGAAAAAAAGTTAATTTGCTCTAGTTTTGAAGAGCACCGCCCGCCCTCCCTCAACAGCGTGCACAAGAATACAAATACCGCCAACGGGAGCCGCCACCAGATACCTTCCACCACTACAACACTACCACTAGGCAATACACACCACCGAAGTCGAGAACACGACACGTGTTTCACCTCAAAACGAGGCATTATCAAGTGATATTGACTCTACGACTGTCAACCGCCGAGTGAGCGGCCCTTTTTTTTTTTTTTTTTTTTTTTTGTTTGTGTTAACGTTGTTAGCCCGGCGGCTTTTACAACTTCGTCGGAAGAGACTCGCGAGCAGAAGGCCCGCAAGTAAGGGTACAACGTCGCTGCTGAGAGTGAGCGGCCCGGCCAAAGTGGCGGTATTGGTATTCTTGTGCACGCTGTTGTGGGAGGGCCGGCGGTGCTCTTCAAAACTAGGTAATACCCACCATTTTACATTTTGCATGCGGATCTTAGCAAATTAACTTTCTTTCCTTGGTATGGTATGGTATTTTATTAATAAAATGATTCCAAGTCGCTGGTAATACGCAACCATCTTCTCTATAGAAATTAGGATATTTTTTAATTTCAATCGCGAATCATCATTGTTACAAATCAGCGTTCTTTTGCAAGGATTTGTGGTCTATCAAATCTGATAATAGTTGGGATGATCCAGATGATGGTGACAGACTGCAGACTTCCTAGAGCGTCTGACTGATGGTCACTGTTAGCCGCTTAGCGTCCGTAATTTTCGGTTTTAAAGGTAACAGAGCGCTGAGCGCGTATGGATGACCAGCGCAAGGGTCCCCGAGAGGGGACCTCGACTTGGCACCGTCATCCTGTGCGCGAGAGTAACTGACTCGGGGGTGAAACTGTCTTACGACGCTCATTTATCTCTTCAAAAGAGAAATTCGTATTGAGATTGAAATATTTCGAGTAATTTCCATTTCAGACGAAAACAAGAAGAAAAAAATAATTTTTCTTAATAACTACAAGTGGTTGATATGGGATAGGAAACCGGTAGATAATTTGCGGTACACGAAAAAAAATCCGGTCTCGAAACATCAGTTTTTACGGGAGTTACCGTGACCACATCCCTAAAAAAATCCGGACGTCGACGTCAATTTGTTTTAAAACTGTTTTCTTTTTCAAAGTAGCAATAGTAGACGATTTTATAATATACACAAGGGGACACTTGAATCAGTGCAAGCCAAATTTATTAAGCGCCTTTGCTGTCGAATGGGTTTAAAGAGGTCTCTGACAACATATGAAGATAGATTAAAGACATTTGAAATCTGTACTAAATCGTAGATATATAATAGATTTAACTTACTTACATAGATTAATACATTTTGGATTAGAGACTAGTTTGTTTTCTGTGATATCTTTTAATGTGACGCGTAGGTCAGGTGAGGCAGGAAAGATTTTTCGCTACCCCACTATGTCGTACGATTAGGGCTAAAAACAGTCCCATTGTAAGGATATGTGACCTTTATAACAATATTTTAATGAAATATCCAGAATTGGACGTAATCCATGATAAAATCGTTTCGTTCAAGAAAAAACTACTTATATATTATTGTAATAAATGCAAAATTAAACGCGATAAAATCCGTAAAATAGATTTTGTTAAATATAATATACGCGTAAATATGAGAAGTCATTACGTTGGGATATTATATACGCGATAATTAGCTTCAGTGATATCATCGTGTATTTAATTCCACGATATCATATAAGCAATTAATTACCGATGTATTCAATTTCGGTAGCGACAATGTATTCGACGCCGTATTAATATTATTTACAAGCGTCGAAAATATTAATGAAAAGCAAAGACGAGCTCATTCGATGCTTCTGATTGAAAGTAATTTATTTATTAAATATATAATGGAGCATTATTAATGTTGTATGAACATCATAGGGAAATTATATAAAAAAATACTATTCATCCGCGTGAAGAATGGTTTTTTGAACATCCCCTGGGAACTATTTGATTTTCCCGGATAAAGAGTATCCTATGTCCGTCACCAGGATGCAGGATACCTCTGTGCCAAATTTCGTCAAGATCAGTCCAGCAGTTGAACCGTGAAAAGGTAACAAACAGACCGAGGGACAGAGAGAGTTTCTTTCGAATTTAAAATATTACTAGCTGACGCCCGCGACTTCGTCCGCGTGGAAATAGGTTTTTTAAATATCCCGTGGGAACTATTACGTTTTCCTGGATAAAAAGTATCCCAGTCCCCAGTACGCAAGCTATCGCTGTTCAAAATTTCATCAAGATCGGTTCAGCGGTTGAACCGTGAAAAGGCAACAAACAGAGGGAAAGAGAGCTAATTTCGCATTTATAAAATTAGTATTTATAGTATGGATTATGTCACTTGTTGTAATGAGGGGTTTTTAATTTTTGTAATTTGAATTTTATCGTTCCATATTGACGTTGATAAATTACATGGTTGTTTTTCAATTTGCATAATTTTATTCAATCTTCGTCGTTGGTTAGCTCGGCCTGTCGCGGGTTCGATTACCAGCAAATACGGATCGGAGCCGAATCGTTTGCGTGCTAATCTGCTCTGGAACCGGGCGCCTCCAAAATAAGGGTAGTTTGGGTAGACAACATCTTTCCTAGCTACTCGTGGGAACGCGATGGAGATGAAGTATTTCAACTCGTACCAAATGCCGGTGGTGTGACACCGCCATGTGTCACGTCTCGTTTCCCGTGAGAGCGAAACGTGGGCTAGGGATATGGCTCTGCCTACCGCAATGGGTAAGAAGCGTGCCTGTATGTATGTATAAAAAGTATTGCCTACAAACAGTCTAGGTCAGTCCAGGTCTTGATACATGTGCAATTAATGTCTATAAAACGCACCAACGTTACACAAGATTTTTTTTACCTCGCTCATAAAAACTCGGGATCAAAGCAAGAGCAAAATGCAGCAGGTACGCCAACCACATAACCGAATGATTTTAAATTTTTCATCATTTTAGGCTATCACTACTACTGAACATAGGCCTCCCCCATAGATTGCCACAAAATTTTTTGAAGCTCTCATTTTCAAGCCGTGTAGTTGCGGCTCGTTAAAATAATACTACCACTACATCTCATTCAATGGATCTCGTAAACGCCGAGTAAGGAATTAAACTGCACTGCTGCACTGTGCACCCAACAGCGCATGGTGGCGATGGGCTCACCACCTATCACGCCAAGTGCATTATGTTGTTTTGGTGAAGCGTGGATTGTGGCAGTCATCTGTTTTTGCAGTGAGTGCCCAGTCTCTGACTACCCCTTATGGGATACAGTCGTGATCTTAGGGGGGGGGGGGATTTTGCAATAGTCGCCACGCTTTGAGGGGCGAGCGACCCCCCACAAGATGAAGTGACCTGCATGGCTTTGCGGGAAGTCGATGGATCCAGGTGTTTGGGATCGTGTTTTGTGGCAATCTATGGGTAATGCCTATGTTCATCAGTGGACTGAAATGATGATGATGATGAGTCATTCAACTTACCATCAAGTGAACAATTGTTCCATAAAGACAGCTGTTTCACAAACACAGCCCGTCAAATTGCAGCGGATATTAAATCCTGAAAAAACGCTCGGGAATCGAATAGCATACTGTACCGCAGTTGCGAGAGCAATCCATCAATGTCTCAGCGCCGCCGCGTTTCGCTTCCATTACGATAACAGTTTACTCGTTAATTTTTTTTTATTTTCGTTCCGTCGCACCGCAAACGTGACGTGAGAGTTCCGTTATTACTTAATTATATGCAGTCAACGTGCGTACACACTGCATCCGAACCCTGCCCGATCGTAACTAGGAATCGTAATGGAACGCGAATGTAATGATAAAGTTCCACTAAAAATTAAGCCGTATGATGCACCCCATCGCGTAGGTGTCGTAAAAGTCGACAGAGGGGAAATGAAAACCAGGAGATGGGTAGCAGCATCTGAATAAAAAAACTGCGGTTGCCAAGATACTATAGCGAAAACCATGAAGAGCTACACGCTGATGCGGCAATCTATGGGGGAGGCCTATGTTCAGCAGTGGACTAGTTCTAAGCCGAAATTACGATGATGATGATGAGGTCAGTTATTAAAAACAACAACATTCACCGAACTCAAACAATGTCGTCTGTACTGTTTTTTTATTGCATAAAGTGATGAAACGAGCAAAACGTTCACCTGATGGTAAGTGCAACGTCTGCTCATAACAAATGCTTTGTCACCCAGAAAATTTCTGTGTGACACTACACTGTGCCCATCCTATCACGTGTACCCTGAGACATGAGTTCTTAAGTCTCTTATGCCCAGTGATTACGCTAGCTCACAGTGCCCTTCAAACCGAAACACAGTAATGTTTGCACACCTGGCCCTGGCCCTGGGGCGGTACTAGACGGACTCCTGCATAGGAATCCTACCACTAGTAAGAAAAAGCGTAGACAGTGTCCGCAGTGTTATGGTGAGACATTTAAATCTCCGTATAGGCGATATCCGATTGGAGCGACGCCAATTCGGTGAGATATAAGTTCGCTAACACACGTATTATCACCATAAAGAAAACCTCACAGCCTACCCATTCTCCGATACACTGTGCACTATAATAAATACTCAATTTATTGTAGACTGAAATCTAACAGAGCAAAACTACAGTTTTTAGAAAACTTTCATATGTCAGTTTCTTTAATTAAGTTTAATTAAGCTGACCACATGACTTTTTTATTTCATATGGTGACGAAACGTGCAAAACATTCACCTGATGGTAAATGCAACGTCTGCCCATAACAAATTCTGTGTCACTCAGAACATTTCTGTGCGAGCACACACTTCGCCCAACACCCTGAGACATCAGTTCTTAAGTCTCATATGCCCAGTGGTTACGCTAGCTCACAGTGCCCTTCAGACCGAAACACATTAATGTTTGCACACTACTGCTTCACGGCAAAATAACTGGCCCTGGGGGGGGGGGGGGGGTACCCACCTAGACGTATTCCTGCACAGGAATCCTACCACCAGTATTATTCCTCTCACCAGTGAAAGTTAATAGCACCCGACGGTGTTGGGAAGTTGACGCCGTTTTCAAAAATCGGCCAGTAGATATCCAAGACGATTGGAGTAATACTTGTATGCATTATCAAAGATCCCTTGGGCAATTCCTATAAATCCGTATACTAAAACCTATAATTGCGTGTTACTCTGGTTGGGTTCGAACACAGCGCCGAGACATAAGGCGAGTATAGTAACGACTGAGCCACGGGATTGTCTGAAGAAATACAGCTTCAGTAGCAAAAGTGCTGGTCTGTCCAAGTGTAAGTGTCGTGCTAGTTGCTTCTTCATTATTTATTACAGAATCATTAGTAAAGTATAAAGCAAAGTTTCAGCCTATAAATGTCTCACTTCTGAGCACAGGCGTCCTCTCATTTCTGAGAGGATTTTGGAGCACAGAATCATTAGCTGCTTATATTACTCTTCTTATAACTTATATAATTATTGTATCCTATAGGTGTCCGGCAGAGTAGAATAGAACCTACCTCTTTCCTACCGAGGTGTCGTAAGAGTACACTAAGGTAGCCTTTAGTCACTACATTGCTCGTGGAAACGCAACTCAGTAAGAATTTTTTGACTCGTATCAAAATGGCGACGACGTAGTCGGCCACCCGTCGCCGGTGGCAAAAATCAAAATTAATTCCTAGTTTAATAAACAAAACAATTTCATTGATAGTAAGCTAAAATTATGGCGACGACTGGAATTCAAAAAAAATTGCAAATGATTATTCTACAATTTGTCTTGTTTACATTTTCGAAATGTTGATTTTTCCTTTTATTTATGTATGGCATAAATGATATCATATTAACTTTATCATTGGTAATAGAATAATAAAATACGTTCAAATAAAACTATTTTTACGGATTTCATCGCGTTTAATTTAAACTTTTTATAACCCGACACAGCACCCATGGTCACGAGAGGACTGAGGTGACAGATGTCCTGATGTCATAGTTAACCCGGGGTAAATTCAGCTTTTAATTATTATTTTTAGTCCGATCTACGAAGAAAGAGCTTACTGCGTCTTGAAGCCTTGCAGTGGTATGCTTGGTTTTTGATTTAATTTTGTTAATACTAAACTTTACGATAAAATATGTAAAAATAGTTTTATTTAAATGTGTGGTATTCGCGTAAATATAAGAAACCGTTAAATGAGATACGTGTCTTATACGTTTTTTTTGGTCTTGCATTATTACACCTTAAACAAAATCTCACCACTAGGCTGATTGGGATTGGAAGAGAATGCCTGAAGCATTAAGTCCGCCCTTTGTATCCTTTCTAGGTAAGGTGAGCAATAACGATATTTAAATAAGTAAATAAATATCTCCGTGTCCTTCTATAGAAAGGTGGACACGCAGAACAATGTCGTGGGTAATGAGATAAACTCTGCAGATATTCCAATTGCGGCGAGCAGAGTATCGCGCCTGCATTAGTTTTGCGTTATATGCAAATGGTCGCTCGTGGCGGACTTGAGTTGAATGATTGCATTTGGAAGTAATTTGATAAATTTATTGCTGTGATTTAACATTTATTGTGTGGCGATTTATGACGTCATTAATATGGTTGGAAGGGTTCCATAATATGACTTTAGTGATGTGCGAAAGCCTTCTTTAATTTTTGAGAGGGTTTTGGAGCCGGGAATAGTCCGCCACGCTGCTCCAGTGCGGTAGGCGGACTTAACATGTCCTCGAAATATTTCTATTCCTCGGACATGCAGGTTTCCTCAAGATGTGTTCCTTCACCGCTAAGCACGTGGTAAATCAGCACTTAGACAGTAAAGCTGTAGAAAAATTTTAGAGGTACTGGCACCGGGGATCGAACCCAGGTTACTCGCTTACTATGAAATTAAAGGCGAGCACCATGCCCCTGAGCAACCACGGCTTATAGCTATCACGGCTTATAAGATAATATAGACAGTTTTAATTCTCTATACATCGCATCTCCAATCAGAACTTTTTTTTAATCTGAGTATAGTTTGATACTACACAGTTATACACATCGATCCAAGCCCTCACTACAATTTCACTACTTTATAAAAACAATCCTACGTCCTATTCCACTTAATCTACCTATATGTTAAAATTTCATCAGAATTAGTGCAGCCGTTAGAGCGTGATTGTGTTATAAGCATCCAAACACAGAAACTTTCACATTTTTAGTTAAAGTACGATATAAACTAACACATACCTAAACTTTTCTTTAATAATCTGCGGACTGTACGTACCTGAAAAGGAATAAATTACATTAATATTAATTATATATACTGCAAGATCAAGTTTTCTTATCCGATTTTCGATCAGACAGATTCATCGGAAGCTATCACATAAGCAGGAAATAATATTGGCCACAATACTCACTGGTCCTAACCCACCCGTCCTCGACGTAAAAGATTGAAAACAAGCTAGAGTTTATTGTTATTAGATTCAGACCCAAAAACCAACAATTTGAGTTTTGCGCAAATATTGGCTCCGGCTGGTATTCAAAACCAAGACACACGGTGCTCTCACCACTAGGCAGCGCGGCATTGAAAACCCGAACCAAATCAAATGTAATAAAAAAATAACTTTTAGCATAGATAATAGATAGAAGTCAATTGTTAGTAATTTTAACTAGTTATATTTTTAACTAGCTGAAGCCCGCGACTTCGTCCGCGTGGATTTAAGCTTTTTAAAAATACCTTGGGAGCAGTACAAAGTATCCTATGTCCGTCTCAAGGATGCACGCTATCTGTGTACCGGATTTCGTCAATCGGTTCAACGGTTGAGCCGTGAAAAGGTAACAAACAGACAGAGGGACAGAGAGGGTTACTCTCGCAATTATAATATTATCATGGATAACGTTAGCTCCAATTTAAATGAAAGGACAATCCATATCCATACGTTAGCTACAAATTCACAAACGTGTCCACATAAATACGTAATATTACGAACCGTCGGCAATGAACTACGCGCTGCAGTTTGAGGGGACCATCGGCTTTATGGGCCCGCTGAAATACGCCCTCCATATTTCACGAGAGGCAGAGTGCGGAGGGTCGACCATACGTAGCACAATGTGTGTGAACAGCGATACTACGTTTTATTCAACACGAGCCAAGCGGGCCGGCTTTGACCGGGTAAAATTTTGTTATTACCGTGATATACTTAATAAATAAATTGTTAAAGGGAAATAAAAATATTTTTTAGTATCGCAAACTTTTTTCCGATGATTCACTAATAATAGAGTTAATGCTCAGCTCCTATAAGAGCTAGGACAATTTTTACATACATAAGATCACGACTGTATCCCATAACGGGTAGTCAGAGACTGGGCACTCACTGCAAAAACAGATGACTGCCACAATCCACGTTTCACCAAAAGCGAGCGCCTGGCCTCTGAGCCGTGGTAGCTCAGAAGCCAGGCGCTCGCTTTAAATTTCATAGTACTCGAGTGACCTGGGATCGATTCCCGGTGTCGGCACCACTGAAATTGTTAATTGCAATGTTAAGTGTCGATTTACCACGTGCTCGGCGGTGATGTCTGAGGAATAGTAAATATTTCGAGGACATGTGAAGTCTGCCAATCCGCATGGGAGCAGCGTGGCGGACTCTTCCCGGCTCCGAAACCCTCTCAGAAATGAGAGGAGGCCTGTGCTCAGCAGTGGGACATTTATACATACATACATACATAACTGTATCCCATAACGGGTAGTCAGAGACTGGGCACTCACTGCAAAAACAGATGACTGCCACAATCCACGTTTCACCAAAACAATATAATGCACTTGGTGTGATAGGTGGTGAGCCTATCGCCACCATGCGCTGTTGGGTGCACAGTGCAGTTTAATTCCTTACTCGCCTTTTACGAGATCCATTGGACGAGATGGAGTGGTAGTATTCTTTTAACGAGCCGCCACCACACGGCTAAAATAATTTTTAATACACATAAATCTTGAAGCGCGTCAGTGAATGTTGGGTCTGGCAGAGAAAGCATGAAAATAAGATTAATCCCGCTGAAATGAAAAATTTGAGAAGTTTAGCTGGAGTGACTTCGATGGACAAATAGAGGAACAGCGAGATAATTGAACGTTGCGGTGTGGTAGAAGATGTATTCACAAAGATAGAGAAAGGGATGCTTAGATGGTTTGGACTTGTAAAGAGGATGAATAACCGAAACAGATTTATGAGGCGAGTGTGAATGGGCAAGCTGATAAGGGACAACGTAGGCGAACGTATCACGATTAGATCGAAGGCAACCGACGAGCTTAAATGAAAACACTAACGAAATTAGAAGAAGCGAAAGATGTGTGTCAAGATCGTTGCAAGTGGAAAGATGTGGTACTGCCTGCACCAATGTGAGTGAGGCGTGACTTTATGTATCGTTCATCGTTTCAGCCTATCACAAGTCCAATGCCGAACGTAGGCCTCCTCCAAAGATAGCCACAAAAGTTTGAAGCTCTCATTTTGGTGGGATTATGTCAACCGGAGTTTGATTCAGATGTTCCAGGATTCAAGAGATGGGCAGCAGCAGGCAGAGGCAGACACTTCTACGGACTCTTTAATTTTATTATTGGTACAGATTAATACACAGAGTAGAGTAAAACAGAGAGTAGAGTAGACTTTGGGCGTCAACTCGGAAAGTGACGGTAGTGTTTTAGTTGAATTTTGTAATTTCTGTGAATATTTTGAGATTTGATTTTTAATATTGCTGGTTATTATGCAGCATGTGCTGGTGAAAGTGTACAGTGATTGGAAAATGCAATTTAGACCAGGACTGTACTTCTCGTTTCGTCTACACCAGTCCAGCTAATCTTCAGTAAAAGTCAACTATCACTTTACTGTTGATCGACATTTTGAAGTATCTTCTATCACTCCCGTGACTGTGACAAAATATACGAGTACAATGGCGTATATTACCTAGTTTTTTAAAGAGCACCGGCCGCCCCCCTCAATAGCGTGCACAAGCAAACTAACACCGCCACCAGGAACCGACGAGCTCATGAGTGTGAGCGGCTGTATGTCGTAGAGTCTAGCGGATCTTAGCAAATTAACTTACTTTCCTTCATTATAATGGATTTCCGCAAAGTAATGCCTGATTCTATTAACTATATGACTTGACATTGGCGGAATTCTTTTGAGAGAGGTAAGAGATTCCCGATTAGAGGAAGAAGAGTAGAGTAGAAAAAAACTAATATTGTCTATTGAGTACTTAACCTCCATACATACCAATCTCCATAACCTGTAAGTAATATAGCAGTGTGTGCTTTCATGGCGTTCTTTATCGTTATTAAATAACCAGAAAAAAATACAGGAGACGATAAAAAAAAAGAATTCTCATAAAAACTTTGTATAGCGTCGAAATTTGCTACATCTGTGTCACGTGATCGTAAACTTGTCTAATGCGTTTGCGACGAAATTTTTATTTCACAGTGTTGTGTAAGAGGCCGTAGAGGCCATCTTGGAGCACTGCATTACGCACAAACGACTTTATCGGTGGTAGGATTCCTATGCAGGAATCCGTCTAGGTAGGTCAGGACCATGGCCAGTTATTCAGTCGTGAAGCAGTAGTGTGCAAACATTACTGTGTTTCGGTTTTTAGGGCACTGAGAGCTGAAGTTTTAGGTAGTGTGACACAGCATTTTTTATGGGCAGACGTTGCACTTACCAACAGGCGAACGTTTTGCTCGTTTCGTCACTTCATCAAATAAAAAAAGAATCATCAAGTTTTATTTTAAAAAAGGGCAAGCAACCAAGTACACGTGAGAGAAGTGAAACTATTAATAAAAATAAATATAGGTAAAAATTACTTATTTACATATTTGCGATGACCGCATGGCCTAGTGGTCAGAGTACCTGACTTCTGCGGGTCCTGGGTTCAAATCCAAGCCGGAGTCAGACATGTGATAAATTTATTTCAACGCGCCAACGATACAGGAGAAATGTTACCTACTGTGGGGGCTTCGTTTTTTTAAGAAAAACTAAAATAACTACTCAGTATATAAGCAATTATTAATTAATCCATGAATATTAATTCATACATACATACAGCCTTGTTCCTATATAAGGGGTAGGCAGAGACCTCACCCGTAAGCCCACCAGCCAGCAACGTCGTCGTGGGTTTTATATAGTGAACGATGTCCCCTTGGGCGATTTTCGACCACGGCAACAGCGTAGGCGATGTTATATATCCACAAGTGTGTGCGACAACACTGAGGCAATCGCTTCGAACTGACCTATCGGTGCCCGGTAATAAGCTTCCGACTGGGATTCGAACCGAGGACCCGCGGTGTATAAGTTAGGGTACTCGGAGCATTAATCCACACGTGTTTTTTTTGAAATTCGTAATTTCTGTGTATATTTTGTGTTTTGATGTTTAATATTGATAGTTTGTTACGCAGCAAGTGCTCTTGAAAGTGTACAGTGATTGGAAAAATCAAATCAAGACTAAAATTGTACTTTTCGTTTTGTCTCCATCAGCAAATCTCCGATCTCCATCATCATTTATCGATCCAGCAAAGCTTCAGTAAAAGTCAACTATCATTTTACTGTCGATCGAAATGAAGTTATAATTAAATTATTACTCGACGTTGGCAAAATCGCTTGACTTTGTAGCTAATTGCCAGTATAAAAAAATAGAAGAACTGTAGCGTCTAGATCTTAATCGTAAAATGTCAAATTAGTCGAAACAGGTCACACAGATAATCAATCTACCATATTAGTAATGTCCGTTTCAAGAGAATGCTATTAAATGGCATAAAAAAATCCACCACGTGTGCCTTCGTGTACAGTTTTCATTCATAAGCGTATTTATAACGGAAAATAAAGACGTAATTTGTTGAGAAACTAAATAAATATCTTATTAGTGCGAACTGGAACACACGTGCGTCGGTCTCTTGCGGCGCCATATTGGGGCGGCCATTTTTAAATCAAGATTCCTGCGGCCCTTTGCCTTTTATGGCGGGAAAATAGCTAGAGATATATGTTGGACATGTCACGATATGAGATATAACTAAAAGAAACTCTTTATTTATTTCTTGGTTGGTAACCTAATGAATTATAAAATTATAGATTAAACAAGTATTGTAACACATTTAGGTTTTATTTTTGATATATCAGAACATAAAAATGTTTTGTTTATGATTTTTAGTGTTTTTAATGTAGATTTAATTGTGGTTTATCGACGACTAAAACGAACTAGCGGGCTGATGTTCAATATAATTAGAAGCAGCACACTTTTATTTCACATGCGGGTCTTACCAAATTAACTTACCTGTTTCTTTTGATACTTTTGTTCTAATTACTTTATTACTTATAACTAATTTTAATTTTGCAGCTCCATAATCATAGTATTTTATGTATTCAAACGTGGTCGGGATCGTGATAAAAGTTACATTTTAAATATAAAATAATATAAGGATAGTAAAGCTATCAAATACATTATAATTATGTGTATTATACTAAATTCCTGTACTATACTCCAAAATAATAACAACGAACACTACGATAAAATGACTAAAATGGAATGTTTAGTTTTTTTTACGACTGAAATGCGAATGAAACGACCCCAAGCGAGAAAAAAGAATCAAATATATCATAAAAACAACTTGATTCCGGGAAACTCCCTTATTCCGGCATGGCTGATGCGGGATATTTAAAACGATTTAAAAGTGTAATAAAAAAAATCTATTCACCGCGTTTACGATTCCATCAAAGCGTGACTCGATTTGTATGGTTCGAGTTAAGAGTCGAGGCAACGATAAAATACATCGTTTTATGTTTTTTGATATTTTATGACATTACTCTGAAGTGGAATGTGTGGTTAAAAGCAATGATACACGCTGCGATCTGCGTGCAATTGTAGCTGCTTAGCCGTTTAACAGAATGCCAGTTGCGAGAATAATTCGTGCAAAAAGCAAAACACTAATCTGGACTTTAACGATACCCATAAGACGAAGTAAGGCCGTTGTTCACTTCGAACTTCACAAAGTCTAATTAATAAAATATATCATATACAAGGTGTTAGCTAAATAGGAAAAGCCAGCTGAAAAGTGGGGGAAAGCACCCATCAATACAAGTAACTTTTACTAAAGGGTTGAATAAGAAATCACAATGAAAATTCAGGCGCTTCATACAAAGTTCAATGTTTACTATAATATTCACCACCACCACCATTTCAGCCTATCACTAGTCCACTGCTGAACATAGGCCTCCTCCACAGATTGACGTAATAGTTTGTAGCTATTTTTGGGGTGAGCTTATCTATCATATTGATGGAGGATCAATATATATTATATTCATGGAGGAGCCATTTCTTCGTTACTGAACGTGTTTGTTACACTGCCAAAATATTTACATGTATAGACTGCACATGCATGTTCTACTATTTAAAAAAAGCCATTTATAATCTGCATAACTCAGTAGGGGCCGTGTGGTACTCTATAAATAATAATAATTTAATCAAAAAACCGACTTCCACACTACAGCACACGCTTATGCGGCACATGGATCCCATCAACAGAACTTCACCAAATTTATATAAATATACCCCCTTGTTACTAAATAAAGAATCATCGAAATCGGTTCACGTGGTAAGTAATTATCGCCGAGAATACATAAAAAAAAGGGTTCCGACTAATTCATACCTCGCTTTTTAAGTAGGTTAAAAATACTAACGGTTATTTATTTATTTGAACTGCTATCAAAAGAAATGGCATATATGGCGTACTGTAGTGTTACGTTCACCTGATAAACTATTGGCTTGTCACTTTCTCAATATAAAAATAACAAAACACACATTCAAATTAAAAATAAAACAGATTTCGGTTGAACACTATATTTTATATATAATTCAGATTATCCCTTATTCATTACAATCACGTTTAATTTCGCGGGAGTCGTACTACGGTATTGCGCGTGAAAAATCTCTTGGCCTCAGAATTAGATCAAGGTTATAATAATCTTTTCAGATATGTCAGACCCACTGGTAACACCCAGCAGGCAGCACTCGAGAACCCTCGTGATTACTACTCGTACTACCTCTTAAGAGTTCAGCAGTGAACTATTAGTCGATTAGTGTCCAACACCTACCTCTTTCCAACCGTTGCCGTAAGAGGCGACTAATGCATTGTGTTCGGACAGCCTTTATTCGTGTAGAAAAATACCATAACATGCAATGCTGTCACTATACTGCCCGTGGGAAAGCAATGGAGGGTAACAATTTTTGACTCGTCCCAATATGGCGGCGACGTGGTCCGCCACCCCCGTCCACGCCTCGTTTACGCCACTGTATGTATTTATTAACTATTATTGATAAAGACCGCGAGCTCTAATGGTTAGGGCTACCTGATTATTCCGCTACGGGTTCTGGGTTCAAAACCCAGATTGTTCAATATTCTGAACTTTCCCAAATGTGTACCCGTTGACTTGTTGTATAAATGAAACTATCCGAATGTTGGTGTATACGGTACTATTTTAAAAAAAGTATAACGCATCTCGATTAGAATATATCTAAGAGGCAAACCATACCGCGATACAAACTACATGTAGCGCCATCTAGCTGAAGTTATGAAAGTGTACCAGTAATAGTAATTGAATACAGAATTATAAACAGAGTAATTTTAATAAACCTTATTTCAATATTCGTTTAAAGTTAATAACACCATTAACACAGATGATAAAATGTACTCCCGGTGAAAAAAAAATTGTAGGGTAACTTTAAAAAAAAATTCGTAGTTTTAAAGGTCGGTCTCTTACAACTTGTACCACGTTTCGGTGCGACAGTTTGCCGCGTCACACGGCCTGCGACCTACTTGTATTGTGTACAGCCAGGCGTGCGCACGCGCATTGTTCCGACATGTGGAAGGAAGGAAGAGTTATCGATAGAGAGAAGGCCGCTCTTGTTTATTGGAGCGTACAAAAGATAACCCCGTTCATAGAATCAACCATACTATTATTTTGGCGTGGTATTTCTTATTGCTTTTCGTATAAATATTATAAACGCGAAAGTAACTCCCTCTGTCCCTCTGTCTGTTTGTTACTACTTGTTACTTTAGTAAAAAGCTGTAACTTGTCGTTACAAACAGACACTTCAATTTATTTATTTGTATTATTTGTGTGCAATTATTATTATTGTGTGTGATTATTTTTATGTCGTGTGGTAGGCTTAACAGAATCTACCACCCCATCTCATCCCGTGGGTGTCATAAAAGTCAACAGAGTGAAAATTAAAAAAAGAATATGGGCAGCAGCATCTTCATGGAACATCAGAATAAAGAAACTGCGGTTGCCAACCCGCCTGCCAAGCGTGGCAACTATCGCAAAATTCCCCTCAAAATGAGAGCAAACAAACTTTTGTAGCCTATGTTCAGCAGTGGACTAGTGATAAGCTGAAATGTTGATGATGATTTTTTTTTGTGTTGTATAAAGTGACGAAACGAGCAAAACGTTCACCTGATGGTAAGGGTAAGTGCACGTCCGCCCACAACAAATGCTGTGCCACCCAGAATATTTCTGTGTGACATTACACTGCAAACGTCACCCAGATACATCAGTTCTTAAGTTTCAAATGGCCAGTGATTACGCTTGCTCACAGTGCCCTTCAAACCGAAACACAGCAATACTTGCACACTACTGCTTCACGGCAGAATAAATGGGTCCTGGACGGTACAGATTAGGTAGTTTCTTATGTATGTTTATCGCCGATTTCTTTCTGCATCGTTGATTTTACGTTTCATTAACCACTTACTGTATTAGCATACCAATCGTTAAACCTAACTCCGGCGTGTCTTTTAATCTGTACAGTAATTATCACAGTATAGTTAACATCGCAGTTAGCGGTTAAAACCGGCTAACCGGGCACTATCGGTTCCATTAGCTTGGCGTACGTCCAACGCTACTCTGTGATAGTGTGTTTTATTGTTTGTTCGGCCGATTCAGTGTTTTTTGATAATAGATTATAAATATCTTCTGCGATGTCATCTCTCGCGTGATAATACATACATACGTATACATTTAGTCACGCCTTTTGTGCCATATGCGGTAGGCAGAAGCCGCTTACATAGCCCACTTTTCGCCCTTGCACTGAAACGAGATTGGACAGGTGGGAAACCACGTCGCCGCCATTTTGGTACGAGTCTAAATTTTTTTACACTCAATTGCGTTCCCACGAGCAGTAGAGTGTATAAAATAAATTCAAGTGCCGTACATTATTTTCGTTCTATCTCCTCTAACTTATTTGATTAAATCTGCGTCGGCTTCTTAAGCATTGCAAGAAATCAGAATTTATACAAAACTATTTTCTTGCTCTACTATCTCTCTCTACCTATCTCTAGGGAAAAACTATCGATTTTATGTTTGATATCGGATAACACTGAAAGCTTTTACTGGTGGTAGGATTCCTATTCAGGAGTCCGTCTAGGTAGGTACCACCCCAGGGCCAGTAATTCTGCCGTGAAGTAGTAGTGTGCAAACATTACTGTGTTCCGGTTTGAAGGGCACTATGAGCTAGCGTAATCACTGGGCATATGAGGCTTAAGAACCTATGTCTCAGGGTGATAGGGCATAGTAGTGTGTCACACAGAAATTTTCTGGGTGGCACAGCATTTGTTATGGGCAGACGTTGCACTTACCATCAGGTGAACGTTTTGCTCGTTTCATCACTATATGCAATAGAAAAAATCATAATGTGTGACTGGCCAGTGTCGAGGTCCATTACTACATTAACGTCATGGAGACTAAACAGCTGACCATCCTGTCAGCACATAGGTGTTCCGTACTTCGATGCGCTGAGCCATCGACAACACAAGCGTCTACGAGGGGTCTGCCGGGCGTGCGGGACGAAGAGCGCAAACATGTCGAGCCGCTGGCCCTTTTTCTTTGACAATATCATCTGCAAAATTAGTGACCCAAAGGCAAATTGTTTTGTATGGTTTTAAGTAGAAATTTTAATAAGAGTTACCACGCATAAAGGCTGTCATTCTAAGTGGTGTTAGAAAGTAGATAATTATACCCAAAGGCATTAAAGGCATCTAGAAAGTTGAGTGCCGTGTTTCTCCAGTAAAAATAGACACTGTGGAGTTAGGGAGTATTTCGTAAACATGTCTAATATTTGCTTATTTGTAAGACAAAACCTAACTGTTTCGTTCAAAAGTATTCACAGATCTAGTAGATTTTAGATACTATGTATATGATGCCCATTTGGTCGATTTTTTCGTTCGATTTTATCAACTGAGCAGGTGACGTTATAGTGCCAGAAGTGTACTACCCACGCCCGATGTAACGCTCATGTTCCTCATGTAGACTAAGGAGAAGAGTCGGCGACAAACACGACTTAGAGCAAAACCAACAATTTGTAAAGGAAAGGCATTATCAAGTGGTATCGACTCTACGGCAGTCAGTGCCTAGTTTTGAGGTGAAACGCGAGTCGTGCTCTCGACTTCAGTGGTGTGTATTCCCTAGTCCTAGTGTTGTAGTGGTGGAGGGTATCTGATAACGGCTCCCGGTGGCGGCATTAGTTTGCTTGTGCACGCTGTTGAGGGAGGGAGGCCGGTGTTCTTCTAAAACTAGGTAACACAAACCATTTCAAATTTTGCACGCGGATCTTAGCAAATTAACTTTCTTTCCTTTATTATAATGGATTTCCGCAAAGTAACGCCTGAATCTATTAACTATACCAACAATTTGTTTTTGCGCAAATGTTAGCTTCGGTTCAGATTCGAAGCCGGGATCCACAGTGCGTTAATCAGGTCTCTGACTTTTTTATTGCATAAAGTGACGAAACGAGCAAAACGTTCACCTGATTGTAAGTGTCACCCAAAACATTTCTATGCTAAACCACACTGCGCCCGTCTGAGAGATGAGTTCTTAAGTCTCATATGCCCAGTGATTACGCTAGCTCTCAGTGCCCTTCAAACCGAAACACAGTAATGTTTGCACACTACTACTACACGGCAGAATTCGAAAACAAACACTTTTATACGACTTGAAACATTGTCAAAGAGCAACTGTAGCGACACGACAGAAGCGCTTTTCGATTCAAACAAACATTAGCTTCGATCGTAATGCCAGTTTTAATCGTAAAAACGTCGCAACCGTGCCGTTAACGCGTCGTATGTGATGCAGGTGTTGTAAACAGTTTTGATTGGCCCTAAACTTTAATTGTGTTCTATGATGACTTTGGATAAAGGAACAACATACATACATACATAAGATCACGACTGTATCCCATAAGGGGCAGTCAGAGACTAGGCACTCACTGCAAAAGCAGATGACTGCCACAATCCACGTTTCACCAAAACAATATAATGCACATAACTTAACAATACAGTGCAGTTCAATTCCTTACTCGCCTTTTACGAGATCCATTGGATGAGATGGATTTTATTGAGCCGCCACCACACGGCATAAAGGAACAAGGTTCTACTAATTTAAAAACTGGAATGAAATAATGAGAATTTAAACTAAACAGATAAGGTTAATTCATGTTGATTAGTTAGAATTTAGCTTTAGCCCGAGTCTGCTGCCTCCTCCTGCTCCTTCCCAGATGGTAGAATCCTATACCATATGGTTTCGTTTCTAACTTCCGCATTCCCTACTCAAGGTCCAATTCCTACCTAATTCTTTTATCTTTCGCTCAAAAGTCAGTGGCTGCCGTGCTGATGGCAGTCGTGGGTAGGGGCGAGCCCATTCGTTAGCTTGCCGATCTGCTCTGGAACCGGGCGATCCCAAAATAAGCTAGTCTTACCTAACCATGCGGGGCTCTGTTAGGTTAGACAACATATTCCCTGGTTGCCCGTGGGAACGCTCTGGGGAGTGAAATTTTTACTCGTACCGAAATGGCGGCGACTTGGTTCACCACCTCCCGTCACGTTAAAGGTGGGTTTCGGATGTGGTCTCTGCCTACCCGTTATATGGAAAAAAGGCGTGACTGTTGTTGTGTACATAAGATAAAAAAAATTGGATTCATCGAAGTCTGTAAAACCGTAAAGGTCGTCATTATTAAGTACAATCGCAACACAGTGTAAGGGACTACGAACAAAGATACAGTCACTTAGCAGGAGTTTGTCAAGGCGATCCTTATCTCGCCAGAGCTAATCTATGATAGCCTAGTACCGGCACTAATTGGCAGGCACTTAGCACCGACGGTGTGGAAGGTCGATTTATGTGACAGCAACGTATGAGCTACCGATATTATCGGCTTTATAAAGTAATGCTGGAATTATGCTTGGTATTCGTGTACGCTTTGTTATATTAACGTTTTGTTTTAGACTTCCATAAAGATTTTATTTTGAATTGAAAAATTAAAAATGAGATTGGGAACTGGCGTTATCATGAACAGATGGCGCCACCTACCTTCTTTATAGAATCTACACCACTCCGACCAACAGTTGTCATGCATGTTTGTTGAATAGGTTGCCAACAGATGGCGCTGTCTACAATTAAATTAATTAATTAAATCTTTTTAATAATTTTTTAAACTAAAGACAGACATTAACTTATTTTTTGTCATTGGACGGAAAAATAACCTTCATAATGGCGTGTCAAACAATTATTTTGATAAAGTATTGAGGGAGATATTATTGCCATAAAAACTTCTTTGAGAAAGAATATATGCAGATTTATTTTAGAGTGCGCTGAGTTCTAATTATGACCCTTCGTGTCATCATAATTAGGTCTCGTTTATCTTGACAGAGGATTTAAGCAGGTTATGTGTGAGCGGCAGTACCCATCGTCCGATCTGGGAAAGACACTTTTGTGGACACATGTCACGCATACTGACGGTCCGCGAATACAAGATATCGTGTTAGCAATAATAATGGATGGTCTTAAACTTGTCTAATATTTAAGCGGCAATAGCCTAATGGTTTAGGGTACGGACTGAGAAACATGACGTCGCAGGATCGAGCCCGCCATTCGACTATTGCCGTGAACCATCTCCTAGCACAAGCTTTTACGTTTAGTTGGAGTGGTTAACAGGAATATTAGTAATTTTAATATAGCATTTGCTAGTATAATTTTTTTTTTTAAAAAGAAGTGCTGCGTGAAAGTCGGTTTTTTTATTAAATCATTCTACCGCTTGTTTTTAATGTCAGTACAAACTCTATTAATAATGTTTACTCGTACATTGTTATATGAAGGTTGTATCGATTTCAAATATAAATTCATCGCCGCAATCATAATTAAACAGTATATGTCCCATACCGTCGCTCTAAATAACCTATAACATGACATACCATCGGCGCGTTACTCCCGTGGAATTTTATAGCTTGTAGAGGAATTCTAACTTTAAATTTCCTTAATGTATGCGATTACGAACTATGAGACATTGTGGTTTAGAGTGATATTGCCTTGTAAGTTTTGTTACAAAATGACAAGACTGTAGAGACTTTAAGAATTTTCGGTACCTTTTAACAAGTACAGAATGTTTTAATTTTTTTTTATTAGATAATGTGATGAAACGAGCAAAACGTTCAACTGATGGCAAGTGCAAGAACAAATGTCTGACCATAACAAATGCTGTGTGACCCAGAACATTTCTGTGTGACACCGCACTGTGCCCATCATCCTGAGACTTCAGTTCTTAAGTCTCATATGCCATGTAATTACGCTTGCTTACAGTGGCCTTCTAACCGAAACACAGAACCGGAACACTGCTTCACGGCAGAATAACTGGCCCTGGGGTGATACCTACCTAGACGGATTCCTGCATAGAAATCTAAGATCCGCATGCACAATGTAGAATGTTGTATATTACCTAGTTTTTGAAGAGCACTGCCTGCCCTGCCCATAGTAGCCTGCACAAGCGAACCAGTGGTGGTGTTAGTTAAAAACTGGGTAATATCATCATCGTCATCACTTAATCATGTCACCAGTCCACTGCTGAACATAGGCCTCATCCCATGGGTGTCGTAAAAGTCAACCAGGGAAAATTAAAACCAGAAGATAGGCAGCGGCTTCTTCCTGGAACATCTGAATAAAAACTATAGCAAAATCCCTAAAATATACAACATTATATATTTTGCGGACTTTGCAAATTCACTTAGTTCCCTTTATTATAATGGATTTCCGCAAAGTAACGCTGGATTCCATTAACTATATAAAGTCAAAAACATAAAACCATCCAACACATCTGACTGCAGAAGCTGAGATATACGATGACTCAAAACATGTACAAATTTAACAAACAATCATTGATTTAAGTCTTCTTTAACCAGAAGCCTACAACGAAGGTCGGTAACACTGGCATGAGTAATCAAGTCCAACTAAATCACTCCGGAATTACTCATGACGACCGCACTCGATCTCGATGGTTCTCAGATATCCGTCGAGATCTTTAGAATTTGAGGCAATCTAATTAGAACATTACTCACTTTGTGACAGACGGTTAATTAACCGCCGTTGTAATTACTAGCTTGAATGAGGCTCATCTTTATGATCTGAACATTAAAAAGTTAATGGCAATGGAAATTTAAACGAAACTGTATCTGCTGTGGCCAAAAATATCGTTGATTGTTAAATGTATCTTTAATATATTTATACAGGGTCATTCGTAAGGTCCTATATATCCCGGCAGGCTGGGCTTAGGAACGATGTGTATATGCCCCAAAAAATATAATTAGCCTCGTAGCTTGTTACCTGTAGGAGATACGTCGACTTATAGAATTTGCTTAAAACTCATAGGTGACTACCCTGTTATACAGCTGATCGAGGCAATGAACTCATAAATTTAATTAAGGCGTTTTTTCCATTGAGCTGCCATCGATAGAATTCACAAGTACTAGGATAACATGAAGCTTAAGGAAATCTGCTGCGAAGTAAATCTGTTAGTATGACGCCGTAGTAGGGTAACATAAATTAAATGGAGAAGAAAACGTATTTTGAATTTGTCTGATTCGGGGCAACGATTTTCTGAGTTAGGGTCGCGTAAAGTTTTACAAAACAAATAATTTTAAAGTTTTGTATGGACATTTTTAGTATTCAATTTTGTCATTAAAGCTTCGCCGTTGTGTTTATCAGATCAAGGTAGCATGGGTAGGTGCCGGGATGTTATACCAATTATGAATAACGTTGTATATGGCCTAAAAGTGTTCGACTGCTTTGCATTTGTCTCATTTCGGGTTTTGTAGAAGAAACCACCAAGGTTCCAGCTTTTTTTATGGAACGAACAATAATAAGTTACGGGAGTACCTTGCGTTGGTAAGTTCTGTGTAGCATCGCGCTGCGGGCCTCACTATGAGACAACGGTTCTTAAGTCTCATACGGACACTAAGTTCCAGTTACACTAGCTTTAATGCAATTCAAACCATAATACAATGCTGTTTGCACACTGCAGTGGCACCTACCTAGGCGGATGGTAAGTGCAATGTCTGCCTTTAACAAATGCTATGTTACCCAGAACATTTCTGTGTGATACCACACTGCGCCCGTCAATCTGAGACATCAGTTCTTAAGTCTTATGCCATGCCCGGTGATTACGCTAGCTCTCACTGCCCTCAAAACCGAAACACAGTAATGTTTGCACACTACTGCTTCACGGCAGAGTAACTGGCCCTTGGGTGGTACCTACCTAGACGGATTCCTACACAGGAATTCTACCACCAGTAAAACACTCGAAATAATGTTACAGCGGCTATTAACTTCCGGTGTATTTTTGATTTCATCAGACCTAACTTATTTCTGCTTTAATGTAGGAATTTAGATACAAAAAAACACGGACGTATTACCCCAATAATAAGAGAATAGGTGTGAGAAATCCATGGCAGTTTTAGAGGCGAGCAAGACAATGAAACACGATCTAACAGGTGAGGGAAATACTTGCACAACATCGTTTCCCTCGAGGCAGTTTTATGACGGGACGGTGGAGCGTGGGTTGTAATTGTGGAGCCCGAGTCACGAAACAATGCGCTCGTGTCGCCATACCCCGCTTAATACCCGAACTTGCGGCATTAGCAATTATCGGATGGCCATTTATTGTTGGGTCAAAATCGAATGGCGCTAATTAGTGTCCAAGAACACAATACGTGTGAAATTATGAGTCATTGGTCAATTGCAAGAAGTGCGAACATTTTAGGATCATAAACATTTCTTACTGGTTTCGTTGCTCTCTCGAGTTCATTTTGTATATCTCATATCGTAATATTTATTATATGCCGATTTTTGACGCAATTAAGTATACAAAATATGACTTTAGTGATGTGTGAAACACATAAGGATAAAATACTTTTAATTCTACAATGCTACAATCTATACTAATATTATAAATTCGAAATTGACTTTCTCTGTCTGTTTGTTGCCCATTTCAAGGTTCGATATTGACGAAATTTGTCACAGAGATAGCTTGCATCCTGGAGACGGACATAGGATACTTTTTATCCCGGAAAATCAAATAGTCCCCACGGGATATTTAAAAATCCTATAGCCACGCGTTCGTAGTCGCGGACATCAACTGGTATAGTTATATATGTTTTTATTCTATAGTACTTATAATACAAAACATTTTCAAATTATAGTATAAATAAATATTATTCAGTAGTATTTATGTAAGTATAGTAGTAGTATATATAATATTTATTTATCGATTCAAACCCTCTCTACAAATTAACTGCTTTATAAAAACAATCCTCTGTCCTATTCCACAACTAAATCTTTTTTTTTATTTATTGGATAAAGTGTTGAAACGAGTAAAACGTACACCTGATGGTAAGTGCAACGACTGCCCATAACAAATGCTGTGTCACCCGGAATTTTTATGTGTGAAACCACACTGTGTCCATTTACCCTAAGCCATAAGTTCTCAAGTATCATATGCCCAGTGATTACGCTAGCTCACAGTGCCCTTCAAATCGAAACACAGTAATGTTTGCACATTACTGCCTCACGGCAGAATAACTGGCCCTAGGGTGGTACCCACCTAGACGGATTCCTGCATAGGAATCCTACCACAAGTTAAATCTGCCTACTCGTACATGTTAAGACGTCATCCGAATCCGTGCAGCCGTTTTACGTTACGTTACGTTTCATTTTAATTTTTAGTTAGAGTAAGATAAAAACTGTCAAATACCTAAACTTTCTTTTAACTGTAGTGTACGTACCTGAAAAGAAATAAATCACATTAATATTAATTAAATCACTATTTATATATCTCCGATAATGTCTTCATAACCGATTTAGCTTGTTGCTTGATAGGAGGGTTGGCAACCGCAGTTTATTTGTTCAGATGTTTCCGGAAGATACTGCTGCGCATCTCCTGGTTTTAATTTTCCCCCTGTCGACTTTTACGCCACCCACGGGATGAGATGGAGAGGTAGATTCTGTTACGATGCCTCCACGCGACACAAAAGTTAAGTGTTGGCCTATAAATGTCTCACTGCTGGGAGCTGTGACGAGTCCGCAACGCTGCTCCAATGCGGGTTGGCAGACTTTACATGTCCTTGAAAATTTTTATTCTTCGGACTATTATATAAACTCACACTCAGAGCTAGAGTAATCACTGGGCATATGAGACTCAAGAACTGATGTCTCAGGGTTTACCCCAGGACCAGTTATTCTGCCGTGAAGCAGTAGTGTGCAAAGATTACTGCTTAAATACTATATACTATATATAAATTACTGATAAAATGGCGGCGACGCAGTTCGCCACCCGCCACGCCTCGATGACCGCAGGGGGCGAGAAATGGGCTAAGAGTGTGGTATCTGCCTACCCCTTATTAGGGAAAAAGGCGTGACTGTATGTATGTAATCAGACAACCAGATTAAACCACTTGTCATCGCACTCCTGTATCCGATATAGTCTGAGCTCAATAATCCTCACATGTCCTCCTTGGCCCTTACGGTACTACGTGGCTTATTGGTTATAGCACCTGGTTACCGCCGCGGGACCTGGGTCCGAATCCGTGCCAACATTTGTGCAAATGTGTCTCTGGCACTGCATTCAAGCCTACCTTCAATCGTTAAGGACGAGTGAACGAGTGTTTGCGCCTACACTTGCGGCACTATATTATCTCCTGAGCAGTTGAAAGTGGCTGTCGCCGTGTTCGAAAATCGACCAGAAAGACATCATAGCACAATAAGAATAACTGCTGGTAGAAATACATCTATGTCACAGTGCGTGTTGTCCACAATTGTGCTAGTTATTGTGGTGTGAAATTACTGCGCATATGAGAATGAAAAGACATAGTAGACGTTTTAAGGCGACGAGTATAGCGCACTCCAGTACTAGGACCATGCATTTTAAAGATGTGGGTAACACTCACTGTTATGGAGGGACGTGTCACCCTCACATGAATAACTTGTTTGTCTCGTCCCTAGATCTATACAAATAAATCGAAGTGTCTGTTTGTGATGTAACAGCTTTTTACTTATTAAAGTACATACGTACTAACAAAAAAATATTTTTTTTTAATGTTTGTCTGTCTGTCAGTCTGTCTGTTTGTTTGTTCCGGCTAATATCCGAAACTGCAGGTCCGTTTTTACGGGACTTTCACTGACAGATAACTGATATTGTAGCGGGTAACTTAGGCTACTTTGTTTAAGAAAAATAAACAGAGTGGCGCGCAAAATATTAATAATCCGAAATAGAGAGAGAAATAAACAAAACAAAGGGCCTATTCCTTTCGCAAAGGCCGGCAACACATCTGCTATTCCTCTGGTATTGTAGATGTTAATGGGCGGCGATGATCACTTACCATCAGGTGAGCCGCTCCCTCGTTTGCCCCGTCTTCCATAAAAAAATCCGATTCAAATATCAAATAGGGAAGTATATATGTATACCATCGATTATACATACATACATAAGATCACGACTGTATCCCATAAGGGGTAGTCAGAGACTGGGCACTCACTGCAAAAACAGATGACCGCCACAATCCACGTTTCACCAAAACAATATAATGCACTTGGTGTGATAGGTGGTGAGCCCATCGCAACCATGCGCTGTTGGGTGCACAGTGCAGTTTAATTCCTTACTCGCCTTTTACGAGATCCATTGGAATGTGATGGAGTGGTAGTATCCTTTTAACGAGCCGCCACCACACGGCTTAAATATAACATACGATTATTGCACTAACGTTGCACTTAACCTGTTTATTTTGGTCAGTTAACCTTCAATTCCAGCCAAGCTTAACGAAGTGCGACTGAACGCGGTCATTGTAACGCTGCAAGTTGTTGATCAAGGAAAAACTATCGCGTACCCAACAGAACCGTTGGAGATGCTTAATGAAAGCTTTTATAAATAATGATGATGATGATGTTCTCCTAGCCGATTTCGACCACGGCGACAACTGCCGACTACTGTCGAGAGCCATCAACTGCGCAGGAAACATTATAGTGCCACAAGTGTACGCGCAAACACAGAGGCACTCACTCGTCCCAACCTAACCGCGCCCGATGTAACGCTGATGCGATAAGATCGGAGGTAGGCTAGGATGCAGTGTCAGAAACACGGGGACAATCACAACACAACCAGACTCGAAATCCAACAATTTGTGTTTTAGCACAAATGTTGGCTCCGGCTGGGATTCGAACCCAGGACCCGCGGCTTAGAAGTCAGGTACTCTGACCACTAGGCCACGCGGTCGATAATATTCAAAAAGGGACATGTATCTGTTGAAATCATGACAATTATTTAAAAAACGGATTCTCTTAAAAGAGAAAGAAATAAAGAATGAAACACATTTATTTACGGTCTAATCACAATAGATACAAAACAAAACAAGATAACAAAATGGAATTAAACAGAACATTAAATAATATAAGAGCGATGTCTGTCGAGAGGGTTGACATGGATTGGAAGCCAAAGATATTTTCCTGTCAATTCCCCGAGTTCACTGAAAGCCGAATGCCAAAAAACTCATCGTAACCTCCGACAAAATGCAGCATTACCGTCTGAAATATGATTTCGTATATTTACGCGAATATTTTACATTAATTAAATTAAATTTATTTGGTCTACACCCATGGTCACGAGGGGACTTATGTGGCAAACGTCCCATAGTCATAGTTAACCCGTGGTCCGAAACGTCGGGTTATAAATAGTTAAAAATAAACGCGATAAAATCCGTAAATTATTTTTTGCTAAACATCTGAAGTATGTTAAAACTATTCCTAACACATTCGAAGGTATTGCCGTCACCAATTAATTTAAAACGTGCGTTTCTTGAATTTTGGGGGATTTCGCCATAGTTGCCACGCTTGGCAGGCGGATTGGAAACCGCAGTTTATTTGTTAGGATGTTCCAGGAAGATGCTGCTGCCCCTCTCCTGGTTTTCATTGTCCCTCTGTCGACATTTACGACACCCACGGGATTAGATGGGGTGGTCGATTCTCCTGACGCCTCCACCACACGTACCCTGATGACTGAACTTAATTTTGAAATTGAACGACCGCGTGGACTAGTGGTAAAATATTAAGTAATAATAAATAAAAAATATTAAGTCATTATTTGTTAATGCCTTAGGAGAACGGCCTACTTTCATACTCTGCCATTCTAAAAAAACAAAATTAATAAAAAAATAAATCATAAAAAGTCGACGCAATTACACGCACCACATCCTTCCCCTTCTCTTTCGAACGCGTATCTGTCTCTGTCGCTCACCAGGGCCAGCGGTGGACTCATTAAATTTTAGAGCGGTTATTAGATCACGGGAATTAGGTTTTCTGGGCTACCTCGGCTCGGTTGTGGCGTTAATACGTAATCTTGCCTTTAACGCGATTGCCGAGTATTCATAATGATGTCGCGATAAGTATAAAACGCCCGATTACCTCAGTTTTAGTGTTTAGTGGACCGTGAGAGCGTGACTGCGGCTCGAGGAGATAACGTAATGTCTTCGTAAATTGACCTTTTACAGAAATCGCACTGCGTGATATATTTTTTTTTTAATAACGTAAGCCTCACAGTATGATTTCTCCCGTAAAGTTCGGCGCGTTTTACAGACATATATTTCACATGCACAACAAAAACCAGACCCGAAAACCAATAATTTGTTTTGCACAAATGTTGGCTTCGGCTGGGATTCGAACCCAGGACCCGCGGCGTAGAAGTCAGGTACACTAACCACTTGGCCACGCGGTCGTCGAATTAAACTTCCCTAACCTAACCTAACTCTGTTACCCGTATAATATAACTTCCCGATTATACCTCTCGAACCAATAAATATTGTCCGACACGACAGGAACAGGATGCGACGAGGCCCAACCACTTGGCGTGATCCAGGATGTTGACATTAGGGTTGGCAGCAAACCGATTTGGAGAGTCACTATCAACTTGTCACTTATGATTTGGATTTGTGACGTGAATACAATAGTAATATATGAATGACTGGCTGATGCCCGCGACTTAGTCCGCGTGGATGTAGAGTTTTTTAATATCCAGTGGGAACTTTCTGATTTTCCGGGATAAAAGTATCCTGTGTCCTGTCTCCAGGTTACAAGCTATCTCTGTGCTAAATTTCGTCAGGATCTGTTCAGCGGTTAAATCGTGAAAATGTAACAAACAGATAGAGAGACAGAGAGAGGGACAGAGAGAGTTACTATCGCATTTATAAAATTAGTATGGATTCGTCAGTGTTTTTTTTTATCGGATAAAGTGATGAACCGAGCAAAACGTTCACCTGATGGTAAGTGCATCGTCTGCCCACAACAAATGCTGTATCACCCAGAAAATCACCTGTGCCCATCACCCTGAGACATAAGTTCTTAAGTCTCATATGCCCAGTGATTACGTTAGCTCACAATGCCCTTCAAACCGGAACACAGTAATGTTTGCACACTACTGCTTCACGGCAGAATAACTGGCCCTGGGGTGGTACCTACCTAGACGGATTCCTCCATAGGAATCCTACCACCACCTACCTGCCTACGTACCAACAATTAAGTGATGTGGGCACCGAGGTAGAATTCAGGGTATTTCGTATGTATTTAAGTTGCCGATAGGAGTCCGGCAGAGTAGAATAGCAGCTACGTCTTTTCTACCGAAGTGTCGTAAGAGATTACTAGGGTATTGTATGGACAGCCTCTATTCGAGCAGAACAACACCATAATATGCAATGCTGTCACTACACTGCTCGTGGGAAGGCAATGGTAGGTAAGAATTTTTTGGCTCATATTCAGGCATCATGGCGGCGAGGTGTTTCGCACTCGTCAAGCCTCTTTCCCGCGAGAGCGAAAAGTGGGCTCTGCCTACCCCTTATTTGAGGAAAAGGCCCGACTGTATGCATGTATGAAACCAACAGACATTACAGTTCTTCACTCTACAATGTTCTTGTAAATTGTTTAATCTTATAGTAATTGCTACCGTGGCTTATCGTCATCATTTCATTATCTATCACTAGTCCACTGCTGAATGTATGCCTAAGTATCTATTACTTGAGCGCTTGCAAAACGTATGCATCCGATACCATTAACTATGTTCTCAATGGTGTCTTTTTATATAGGTTAGTGACAAGACCCTGTCCGTCGGTAAGCACCACGCCTGCCCATACCAGAGCGGTGTCATCCATTTGCTACTGTAAAGAGGCACGATTGCAATGGGTACATCGTTATGAGACATTGGTCCTTAAATCTTTTAAACCATGTAATTACACTAGTTTCCTTGTCCTCCAAACTTCTTGACGACAGAATTACTGGCACTCCAACCAGTGAAAGACCCGTAGGATGTGTCCAGACCTCTTGAACCTCCGACGTTAAGTTCGAATAGCCGTATTCGTTAGGCAATTTGATGAATGTAGGTCGATACATAATGCTGATTGCTGTAGGGGCATCCGAGACTGATTTTTTTAAATATAAATTCGAACTTTTTATTAAAATTCTTATTGGAAAGCATGAATATCACTCGTAGCGTTGTATCCATTCAATTCTAGATCCATTTCTAGAATTAAAATCAGCTATTACCGAAATAAGGCATTTGTTATTTCGAAAATTTACCCATTGAAAATAGCGTGCCGAAAGGAACTAATCCGGATGTTCCGGATGAAAGCGGTAAAAATCGCTTCAAAGGGGCAAAATGGGAGTCAAAACTAATGATCATGCGAGGTGTAGTCGAATCTGCGACTAGCTTTTACAAAGTCAGCTTTTGTAAAGTTTTTCAATCTCATGCCATTTGCATCTCTGTTACGATTTCCATTCGACTGAAATTCGTATCTTTTACAACATTTCATAGTCGTTTTACAACGCATGCTTTTGACAGCTACAGTTGCCCCGTAAAGCGAACTAAAACAGCGGCACATGCACTGAAACTGCGACTTTATGGTAACTAGATAAAGTTTAAACTTTAAAATAATTGTTCAGTATGCAAAAGCATTATTCAAAGTGATCCCCGAACCGCCCTGTTTAAATAAGATGATAGAATTTCGAAAATAAATTTGGTATGCCATACTTGTTCCTATTACGTGCGATGTAGTGGTCAATTTTGTTTGTAAATTGTCGTGGATTAGCTTGTGGGAAATTGAAATCTATGCTAATAGAATCAGAGTTTAGGCTTGTTTGCTTAAATTATCTTAAGATATTGGTTTAGGGAAATAGCAAATTGGTGGCGCCATTGATGCTGGTTCAGCACATAGGATAAAAAGATTTAAGGCTAAAGTTTTCGTAGGAAACGGTGTCTTATGAGTTCCTAACAACTTTACTAAAATAATATATATATAAACCAGGTTTACTCTGTTCTATATATTCTTCTCTTATTTATCAACATGTTTGTTGTTGACGACCGATTGGCCTAGTTGTTAGAGTAGCTGACTTCTACGCCACGGGTCCTGGGTGGGTTAGACAATTCTGTTAAGCCAATATTTGTGAAAAAACGCAATCCCTATTTCATCCCGTGGATGTCGTATAAGGCGACAGAGGGGAAATTAAAACCAGGGGATGGGCAGCAGAGTCTTCACCCGCGTTCCAAGCCTTCCAAGCGTGTCCAACTATGACGAAATCCCCTCAAAATCAGAGCTACAAACTTCTGTGGCAATCCATGAGGGAGGCCTATGTTCAGCAGTGGAGATGATGATAATGATAATCTCCATCTCTCTAACAGAGCATCTCAACCTACCTTCAATATTATTGCATGAGCATCGAGTCAATTTATTTATGTGCAATTTTGGCAATACCTCTTGCGGACATGATCCCATCTCCTGGTTATTATTTCCCCTCTGTCGCCTTCTACGACATCCACGGGATGGGTTTAGGTTTGTGTTTTTCACAAATATTGGCTCAACAGAATTGTCTGACGCTCGATAGCATTGCTTAACATACCTTTAACAGAGGATGCGCCTTGGAAATCACCGGCAAAGTACTTTTTATACAAACATCGAAAATCTCTATTTAAGTACCGCAATTACGCTTCATTAAACTATTTAAACCCCCGCTCCTATTACGGTAGACGTTGTGAAATAGCTACGGGATACGATTCCAATTTTATTTGGTAATGAGAAAACATAATTTTTTGATTACAGCACCATATCCATCAGTTCTTTTTTATAAATAAGTCAGACGAGCAATTAATTCACATGATGCTTATTGCCCCACTGGTGGTAGGATTCCTATGCAGGAATCCGGTCTAGGTAGGTACCACCCCAGGGCCAGTTATGCCATGAAGCAGTAGTGTGCAAACATTTCTGTGTTTCGGTTTGAAGGGCACTGTGAGCTAGTGTAATTACTGGGCGTATGAGACTTAAGAACTGATGTCTTAGGTTCTTAGGGTAACGGGAGCAGTGTGGCGTCACACAGAAATGTTCTGTGTGACACAGTAGGTTAGGACGAGTGAGTGTGTGTTTACGCGTAACTTGTGGCACTATGGTATTGGGAAGTTACGCTGAGGTTGAAATTAGGTCAGGAGGACATCAACGTCAGTACTTCTGTGGTCGAAATCAGCCAGACGAATACATACATACATACATAAGATCACGATCACTAATTCAATTTTAAAGCCGGCTTAGGAATGGTTTACTAAGAAGTGTAATAATAAAATTTTACTGGTGGTAGGATTCTTATGCAGGAATCCGTCTAGGTAGGTACCACCCCAGAGTCAGTTATTCTGCTGTGAAGCAGTAGTATGCAAACATTACTGTGTTTCTTGTTCTTCTGTGTTGTAATCACTGGGCATATGGGACTTAAGAACTTATGTCTCAGGGTGATGGGCACAGTGCGGTGTCACACAGAAATTTTCTGGGTGACACAGAATTTGTTATGGGCAGACGTTGCACTTACCATCAGGTGAACGTTTCTCGTTTCATCACTTTATCAAATAAAAAAAATGGTATCAAAACAAATCTAGTACCGTTAGATAGTATACTCATCTACATCTATATATTTTGTACGAAGAAGAAGCGAGAAAGCTATAACTTAGTTGTAATA
The DNA here is from genome assembly GCA_019845155.1 of Luehdorfia chinensis. Taxonomy (NCBI): domain Eukaryota; kingdom Metazoa; phylum Arthropoda; class Insecta; order Lepidoptera; family Papilionidae; genus Luehdorfia; species Luehdorfia chinensis. Next base: position 844,309 of record JAHVAK010000097.1, on the reverse strand, counting down.
TCAGTTTCAAACATTAAATAAAATAAAATAAAATAAAACATTAATTATTTACGGTGACACTGACAAGGACATGTCAAACAAATTAATAGTCTGTGGTCAAGCAGTCGCGCTCGCGCAGAGTAGAGATTGCCGCCAAAGAACTTTAAAATGTTACCAACAAAAATAATGACTCAAATCTCAATAGCGTTCGAACTTAAAAAAAATATGAACTGCGACTTTCTGACCACTAGGCTCATTGAATTTACATTTTGGAACCAAACATTTCAACATTACGTAATAAAGTGGTCACGTAAACATTTACCAAAATGCAATAAGTGAACAACAAACGAAAGGTACCAGTGGGTGGGTTTCTTACGCGCGGGAAACCAATAGCGAATTTGTCGCCGTCGCCGCGCGCGCGGTGCATCGACCCCGATTGTTCCGACTTTTTGCCGCGGAACGAAACGCCCGCGCGGGAACTCGTGTAGGGCTGTCAGTGTATTAATTATTAACAATAATAAACAGAAAACCTTTTTTAGTAAAAAAAATTAAAGTATTTCGATGACATAAACATGAAATCCGCTAACTGGTGAGGGAAGCTATGTCGTGCTTTTCTGCTCCAAATAGAGCGAGGATTTGCTCAACAGTGAGGTAGTTATAGAGCGATATACTTTTTTAAATTTGTTACGATTATGACAGAGTAAGAGGGAATAGTTTTTAATATGTTTCTGCAATATTTTCTCCATGGTTCATTTTGGGTTCTTCGTCGTCGTCGTTTCAGCTTATCACAAGTCCACTGCTGAACATAGGCCTCCCCCATAGATAGCTACCAAAGTTTGTAGCTCTCATATTGGAAGGATTTTGCCATAGTTGCCACGCTGGGCAGGAGGGTAGGCAACCGCAGTTTATTTATTCAGATGTTCCAGGAAGATGCTGCTGCGCATCCCTTGGTTTACACCGACGGGACGGGATGGGGTTGTAGATTCTCTTAGGCCTGGCCTCTTAAAATGGTTGATCACCTTATAATAAAGCAACTACGAGTATATAAGTGCGCCGTTCGGCAAGGTTCCTCAGTTTCAGAGTTCGTCACTTGATAATATTCGGCTGACAGTGTGCGGCTCCTAAAGGCCATAACATAAAGTTTTATGACCTAAAGCCTTTCTTAATAAATGAGCTATTTAATACCAAAATATTTTTTTTATCGGATTTGTATTTCCAGAGACTGAGCGCGTTCAAACATACATACTCTCCAGATTCATTATAGGAGTATAATATAGGAAAGTAAATAAGTAAGAGAACAAATCTTATTCGAGATGATTCCAGCATCGTGCCGTGTGGTGGCGGCTCGATAAAAGAATACTACCTCTCCATCTCATCCAATGGATCTCGTAAAAGGCGAGTAAGGAATTAAACTGCACTGTGTATCCAGCAGCGCATGGTGGCGATGGGCTCACCACCTATCACACCAAGTGCATTATATTGGTTTGGTGAAAACGATTGTGGCAGTCATCTGTTTTTGCAGTGAGTGCCCAGTCTCTGACTACCCCTTATGGATACAGTCGTGATCTTATGTATGGACCGTGCGAAGTGGAGACGAGAAAGTTCGTAAAAGCGAACCCTTTCACTAGCCGGACAAACAAAGATACGAAGAAGATCTTGGTAGACTTTTACGACCCTCCTGGGATGAGATGGGGTGGTAGTTTCTAGTCCGTCGCCACCACACGTCCCATCATTTTATATCTGCCGATTAATATTTTTATTATCATTGTGATGGATATGAAACTAGGCTAACAAAACTGATTATCCACTTCCTTTTTTTATTTTTTTATTACTTCAAATTATAATTTACTTTAAATTATGACAACGTTAACAAATGAATAGAAGAAAATAAAAAAAAACGGACCTGATACAAAATCTAAGGTTACTCACGTCCATTACAATGGAAGACCATTTCATTTATTAATGTTAAAAAATAACAAAGACCAGCCTTCGAATATTCTTTGCGCAAATAATGAAGTCGTTTTTCAAACATATGTATTTAAGATTAGTGAACGTTATTGTATTTTGCCAAACGTAACGGGTGGTATTTCTATGCGAGTGTCCGCCTAGATAGGTATCACCGCAGTGTCAGTTATGCTGCCCTCAAGCAGTGATGTTCAAACACTATATGTGTTTCGGTTTGAAGGTTACTGAAGCTGGCGTAATTATAGAGCCATATTAGGCTAAATAACCGATTGAATACCCAGGTCACGCGCGCCCGACACTTGTATTACCACTGGCTATGTACGAGTAAAGTATATACATACCTAAAGCAAAGCTAAATATAACTGAAATAAAATTACTTCTGATACTCAAAGAACTTTTGGAGGCTCGGAGCCTGCTTTACTAAGCTCTCACGGACAAAGTATAATGTTTCTATTCATCAGCTTCGCATTTATTTGCATTTCCATTGAAATTAGTACTGAGTTGAATATTTTTTAGGGTCGCTGGGGTCGGAAAGAATTATAATTTAAATGATTCATAAAGTCAATGCTTTCAAGTAGTAGATATATCATCAGAATGCCTTTTTTGCGCTATCCGTGTTATATATCATCATCATCATTATCATTTCAGCCTAGCTCTAGGCCACTGCTGAACAAAAGCCTCCCCCATAGATGGCCACAAAAGTTTGTAGCTCCAATTTTGGTGGGATTTTGCTATAGTTGCCACGCTTGACAGGCGGGTTGGCAACCGCAGTTTATTCATTCAGAAGTTTCAGAAAGATGACGCTGCCCATTTCCTGGTTTTTATTCTCCCTCTGTCGACTTTTACGACACCCACGGGATTAGATGGGGTGGTAGATTCTCTTAAGCCGCTACTACACGGTCGTGTTATATATATTATACATATGCAATATATATGTTATATATTGCTTAAATGTACTGATAAACGGGTTAGGAAAATGATGAAAATAATTAAAATTTCAACATTTTTGTTTAAAGTATATTATTGGTGGTAGGATTCTTATGCAGGGATCCGTCTAGGTAGGCACCACCATAGTGCCAGTTATTCTACCTTGAAGCAGTAGTGTGCAAACACTACTGTGTTTATTTAATTAGAGTATTCGATGAGCGTAGTGTAATGCCACGCAGAAATGTTCTGGTTGTCACAGCATTTGTTTTGAGCAGACGTTGCACTTACCATCAGGTGAACGTTTTTCTCGTCTCGCCACATTCTACTAAGAAAAAAAAAATATAACGGTTCTCATTTGTATGCCAGTGATAAATGTTTATTTTACTTTAAAAAAGATATGCTAAACTGGCGTTTTACATGACAATACATGCTGAATGAAGTTCGCATTGAAGTCTCGAACAGAAGCGTCAAACGTTTAAGAATCTAAATTCAAAACGCTAAGTGCCAACCCTAGAAAAGTCGGCGAAACCACTATCAGGGCCACTGCCGCGTTCCGTCGCCGCACCGCCGCGGTCTTGAGCTCGTCCGTTTAATTACGTACTCGATCTCAACGAGGCTCGCCCACGTCACTTCGAACCGAGGACGGCACGGATTCCCAGTGACATAAGATCATGTCACGGAGCACAGCGAACGTTTCAGCAAGTCGGGGTAGCTCATGGATCGGGCTAGAATTAAACGAGGTCGCTGCCGCCCCTATTTTTAACGGCTTAATTTGTCCCAATGCTGAACACTGGCTTTTTTTATAGGAAGTAGGGGCAAACGAGCAAGCGGCAGAAATCCGTCTAGGTAGGAACCACCCCAGGGCCAGTTATTCTGTCGTGAAGCAGTAGTGTGCAAACATTACTGTGTTTCGGTTTGAAGCGCACTGTGAGCTAGCGTAATCACTGGGCATATGAGACTTAAGAACTCATGTCTCAGGGCGACGGGCGCAGTGTAGTGTCACACAGAAATGTTATGGGTGACATAGCATTTGTTATGGTCAAACGTTGCACTTTACATCACGTGAATGTTTTTCTCGTTTCGTCGCTCGTATCCAATAATAAAAAAAATTGATGTTAAGCGATCACCGCCACCCATGAACTTCCGCAACACTAGGGGAGTCGCGGGTGCATTGCCGGCCTTTGAGAAAGGAATAGGCTCTTTTCTTGAAGGTCATATAAGGCTGAAAGCGCTTTGAAGCCGAGAAGATTTCCCACGATACTCCGATGCGATTCCAATTCAAATTTCCTCGGAATATTTCTATAAATAAGTCATGCTGGTTTCCTCAAATTTGCTTTGGCTCACGCACTTAAAATAGGGGACCAATTTTACAGGTGCTTGCCACCGGCGATTCGAACTGAGGTCACTCGCATTTAAAAAAAAAAACGATGCCCAACAGTAGGATTTCTCCTGTGTCGTGGGTGCGTTTTATATACATAAATTCCACATGCACAAACACCCAGACCCGGAACTATAAAATTAGCATTCAGTTAAGAAATAGATTTAAAAATGGTCCTAAATATACTTTATTTTGTATAAGCCAACTTTTTCTTACTACTAATAAATAATAAACTTAATAACAGTTAAATCATAATAAAAATTACTTTTTCGAAACCAAGAATATCCATAACATCTCAGTATCAAATCAGAGATGCGATGGTATTTCTTTCTGTGAAACATTGGAAATAAATTGTTATAAATACAAATGTAAACTGTGTACCTATTAGTGAATAAACGGCCACCAGGGACGGTGTACTTCCTGGTGGAAATCATAAAAAAAAAACTATCTGTAGGTCATACAAATATTTGTCCCGTGCGGAAATCGAACCCGCGATCCGCGGCGCAGAAGTCAACCGCTTAACCACTGCGCCAACCGAGCCGACCGGCATAGAAACTGACGCGCGCCTTGCTACCGAGCTACCATGCCATCCCTATATGTTATGGTAATTGCTACTTTAAGTGAAGCTATTACTCATTTACCTGGAGCAGTACCATTCATGGCGAAATCCTTTCACATATTATGTCCGGCATGAGTGCAACTTGACTTGAAGAGTGTCTTACTGAATCTGGTGTAAGTATATTAAATATGACGAGCGCACTTTGAAACACAGACTGGCATACATACCGCCCGATGGCACATCTAAGCTCAAGGGTAGGCGTGACATTTACCATCAGATTAACCTACGACACGAGCCGTGGTAGCTCAGGGAGCCGTGGTAGCTCAGCGGCTAGGCGCCCGCTTTAAATTTCATAGTACGCGAGTGGTCTGGGTACGAGTCCCGGTGCCGGCACCACTAAAATTGGTTAATTGCAATTTTAAGTGCTGATTTACCACGTGCTCGGCGGTGTAGGAAAACATCGTGAGGAATCCTGCATGTCTGAGAAATAAAAAAAAAATATTTCGAAGACATGTGCAGTCCGCCAACCCGCATTGGAGCAGCGTGGCGGATTCTTCCTAGCTCCAAAACCCTTTCAGAAATGAGAGGAGGCCTGTGCTCAGCAGTGGGACATTTATACGCTGAAACTTTACTTTACTTTTTAACCAACGACTTGCAGTTGCCGTCACTTAGTGACTATAAAAAACAAATGAAAAAGAAATATCTGACATTCGATATCCAGCACGGGAGATACTTTCTTATAGACGGTCTTTTTACTGGTGGTAGTTCCGCCGCAGTGCCAGTTCTCCTACCTTCAAGCAGTGGTATCGAAACATCGCTTTGTTTCGGTTTGAAGGGCACTGAGAGCTAGCGTAATCACTGGGCATATGAGACTTAAGAACTGATGTCTCAGGGTGACGGGCGCAGTGTGGTGCTACACAGAAATATTCTGATGAACACAGCATCTGTTATGGGCAAACGTTGCACTTACTATCAGGTGAACGTTTTGCTCGTCTCGACACTTTATCAAATAAAAAAAAATACTTTTCGTTTTAGGTATTCATTGTGTTTCAGTTTCATGTTTTTATATTTTTGTTCTTGAATTTTTTTAATATGAATTATTACTAGTGAATAAATGTTTTTTTTTCTTTCGTTCTTTCCTTCTTTCTACGTCTAATTTTAAGACAGTAACATACTAATTTTAAGATAGTGAACTGAGGGAGTCGTCTGCTACGCCGCTCCCGTGCTAGTTATGGGACTTGAGATATTTTCTTATACATACGTACGTAAGATCACGACTGTATCCCATAAGGGGTAGTCAGAGACTGGGTACTCACTGCAAAAGCAGATGACTGCCACAATCCACGTTTCACCAAAACAATATAATGCACTTGTTGTGATAGGTGGTGAGCCCATCGCCACCATGCGCTATTGGGTGCACAGTGCAGTTCCTTACTCGCCTTTTACGAGATCCATAGGATGAGATGGAGTGGTAGTATTCTTTTAACGAGCCGCCACCACGCGGCTAATATATATTTTCTTATTTTAATCGCAAAGTACTTAAACTTAGAAATGTTCTAACAAAACAGAACGCAACTTTTAAAACCGATTTTTTTCATTTTTCATTTCTCCTCCTAACTTCGTCTAGTCGACTAGACGTTGTCTTTACGGCACCGTTAACAATGCGCTCGTAAATATTCGTTAATACGACAAAAGGGTCACTTAGCCCGCGAACAATTATTAGGAACCACAATGGACCCATTCTTTCCGCGTTCGTCTTAGACAATGAGTCAGGTGGTGGGATACGCCCCGTCCGCCAAATTACCTTACAACCCCTGTTAAGTTAAAAACGTTTACGCGTGTTATCTAAAGCGGCGTAAGCAGTCCTGCAATGGTAACATTAATGCTAAGATAGGTGTTGTTTTTTATAGGAGAAAGCGACGTAACGAGCAAAACGTTCACGTGGTGGTAAGTGCAACGTCTGCCCATTACAAATGCTGTGACGTCCAGAACATTTCTGTGTGACACAATACTGTGCCCTTACTTGAGTCATCAGTTCGTAACACTCATATGCTCAGAAATTACACTAGCTACAATGCCCTTCAGACCGAAACACAGTAGCGTGTACACACTACTGTTTGACGGCAGAATAACTGGCCCTGCGATGGTACCTACCGTGACGGATTCCTGCATAGGAATCCTGCCACCAGTACAATGTATTCAATTTATGCACTTTATTTAATTTATGTGTGGTGGCGGCTTAAGCGAATCTACTACCCGATCTCATCACGTAGGTGTCGTAAAAGTTCGTAGAGGGAAAATTAAAACCAGGAGATAGGCAACAGTTTCTTCCTGTAACATCTGAATAAATAAACCGCGGTTGCCAATCAGGCAGATTGGCAACCGCGGTTTATTTATTCAGATGCGATGCCAAGCGTGGCGACTATGGCGAAATCCCCACAAATGTGAGAGCTACAAACTTTTGTGGCAATACATGGGCGAGGCATAGGCCTCCTCCACAGATTGCCCTGTAGATTGGATGAAATGATGATGATGATTTAATTTAACTTTTAATTTTAATCTAGTCAGCTCTTTATTGTAAACGCAGTTGCACCTTTCGAAACGCTCCATTGAAGGTGACCCTGCAACTAATTCGGGTCATTCACAACTGTTCGTGTCAAAGAACGATTGGGTACGCTAGATCGCTTTCTCAGAGGGGACTGCCCTTAACCACAGTAAATATTTAAAGCAGTAGGTAAACTACGCACAAACGTTCGAAACGAACGCGCCAACACAAACGCACGCCTCAACAATAATGTAAGCGGATGTCGCAGTGCTGTCAGTCGTGTGTGTCAACTGGAGAGGAGTTACGTTTTGCATTTATCTGTGTTGCTTGCGCCACGGACAGTCCGTGATCGTGATACATCGCTATTTACCATCATAACTTGATAATATAAAATATAAATATCAATCAATATAAAAATACTAAGTTCAAAAACTAAAACCGGACTATTGAAAAATCACTTTCTAAAACGTATGAATCAAGAAAATATTCTCATCTGAAATTGTTATATATATGCTATTCAATATTCATCGTTTAATAATAAACAACTTACACGTAACATGTTTTAATGTATTTACTCCTAACACATATTCAAGGTGATGTTCAGAGGATAGCCGTAATCGTGCCTGGTGGTAGGATTCCTATGCAGAAATCCGTCTAGGTAGGTACCACCGCAGGTATTCTGCCATGAAGCAGTAGTGTGCAAACATTACAGTGTTTCGGTTTGAAGGGCGCTGTGAGCTAGCGTAATCACACGGCATATGAGACTTAAGAACTTATGTCTCAGGGTGATGGGCACAGTTAGGTGTCACACAGAAATGTTCTGGGTGACACAGCATTTGTTATGGGCAGACGTTGCACTTACCACCAGGTGAACGTTTTGCTCGTTTCATCACTTTATACAAAAAAAGTCGTATGCCACCAACTCTTTCAAAACAATACATTTTAACAGTAGTAAGCGATCATAATCTTTAGGGCAAAATGGCATATGTATTTATACGTCTTAGATGTTGATATTTTTACTTTATTTTATTTGTAACCTAACTAGTTTACAAACCGAATGAATGAACTCATTCATTCGATAATTTCATCATTATAAAATCCAAGTAAATGTTTTAATTAATAATTAAAAATAACTTTTCATTTTTACAAAAAATAAAAAGTGACAACCCTAGTGCTCCAATAGAGAGTAGGTATTTAACTCAACGAATGGGCCTAGTTTCTATACTGCTTTAATATATTTACTGCGCCTTTACTAAGATAATTTCCTAAATTACTATATTTCAGGAATGGCTTAATAATACTCTATGAAGTTGGATGTTTTTCACAAAATGATTTTGTAGCTCCACGACGAAATTTTACTTTATAAATAAATAAGAAGCTAATTTACATACGTACATACAGTCACGCCTTTTTCCTTTTTTATTCCTTTCCGCCATTTTGTTACGTGTCGATAAACTCTTACTGCCCGTTAGGTTCCCACGTGCAGTATAGTGGCAGCATTGCATATTATGGTGTTATTCTGCAGGAATAAAAGCTGTCCGTGCAATACCTTAGTCGCCTCTTACGACACCTCGGTAGGAAATTGGTAGGTGCTGTTCTACTCTGCCGGACGCATATATTTTAACCTAACTTACCTAGTAAATTATTATTTTATCTAAACACCGACTTCCAGGCAGCAGCTCCAGATATGCTTATGCGAATTTAAGAGTTTTGATAATTTTCTCATGGATTCCATCATCAGAACTTGACCAAATTCACACGGGACCATCTAAAGTACTGCCTTTCTAATTAACAAAATCAAAATCTTTCCATGTGGTAAAGAATTGTCGCTGAACATACTTATGATTCCGAGGACTTGCGAAGCTCGTTCTTTTTTAGAAGTATGAAAAAAAATCAATGTCACAAATTTTGCATCCTAGAGACGGACACAGGACTTCTTTCTATCCCGGAAAATCAAATAGTTCCCACGGGGTATTCAAAAAACTTACATCCCTGCGGACGGAGTCGCGGGCATCGGCTAGTGTTAGAAACAAATCCATTCAATTTTATCAAAGGGATCATTGAACTTTGGACCAATTTCAAGTAAGGAAGATTATTCATTCGTCTAACTATGCGTGAATTTTAAAAAAAAAACAAACACGTGGTGCATAATGAGTCTGTAATGATTATGACATGAACATAACGTAACTTGTCATGGACATTGTAATTCAGAACAAATTATAAGTCACTCTGTCTAAATATCATTGTAATATCGATTCGATTCGAAATTACACGCGTGTTAAGAATTAATGTATGCAAATGTGATGTAATGAAAAATGGAAAAGCCGAGTGTGTAATTTGTAATTACGTCTGATGCAACTTAATTAATGAATGCGATTGTAATCAAAATGCTAATTGTGTGATTAGCTCTAAACTAGATTACGCGTTCAAAAAGCTACGGTCATGCCGGTGTTTACAACATGCCTGTTGTCTTTAAAGGAAGACTCTTGGTTGGTGATTTTTGGTTAAAACTGAAAAAAATTATATTGGTATACCACGTTTTAAAACGTAAGTATAAAGTCAATTTGAAATCCATCTTAAAATTTGTACCGAACAGACAAACAGACAAGAAAGTGACCATCATCACTAAAACAGGGAGTGTAGTTGCCATAGAACACTTGGCAGGCAGTTTGGCAGCCGTATCGTATCTGGAATTGAAATTGAGGAGGTCTAAGCCAGGGTAGTGTTTTTTTTTTAATAAACGATGTCGATTACATCTTGTCGATATCATCGTTGGGTGGCGATCCTGTACAGTGGGTGCGTTTTACATGTTTATAACTACAGAACAATTTTAGAGGTCGAACCGGTCATTCGAGTACTATAAAATTTAAAGCAAACTCCTTGCGTCTGAGCTACCACGTCTCACAATCATCATCATCATTTCAGCCCACTTTAGTCCATTGTTGCATATAGGCCTCTGCCATAGATTGCCACGAAACACGGTTCTGAGCCACCTGCATCCATCGACTTCCCGCAAAACCGTGCAGGTCGTCGCTCCATCTAGTGAGTCGGCGCCCTACACTGCATTTGCCGGTACGAGATTGAAACTCGAGAACCTTTTTTTCCCCAACGGTTATTAGGTCGCGTCTCACAATAATGTTAATGTATTTTGGCAGTTGATAGTGCCAAGGAAAGGGTTAGCAGCTACCTGCCAGATTGGTCTGATCTGGGGACGACCTCTTCTCCAACTAGTTATTATTTCGGGGCTCTGGGCCCCCTGATTGTGGCAATCTGCGCCGTTTGTGAGCACAAGCGTGCCGTTAGATTTGACTTTCAAGCCGGATTGCTTTTGGGCCATTTGACTGGCCGGGCGATGTGGTGTGTATGTCTCCTTTCGTAGAGACTGCCGGGTGAGACCCCTTGCGGGGAGGCCCAGCTAACGACCAACGAACAGGCGGCGACTTAGGCTTCATCGCTGTTGGTGAGGTCTCTGGGGACCGCTAAGGGGTCTGGAGCTCGCGCATGTAGAGGCATCCAAATAGTAAAACTTTTAGAATGTTGTTTATATAGTACGCATCTCAGAAACTTTTAACAGCGCGTTTATGGAATGTATGATATATTTGTTTTAACTTCTTACAGATGTCGCTACGGTATATTTGCTTGGAAGGCCTCTTATATAGAGGAAGTCTATGCCCGGCACTAGGAGATACTTGTTACTTCACTAGTAAGTAATTTTAATTCATAGTTCCTACGAAGAGTATTTATTATATATTTTTGGTGGTAGGATTCCTATACAGGAATCCGTCTAGGTAGGTACCATCCCAGGGCCAGTTATTCTGCCGTGAAGCAGTAGTGTGCAGCATTGCTGTGTTTCGGGTTTGAAGGGCACTGTGAGCTAACGTAATCACTGAGCATTTGAGACTTAAGAACTGATGTCTCAGGGTGACGGGCGCAGTGTGGTGTCACACAGAAATATTCTGGGTGACACACCATTTGTTGTGGGCACACGTTGCAGTTACCAGTCAGGTGAACGTTTTACTCGTGTCATCCACTTTATACAACTTTCAGGGCCTCATGCTCGCGGGTCTCTTCCGACGTAGCTGTGAACGCTGTTACAGCGTATTATAGATAAAAATATATATCAAAATATTTATAGTGTGTAGCTATTGCCTACGCTGCACTATTTTTAATGTTCAATTTTCTTTTCGATTATATTATTATATATTTTTTTTCTTTTTTGCTTTAAAATGTAAATATTTAACGTGGTAGTCATTCATTAAACATGTTTTTTTTAGTTAATAGAATCAGGCGTTACTTTGCGGAAATCCATTATAATGAGAATAAGATCCGCACTTTTGCATGCGGATCTTAGCAAGTAACTTACTTTTCTTCATAATGTTTTTTTTTGTTTAGATTATATATTTTTTACTTTTTTTAAAGAAGATTGTATTAATTATCCCTTACCAGAAATAATCATTATTTTAACTTCTAATTTATTCGTTCGATGACGTAAATCGTGAATTTCGTTATAGTTACTCGTGTCAGTAAATATCAATCAAATTAGTGGTTAACGTTAATTGATTCTCGACAGCTCGATAACATAACCAATAATTGATTAAAAATGAATCCCAATATATAATAAATATATAATAATAATATAATATATATATGTACTGAAACGGAATGATTCACAAACTGACGATATTGTGCAAATTAGATTTAGATTTTTATTAAATACCGCAGTAGCTCAGGGGCTAGGCGCTCGCTTTGAATTTCATAGTACGCGAGTGACCTGGGTTCGATTCCCGGTGCCGGCACCACTAAAATTGTTATTTGCAATTTTAAGTGCTGATTTACCACGCTCGGCCGTGAAGGAATACATCGTGAGGAAACCTGAGAAAAAAAATTCGAAGACGTGCAGTCCGCCAACCCGCGTTGGAGCAGCAGGGCGGATTCTTCGTAGCTCCTAAAACCCTTTCAAAAATTATAGGAGGCCTGTGATCAGCAGTGGGACATTGTAGGCTGAAACTTTACTTTTTTACCGCGGGAACTTCGATTTTCCGGAAGAACAAGTATCCTATGTCCTCCTAGGAAGCAAGATACCTCTTTGCCGTTTCAAGGTCAGTTCAACGGTTGAGGAGTGAAATTAACAAACAGATATAGGAACAGAGAGAGTTACTTTCGCATTTATAATATTTGTATGGTTTGTAAAAGTCGTGACGTACGTTATTTTGGTATGTTCAAAAATGTCGTAGTACACGAGTGATCAGGTTCGATTTTCGTTCGATTCTTCGATGAGATATAGCTTGCTTGATGAGCAAAAAATGGGCCAAGGAAAAATGCCGTGAACTCTATGATTTTAGTCTGGTTACTGCAACATTCTTTTCACTGATATACTATAATGAGTTATGTTTTTTTTTTTATAGAATAGGAGGCAAACGAGCAGGTGGCTCACGTGATGGTAAGTGATCACCGCCGCCCGTGAACACCTGCAATACCAGAGGAATAACAGATGCGTTGCCGGCCTTTGAGAAAGGAATAGGCTCTTCTCTTCTCTCGTCAGAACATTCCATAAAGTGCAAGTGCGTGGCAGAAACATCCGCGAAAAACGCACTGTGGTGGAATGCCAACCATTAAGGTGGTGACGATGGAATTTGAGGTTATGCCGTAAGGGTGCGATGGTGAAATTTCAGCGGCTGGAATTAATCCGAACAATTCCTCGGAACACTCCCCATGGTAGATGCAACATCTCTTCGCAAAGCCAGGGGATCAAGCCGATCAGATAGGACATGGTCGATTATGTGTCTGATTTTCAATCAGAAACAAAATAAGTCTGCGTTCTACTCGAGTGGCGGAGTGTCCCGTACCATATTCAGTATCCCGTTATCGTAGTTGATCGCAAGTTACATTATAAATTTGTGTAATAATATTTAGAAATCATCATCATCATCATCATTTCAGCCTATCACTAGTCCACTGCTGAACATGGTCTCCCCCACAGATTGCCACAAATGTTTGTTGCCCTAATTTTGGGGGAATTTCGCCATAGTTGCCACGCTTGGCAGGCGGAATGGCAACCGCAGTTTATTCATTCAGATGTCCCAGGAAGATGCTGCTGCCCATCTCCTGGTTTTTATCCTCCCCCTGTCGACTTTTACGACACCCACGAGATGAGATGGGGTGGTAGATTCTCTTAAGCCGCTACCACTGCTTGACATATGTTAATTATCAATAAACACCGTGCGGAATCGACAGTTTTGTAGAGACGAACTTAACAAAAAATACATCGAATAATTCACGCCATTATGCGAGGTCAACGACTCGAGCTGTGACGGTTCGACACCGATCGTGGATTATTTTGTACCTACTTCAAATTATTTCCTACTTGGAACAAAAATCATTTCCTACTTGTGACAAAAAACTTAATACAAATAGGTAAGTAATTACATCATTGTTTTGTTGGTCGTGGTTGTCGAGTGGCGGTCTGCGAGTTGTAATCCCGGGATAAGTCAATTTTAATGAGTTAATTTCGCTCGTGGGTGTCCTAACGTAATGAAGTTCGTTCGAGTCTCGCAGCTTGGAGATTCAAAGAGTTGGATATAAAATCTGAAATAACATTGTTCTTCATTTCATTCAACAAGCACCTCATTTTTTAAAAGTAATCAAATGCGCTGTCGTGTCGACTTATTGTTCCGTGCGCTAAAAGTTTTTCGGCATGATATGACATGATATGACTACTGGTGGTAGGATTCCTATCCAGGAATTCTTCTAGGTAGGTACCACCCCAGGGCCCGTTATTCTGCCGTGAAGCAGTAGTGTGCAAGCATTCCTGTGTTTCGGTTTTAAGGGCACTGAGAGCTAGCGTAATCACTGGGCATATGAGACTTAAGAACTCATGTCTCAGGGTGATGGACGCAGTGTGGTGTCACACATAAATTATCTGGGTGCCACAGCATTTGTAATGGGCAGACGTTGCACTTACCATCAGGTGAATGTTGGCTCGTTTCATCACTTAATCAAATAAAAAAAAAACATATACAGTCACGCCTTTTCCCCATAGCACAAACGCTGCCCACTGCAAAAATAATTCTAATTTTCCATTGCATTCCCACGAGCAGTATAGTGACAGCATTGCATATTCTGGTGTTATTCTGCACGAATAAAGACTGTCCGCACAATCTGAGTCCTCTTACGACACCTCGGTAGGAACGGGAAAGGTGCTATTCTACTCTGCCGGACACCTATCGGCCTCTTTAGTCTTAGTGGTTAACAAATATCTGCATACGGTATTCCGTTGTGGATATCGGGTTCGAACTAAAAGATGCAGGTTTCCTTAAGATGTTTTCAATTAATTCTGCCATTAACAATTTTAGAGATGCTGGCACTGCGGACCGAACCCAGCTTTCTGGCGTATTATGAAATTTGAAAGTGTCTGGTCCTTGAGCTATCGCGGTTCCCATGCATACTAATATTACAAACTAGCTGTATTGTAAACTAGCCCTAATTGAATCGGATTTCGGAGTTTTAATTTTATTGCGCGGAACCCTAATTATTTTTCTAAAAATAAAATAGCTAAAGTCACCCGCTATAATATCAGCTATCTGTCAGTGAAAGTCCCTTCAATATCGGTCCAGCCGTTTCGGAGCTTTGCTGGAACAAACAACCAGACAGACCGACAAAAATAAAAATAAAATGTTTTTAGTACCGTAAATACTTTCATAAGCATTAAGTAAAAAGCTGTTATTTTGTTACTGCAAACAAAAAAGTAAAGAAAAAAATAAATGTCCCATTGCTGAGCACAGGCCTCCTCTCATTTCTGAGAGGGTTTCGGCACTAGAAGGAATCCGCCACGCTGCTCCAATGCGGGTTGGCGGACTGCACATGTCTTCGAAATATTTTTATTTCCCAGACACGCAGGTTTCCTCACGATGTTTTCCTTCACCGCCGACTTGGTAAATCAGCACTTACAATTGCAATTAACAATTTTAGTGGTTATGGCGCCTAGCTCCTGAGCTACCAATTCAATTCAATTTTATTTATTTGTACTCGTATGTATAGATACGAAAATAACTCTCTTGCTTTGTGTGTTTGTTACCTTATTACGCCTCCACTGTTGAAAGGATCTTAACTAAATTCAGCACGCGGATGGCTTGCGTCCTTGATTACATAGGTTAGTTTTCATTCCGGAAAATCAAAGAGTGATCACGGTTATTCTAAAGAACCGAATTCCAAGCGGAAGTACTCTTCAGCTAGTGAAATTATGTATTATCTTGTTTTTAGTTCGTGTGGTTTTTTTTTATTTCATAAAGATTGTCCATGTCTGATGACCTACCTAGACGGATTCCTGCATAGGAATCCTACCACCAGTAATGTTGTGTGTATTTCTAATTATACAAATATCTACATAGATTTCAGATATATTTCACAAGTCCGTTTTAAATTAATTCAGAACACGGTTGCCAGCCCAGTAGGGCTTTGTAGCATTGCAATTACGAGTAAATGGACGCTTATAGCGATATAGAAACGCTCTCAACAGATTGTTTATAAAGTCTTTACCTATGTCTGTCGAGTTGCCTTCGTAAATCCACACTGTATCTAGAGCTACCGCGGTTCCCATCGATACTAATATTATAAATGCGAAAGTAACTCTGTCTGTCCCACTGTCTGTTTGTTCATTTTCACGGCTCAACCGTCGAACCGATCTTGAAGGTGATTCGGCACAGTGACAGCTTACATCCTGGAGACGGATATAGGATATTTTTTATCCCGGATTATCGCATCAGCTACTATTGTATATTATGATAAATGGTGTATGTAAGCTGTAAGCTGCGCAAGATATTATATAGTGGCCGCGTGGCCTAGTGGTCAGAGTACCTGACTTCTACGCCGCGGGTCCTGGGTTCGAAGCCCAGCCGGAGCTAACATTTGTGCTAAAACACAAATTGTTGGTTTTCGGGTCTGGTTGTGTTGTGATTGTCCCCATGTTTCTGACACTGCATCCTAGCCTACCTCCGATCTTATCAGCGTCAGCGTTACATCGGGCGCGGGTAGGTTGGGACGAGTGAGTGCCTCTGTGTTTGGGCGTACACTTGTGGCACGATAATATCTCCTGCGCAGTTGATGGCTCGCGACAGTAGTAGTAGTATATTGTAATGTAATTTGACGACCGCGTGGCGAAGTGGTTAGCGTACCTGACTGCCGCCGCGGATCCTGGGTTCGAATCCCAGCCGGAGCCAGTATTTGTGCAAAAACACAAATCGTTGTTTTGCAGGAATGGTCGTGTTGTGCATGTAAAATTTATAAATGTAAAAAGCACCCACAAATATAGAAAAAATCCTACATCGTTTTATTATAAGAAAAGAAAAAGAAAGTACTAAAATTAGTAATCAACGAGGCTGTCACTCTTATACGAGAAACCTTCCCGTATCCGATGTAACACGTATGATGAGACAGACAGTTATAATGGAACCGGCTCTAGAAAAAAATAATTTGTGTGCTTCAAAAATATACTCGTAGTATTTCAACCCAGAATTTAGGACTCAGCAGCCTGGTAGGCTAACCACTGCGCAGCGGGGTATAGATATTGTTTAAGTTTAGTATCCACTTAGTATAATATCTTCATCATTATACACAGCTAACAAATGCTACAGTTTCTTGAAATTAATTTAAACTGGTAATCAAATAAAATTTAGATGTTTTCGGGAATTAAACTTTCAGAACAATTTTAATATTACAAAAGTTTTATGTGAAGTAAACAATAAGAGTATAAGTTTTAAAGTATATTAAGATAAAGCATACATCTCTTAACACAAGTTTTATTACATTGAACTTGTTTTATTACATAGTTATATTACATAAAACTTGTTTGATTAAAAATAGCGAAGGGCAATTCCCTCGTTTTTTTCAAATAACATTGTTATATTTTAATCTATACGATACAATCAGCTGATGCATACTAACCTAACAAAATGCACGGATGAATGCGCGGAGGCATGCGCTCACGCAACCTCCATTCACAGATCCCTTTATCAATGACGCCTTTAAAAAAAAAACCAAACAAACACTGGCACACTACACCACTAGCACAGTCACAAATTAAAAAAAAAACCGCGAACTGTCACACGCGTTCGGATATTTTCACGATGCTCTAAAACTTTTTTTAATACAGTATTATATACGTGAAGGCGTTGTGAACTCGTGCGGCCGGGCACATTGACTGAATAACGGCCTGTTCGTCCGTCTGTCCTTCCCACTCTAGCGTTGCGTAATGTTAACGGGTCATAGAGTAAGTACATTATATGTACAGAACGGTATACTTATTGGGCTTCCGACAAATAATATCAATATTGGCTTCGATAATTTATGGACGGATGGATGTGGTCTTAATCTGTACTCACACGGAGGATGTAGTCAAACGAATACTGAAAATATTCTATACCGTGTCAAAATATTTGATTCTAATACTGTTACTATACTTTCGAAGATACTGTTTAACGTGTGAAGATTTTTAAATGTAAGCAGTTTGACATTTTATATGATGTTAAACTTGAACTTGGAATATGTGGCGGCAGTGGTAGAAGAGGGAGACATTGAAGAGATAGGGTGGGTCTAGGTAGGTACCACCCCAGGGCCAGTTATTCTGCCGTGAAGCAGTAGTGTGCAAACATTACTGTGTTTCGGTTTGAAGGGCACTGTGAGTTAGCGTAATCACTGGACATATAAGACTTAAGGACTTATGACTCATGGTGATGGGCACAGTGTGGTGTTACACAGAAATTTTATGGGTTATACAGCATTTCTTATGGGCGTCGTCTTCGTTTCATCACTTTATCCAATAAAAAAAAATATCTAGATGATCTGTTGTCATACATACATACTATAAGATCACGACTGTATCCCATAAGGTGTAGTCAGAGACTGGGCACTCTCTGCAAAAACAGATGAGTGCCATAATCCACGTTTCACCAAAATAACATAATGCACTTGGTGTGATAGGTGGTGAGCCCATCGCCACCATGCGCTGGGTGCAAAGTGCAGTTTAATTCCTTACTCGCCTTTTACGAGATCCATTGGATGAGATGGAGTGGTAGTGTTCTGCTGTCAACTTAAGGAAATTCCAAAAGAGCTCATGGTTTCGTAAATATAGCGTAATAAACCAAACTGAATAAACCGGTGAATGGCAACAGCGTGGTGCAAAGGTACTAGATGTCTGATACTGCGATCGCCAAAACTTCCTGCCAGGTGGCGATTACAGCTAACCGTCTTTTAGTAGGTAATACCTAGTTCAGCAGTGGACTATTGATATGTTTCTAATTTTGAAAAACTCAATAAACTGAGGTCTACTGGTGGTAGGTGCAATAATCCGTCTAGGTAGGTACCACCGGAGTGTCAGTTATTCTGCCGTGAAGCAGTAGAGTTCAAACATTACTGTGTTTCGATCTGAAAGGAACTGATAGCCAGTGTAATTACTGGACTTGAAAACTTGAGAGCTGAAGCTACATGGTGGTGATTGCAGTATGGTGCCACGCAGTGTTTTGGGTGACACAGCATTTGTTATGGGTAGGCGTACTATCAAGTGATCGATTTCTTAATCTTGTCACTTTAAACCATAAAATAGTATTCTGCAGACTTCTTCTGTTGTCGCCACACTTAACATGAATCACCAATGACTGCAGTACCAGAGGCCTTGCACCATAAATGCTCCAAGACGTTACTGGTGAAACATTTGATGTGGTGATGTAAAAAGATCTTGTTTTCTTTTATTTACGTGAATATTACACATTTAAATAAAACTAATTTTTACGGATTTTATCGCGTTTAATTTTGAACTATTTTAACCCGACGTTTCGGGCGCTTTACAGCACCCATGGTCACGGGGGGACTGAGGTGACAGTTATCTCGATGTCATAGTAAACCCGGAGTACCTTCAGCTTTTAATTATTATTTTTAGTCCGATCTACGCAGAAAGAGCTTACTGTGTCTTGAAGCCTTGCAGTGGTATGCTTGGTTTTTGATTTAATTTTATTAATAATAGGATCCCAAGCTGGTGGTAATACCCAACCATCTTCCCTATATAAATTAGGATGTTTTTTAATTTCAATAGCCTCGCGAATCATCCTTGATAGGAATCGGTGTTCTTTTGCAAGGATTTGTGGTCTATCAAATCTGATGTAATGGTTGGGATGATCCAGAACATGGTCACAGACTGCAGACTTCCTAGAGCGTCGATGCTTCACATCAGCTATATGTTCTTTAACGCGGGTTTTAATGGATCTTTTAGTTTGCCCTATGCAAGAGAGACCACATTCACAATCTAGCTTGTATACTCCTGCATCTTGTAGAGGTATGTTACACTTGACAGATGGTAAATTAAACGCGATAAAATCCGTAAAAAATAGTTTTATTTAAATAAAAAGACCTTTCTAGAAGATCTTTACAATTGGATTAAAAGTCACATGAACAGCAAGCTGAAGTGAACAGTGTGGATCGAACCCACACTTGATGCTACAAAACAGCAATCTATGGAGGAGGCCTATTATCAGCAGTGCACTTGTGATTTTTTTTTAATTTAATAAAAGTGACGGAACAAGCAAAACGTTCACCTGATGGTAAGTGCAACGTCTGCCCATAACAAATGCTGTATCACTCAGAACAGTGTGACAACACAATGCCCCCGTCACCCTGGAAATCAGTTCTTAAGTCTCATATGCCTAGTGATTACGCTAGCTCTCAGTGCCCTTCTAACCAAAACAGTAATGTTTGCACACTACTGCTTCACGGCAGGATAACTCGCCCTCGGGGTGGTACCTACCTAGACGGATTCCTGCATAGAAATCCCACCACCAGTGATGGCCTGCAATAGGAAATGGTAGCTCAAGAACGAAAATTGAAAGTAATTCTTTTAAAGTATCAGCACATATATCTCTCTAAGGTCACTTCACGGCCCGTCACCCACGCACAATAGAACAGTTACTTTATAACAGACTATAATCAATTTTTCTTTCTATACTGCCCGTAGACTTATTACCGCCGTAAACAATATTTTAGACTGCAACAATTGTTACATGTAGGTGTCAGGGTTAGGTTGTGCGCATATGTGAAATAAAAATGAATATAAAACACCTTATTAATTTTCAGTGTAGCTTTATAATGTGGGCGAGAGTTGAGAAATGTGTTTAATTGAACATTTGGGATAGCGTAAGTAATTTAAGCGTCCGCTTAGAAATGACTTAATTATATAATTATTAGGTTGGTATATCAAACAGCTGTTTGTGTTGGTAGTAATGTTGCAATGTTTGGTGCATTATATACGGTAAACACAACTAATTGAAAGTCTATAACATCTTTATTTGTTCTTTTTTATTGCATAAAGTGATACGTTCACCTGATTGTAAGTGCATCGTCTGCCTATAACAAATGCTGTGTCATCCAGAACATTTCTGTGTGATACCACACCGAATCCATCACCCTGAGACATCAGGTCTTAAGTTTCTCATTTGTCCCGTGATTACGCTAGATCTCAGTGCCCTTCAAACCGAAACACAGTAATTTTTGCACACTACTGCTTCACGGCAGAATAACTGGGGTACCTACCTAGACGGATTCCTGCGTAGGAATCCTACCACCATTATTGTTCACTGTTGATTTGCCATAATATCGAGGTAGATTTTCTCTATGGTTTTGAGATATAAGCTAACCATAAACAAAATAAAGATGGAACTAGAAGTAACAACAACATAGCCCAGCAAGCTGAAGCCTATAACTGTTACGAAACAAAGAATTTTAGGGGAAACCATTTGCTGGTATACGCAGTTCTGGGCGATGCTTTTTTTAGGAGTGATGGTCACTGTTTGCTCGAAGACTGTCACAGCTTCACCAGGATTGAAAGGTGGCACAGCTGCGGAGAGCCGTGGTAGCTCAGGGGCCTGGTGCTTGCCTTTAATTTCATAGTAAGCGAGTAACCTGGGTTCGATCCCCGGTGCCAGCACCTCTAATATTGTTCTACAATTTAAAGTGCTGATTTACCACGTGCTTAGCGGTGAAGGAAAACATCGTGAGGAAACCTGCATGTCCGAGGAATAGAAATATTTCGAGGACATGTGAAGTCCGCCAACTCGCATTGGAGCAGCGTGGCGGATTCTTCCTAGCTCCAAAACCCTCTCAGAAATGAGAGGAGGCCTGTGCTCAGCAGTGGGACATTTATAGGCTGAAACTTTTACTTTACAGCGCTGCGGGCGCTTAGCCGATACCTTTATTTATTGATGAAATGTCGCAAGGGCCACCGAGAGGGGACCTCGGCTTGGACCGTCATCCTGTTCGCGAGAGTCGCTGACTCGAGGGTGCCCAAAGTGGCCGACCTCGGCTCGGTCAGTTACTTCAATCACGTTGGGATGCAGGTGACACAGGGACGTGTTTAGAGTAATTTGTGGGAAAGCATGCATAGAGCAGTGGACTTGAGATGGACTGAAATTATGATGATTAGTGAACAGTGTCTATGATACAGGTTATATATAATTTTTTTTTTTAAATTATTCAAATAAACAAATGGGGAACAAATATCAAACTTTTTAAACTTAACATGTCATGAATCGGCAACAGACGAAAATATACTTTAAAACAAGCTCGTAAAGTCCTAAATGCACTGATATCGTTTTAAGGTGTAGCTAAGCTATGCGGAACCTTGAGAAAAGGTCACGGTTTTTCGCTAATGGCCACCGAAAGAGCGCTGATTATAATCCGACCTCGCTTGAACTCGTGGGCTTGCCTTTAAGTGGGTTTGGGTGCAAGGACACGCGTGACATGCGCAGGTAAGTGAAACACAGATTTTAAGCTTTACATGTTGGCTTTAACAACTGCCAGTTACGTTACACTTTAATGATTTCTTGTATTTACTCGACAACCGCCGTGTGGTGGCGGCTTAAGATAATCTACCACCCCATCTCATCCCGTGGGAGTCGTAAAAGTCGACATAGGGAAAATGAAAACCAGAAGATGGGCAGCAGCATCTTCCTGGAACATCTTAGTAAATATTCTGTTTTACGGATTTTATCGCGTTTAATATTTTACTATTTATAACCCGACGTTTCGGGCGCTTTACAGCTCCCATGGTCACGGGGGGACTGAGGTGACAGTTGTCCCAATGTCATAGTTACCCCGGAGTACCTTCAGCTTTTAATTATTATTTTTAGTCCGATCTACGCAGAAAGAGCTTACTGTGTCTTGAAGCCTTGCAGTGGTATGCTTGGTTTTTGATTTAATTTTATTAATAATAGGATCCCAAGCCGGTGGTAATACCCAACCATCTTCCCTATTGAAATTAGGATGTTTTTTAATTTCAATAGCCTCGCGAATCATCCTTGGTAGGAATCGGTGTTCTTTTGCAAGGATTTGTGGTCTATCAAATCTGATGTAATGGTTGGGATGATCCAGAACATGGTCACAGACTGCAGACTTCCTAGAACGACGATGCTTCACGTCAGCTATGTGTTCTTTTACGCGGGTTTTTATCGATCTTCTTGTTTGGCCTATGTAAGAGAGACCACATTCACAATCCAGCTTGTATACTCCTGCATCTTGTAGAGGGATGTTACACTTGACAGATGGTAAAAACTGACTTATCTTCTTCAGCGGCTTGAAGTATGTTTTTATGGAAGCCCGCTTCAAGATATAGCCAATCTTGTCCGTGACTCCTCTGACATAAGGTAGAATAGCAGGTACACGCTCGACTGTGGCCGGTTTCACTCGATAACTTCAATAGGGAAGATGGTTGGGTATTACCACCGGCTTGGGATCCTATTATTAATAAAATTAAATCAAAAACCAAGCATACCACTGCAAGGCTTCAAGACACAGTAAGCTCTTTCTGCGTAGATCGGACTAAAAATAATAATTAAAAGCTGAAGGTACTCCGGGGTAACTATGACATTGGGACAACTGTCACCTCAGTCCCCCCGTGACCATGGGAGCTGTAAAGCGCCCGAAACGTCGGGTTATAAATAGTAAAATATTAAACGCGATAAAATCCGTAAAAATTAGTTTCATTTAAATATTCTGCGGTTGCCAATCCGCCTGCCGAGCGTGGCAACTACACAAAAACACCGCAAAATTAGTGCTACAAACTTTTGTGGTTATCTATGGGGGAGGCTTCTGGTCCGCAGCGGACTAGTGATGGGCTGAAGTGATTAAGAGAGATGATGATACGAATACTGTGAATGATGATGTATTTAATTTTACTTTTTATCAACCCGACGTTTTGAGCGCTTTATAGCGCCACGGTAGGACGAAGGTGACAGATGTCCTGATGTCATAGTTAACCCGGGGTGATGATGATGATGTTCTCCTAGTCGATTTCGACCATGGCGACCACTTCCGAATACTGTCGAGAGCCATCAACTGCGCCGGAGATATTATAGTGCCACAAGTGTACGCGCAAACACAGAGGCACTCACTCGTCCCAACCTACCCGCGCCCGATGTAACGCTGATGCGATAAGATCGGAGGTAGGCTAGGATGCAGTGTCAGAAACACGGGGACAATCACAACACAACCAGACCCAAAATCCAATAATTTGTGTTTTAGCACAAATGTTAGCTCCGGCTGGGATTCGAACCCAGGAACCGCGGCGTAGAAGTCAGGTACTCTGACCACTAGGGGTACATTAAACTTTAAATTATTATTTTTGGTCCGATGTACGCTGAATGAGCTTACTGTGTCTTGAAGTCTTACAGTGGTATGGTTTGTTTTTTAATTTAATCTAAAAAAAAGAATCACAAGCCGGTGGTAGTACCCAACCATCTTCCCTATTGAAATTTAGGATGTTTTTATTTATTTAAATAGCCCTAGCGAGTCATCCTTGGTAGGAATCGGAGTCATTTAGCAAGGATTTTCGGTTTATCAAATCTGATGTACTGGTTGCGATGTGCCGGAACATGGTCACAGACTGCAGACGTCCTAGATCGTCGATGCTTCACTTCAGCTATATGTTCTTTTACGCGAGGTTTAATAATTTTTTATCGAAAGGTCAGGTTATGAACATTAAAATTGAACGCGATGAAATCCGTATTTTTTTAAATTAGTTTAGAAAGATTTTCATTAATTAGTTAAGTAATTAGTTTTATTTAAATTTGTAACATTCTGTCTATCCTAGCTCCATTTTGGTTGCGTAATTCGAAATTTGGCAGTCAAATCGTAATCATGTTTTACGGTCACTAATGGTAGGATTCCTACGCAGGAATCCGTCTAGGTAGGCATCACCCCAAGGCCAGTTATTCTGCCGTGATATAATTTCGGTGATGTAATTGCTGTTAGCCTTTTTTGGCTTTTACAGCTTCATCGGATCCTGTGCTCACGGGCCAGGGGCCCGCGTGCCAGGTTTGGTTTGACCCAAACATAAATAAGTAAATAAACGCCTACAAAAACCTCGAAATTCGGACTGTATCGCGTTCGCTGCGTGCTTGCGCGATTTACAATATCTCAATACGATTTTAAGTCGTCTAATGACCGTCCGAGGGAGGCTGCGGGCCTCCATTCGGACTGTCGACTTGTGTGTCGGTAACTCTGGGCGGTGAGAACCGCCCTGGAACACGGGTGTATCGTGTGTACGCGGTGTGATTGTCGACTGCTGCGCGCCGCTCTCTACGGCGGTCGCGCGTCGTGGTGCGTGTTATATTAAAGCTATTAACTGTGTGTACAGTGTAGCCTGGATCGTGACTGACCGTATCGTGGTCAGGGAAGTTCTGCCGTGAAGCAGTAGTGTGTAGACATTACCGTGTTTCGGTCTGAAGGGCACTGAGATCTAGTGTTATCACTGGGCATATGAGACTTAAGATGTCTCAAGGTTATGGACGCAGTGTGGTGCCACTCGTTGTTCTGGGTGACACATCATTCGTTATGGTCTGACGTTGCACTTACCATCAGGTGAACGTTTTGCTCGTCTCGTAATCAATCACAATTCAACTGCTGAATGTAGACCTCTCCTTCAGATGTATTTTTTATTGAAGAAAGTGAGAAGACAAGCAACATGGTAATTGCCACGTCTGCATGCAATGCTGTGTCACCCAGAACACTTCGCTCGCCCTTCTAAGACATAATTTCTTTATCATCATCATCATCATTTCAGACATCACAAGACAGAGAGAAAACGGAAACCAGGAGATGCGTAGCAACATTTTCCTGGAACATCTGAATAAATAAACTGCTGTTGCCATCCCGCCTGCAAAATGTGGCAACTATGGCAAAATCTTTTCAAAATGAGAGCTACAAACATTTGTGGCTATCTATAGGGGACGCCTATGTTCAGCAGTGGAATTGTGACAGGCTGAAACGGCGACGACGACGAACGTTTTGCTCGTCTCATCCCTCTTCCCAATAAAAATAGTACAGGACAGTTTGGTGCTTGCCTTGTTTTAGAGGTTATGTCATGCATCTTGCCTCGTAGACACTGGTTGAGATCTTTTTATGTGTTACAATCTGTATTTAGATCAGAAGAAGGATCAGATTAACAGATATGTTATTCAAACCCAGGAAGCGCTATATTTTATTCATTTGATACAGTGACAAAACGAGCAAAAAGTTCACCTGATGGTAAGCGCAACGTCTGCCCATAACAAATGCTGTGTCACCCAGAACATTTCTGTGTGTCACCACCCCCCTCACCCTGAGACATCAGTTTTTAAGTCTCATATGCCCAGTGATTACGCCAGCTCTCAGTGCCCTTCAAACTGAAGAAAAGTAATGTTCGAACACTACTGCTTCACGGTGGAATAACTGGCCCTGGGGTGTTACCTACCTAGACGGATTCCTGTATAGAAATCCTACCACCAGTATATACTATATAGTAAGGTAGTAAAGATATAGATGTCTTAATTATATTATCCTAAATGAGAGGAGTCTACTCATCAATATACAAATTTATTTTATTAGTAAAAATTAAGCAAATGAAGTAAGAAACTGAGCAAATGGAGCACCTTTAAAGTTCTTTGAAGTTCAGTTTCAAAGTGGACGACGCTGTGATTTTAAATGGCGACGGGCTTTATTAAGTTACTGCGACCCGCTGCCGATACCTTCTTTCACTTTGCACCCTTCCCCCTTCTGCAGGTTACATATATATCCAGATCTCACTGGTAAGTGAATTTTAGCAGGTCTGAGTGGATTATTCCTCCTACTCCTCTGTAGTTTAAAAAATCGTTTTGAGTATATTTCCCTCTCCCATGATAAATTTCTTCGTTCTTCTGTCAACCTCTTCCTCCGGACTCCTGTGTACTACACCTCTTTCTTTAGTAAATCCTTTACTGTCACAGCTGTGCGCTTGTGGAACATTTTACCTTTGCACATACGACGTGCTAAGTCCCTTTTTTCCTTCAAAAACCTGGTTAGAGCTCATTACTTGGATATTTAACTCATGTTTTCACTTCACATCAGTTTGTTCTTAATCCTTTTCCTTAGCCCGTCGCCTTTTATATGAGATGCTATCATCCAGTGTTTGTTTTTATGAATTTATATGTAGTTAATAGAATCAGGCGTTACTTTGCGGAAATCCATTATAGTAAAGTAGAGAAAGTTAATTTGCTATGATTCGCATGCAAAATGTAAAATGGTGTATATTACGTAGTTTTGAAGAGCACCGCCCGCCCTCCCTCAACAGCGTGCACAAGAAAACCAAAACCGAGTCACTCGGCGACTGACTGTCGTAGAGTCAATATCACTTGATAATGCCTCGTTGTGAGGTGAAACACGTGCCGTGTTCTCGACTTCAGCGGTGTGCATTGCCTAGTGGTAGCGTTGCAGTGGTAGAGGGTATCTGGTGGCGGCTCCCGGTGGCCGTATTGGTTTTCTTGTGCACGCTGTTGAGGGAGGGCGGGCGGTGCTCTTCAAAACTAGGTAATACACACCATTTTACATTTTGCAAGCGGATCATAGCAAATTAACTTTCTCTCCTTTACTGAATTTATATGGTAAAGTGTACACCACCCTCTTCTTCTGGTTTTTCATTTTGCTGTATCAGTTCTCTGCGCTAAGGTTGTCTGGAAGAAATCGTATTCAGTGACCGCCTTTTGTACCTTAACTTAAATATAGTACCTACTAAGTCTTCATTTTTGTATTGTTTTTTTTTTATTGGAGAAAGTGACGAGACGAACAAAACGTTCACCTGATAGTAAGTGCAACGTCAAGTGCAAGTAATGTTTGCACACTACTGCTTCACGGCGGAATAACTGGCCCTATAGTACTACCTACCTAGAAGGATGCATAGAAATCTTATCAACAGTTAAAATTGTTATGTTAATGTGTTGAAGATCAGCTTATCCCATTCGTGATCGTTGGTATGACAGTATCAGCACGTGTAATCTAAAATTCCGTGGAGTTCATACGGTGGCGTGTTTCGCGTTGGCGGTGACGGATGACGCTGAAGACGCATGTGGCGACAGGTTCCAGGCCGCCACGGTCGCGGCCGACTTTTACTTTTGGGTAACGCTTAGATAAAGATGTTACGGCGCGTCTGTTGTAACCATTGTAAAATAAATGTTTATCTGTCTGTTAATACATTTTTAATATCGACGTCCGCGTGGCTTAGTGACAAGAGTGGTTGATTTCTATGACGCTGGTATTCATTTCGAATCCGGACAGACATACCGGAGCCACCATTCGGTTCGAGAGGTTTGCAGCGTTGTGATTGTAGGGCATATGAGACGTACAAACCGATATCCCATGATAACGATCGTAGTGTGATGTCACAAAGAAACGTTCTTGGTTACACAGCATTTGTTATGGGCAGACGTTGCCATCAGGTGAACGATTTGTTCGATACGTAATGCATCGTCTCATGGAAGTACCATTAACTTACTCATAACATATGCAATAGTAAAAATGTAACGTAAATGTATAGTAGGAAGATGATTGTGAATGGAAAGCTTAGGTGGTTTGGACACGTAGAGAGTTATCCTCTTTTTTGTAGTTTTATTTAAGTCAAAATACAATATAAATAAATTTACAAAGAATAGTTTTATAGAAAACCAAATCACACTCCATGAATAGGTGTTATAAGTGTACCATAAAGAATATATTGATTGATTATTATGAAATATTCCTTAAAACTTGATTTTCTACCTAACACTTCACTAGTCCACTGCTGAACATAGGCCTCCCTCATAGATTAACACAAAAGCGCTCATCTTGGGAGGATTTTGCCATAGTTGCCACGCTTAGCAGGCGCTCACGATGCTCCCGCCCATCTTCTGATTTTAATTTTACCTGCGTCGACTTCTACAAAACCCACGGGATGATATGGGGTGGAAGATTCTCTTAAGCCACCACCCCACGACCCATTCTCCATCTACTCCGTTTCAATGTTTTAATATCTATGCACATAACTACTACATATAAATAAGTATTTATTAACACTCGTGCACACACGCATAACTTCAATCCAATCACATTAATTTCAAGGCGAATTAATTGAAAGCGAAATGCCATTCCGTTCAGAAATTCCTGCTCGAGATGACAGGACAAGATTGTATCGAACACGATGCTAGTTTATTTATGTTTTCGCTTATCTCCTGAAACAGAGTAAGCATAATTTAAGATCTATCAAAGAAGATATAACGAAACATGACGCTGTTATTACTGACGCGTGTCCTCGTGGTCAGAGTTTCTGACACAAATTGTATTTAAACCGTTCCCACGGTAAATCCAAACGTAGGGCATCGATTTTATAAAAAAAATTGTAAAGTAACACCCTGTATTTATAGTAGAGGGTGAACGTTCGCCGCGCTGCCCCAATGCGGGCAGCGCGGCTTCACGTTTTTTTTTATTATATAAAGTGGTGAAACGAGCAAAACGCTCACCTGATGGTAAGTGCAACGTCTGCCCATAACTAATGCTGTGTCACCCAGAACATTTCTGTGTGACACCACACTGTGCCCATCACCCTGAGACATAGGTTCTTAAGTCTCTTATGCCCAGTGATTACGCTAGCTCACAGTGCCCTTCAAACCGAAACACAGTAATGTTTGCACACTACTGATTCACGGCAGAATAACTAGCCTTGGGGTGGTACCTACCTAGACGGATTCCTGCATAGGAATCCTACCACCAGTAAATTGTCTTCAAAATATTTATTTTAGGCGAGAGAAAAGAATCTGTAGTGTGCAAACATTACTATGTTTCGGTTTGAAGGGCACTGTGAGCTAGCGTAATCATTAGGCAATTGAGACTTAAGAACCGATGTCTCAGGGTGACGGGCGCAGTGTGGTGTCACACAGACATGTTCTGGGTAACACGTTGCTCTTACCATCAGGTGAACGTTTTGCTCGTATCGTCATTTTATCCAATAAATAACAGCATTACGCACCCGCTTTAATTTATTCTTTATACCGTTGTGAACACGGAGGTCTTTGAACAGACGTCCAAACGAGTCGACCGGGGAAAAAAACTTGTCCAGGTGGAAATGTATGACGAAACTGATATTGTTAAGTGCGATGCATCTTACAGCGCTCTACAGCTGCCAGGATACCGGTCTGATAAAATTAGAGTGACGCTGTCGTGATGACCGAAAAAATATATCGAATTAGATTTAGTATTAAGGGGTTTACATATTTGTACACCATGTATCCTACCGATAGATCTCTTTCCTACCGAGGTGACGTAGAATCGACTAAGGTATTGTACGTACAGCCTGTATTGATGCTGAATAACACCATTACATGGAATGCTGTCATTGTACTGCTCGTGGGAACGCGATGGAGTGTAAAAAATTTTTAGTCCTACCAAAATGACGGCGAAGTGATTTGCCACCCGTCACGTCTCGTTTGCCGCGACGGCGAAAAGTGGGCTATGTAAGTGGCCCCTGCCTACCCCTTATGCGGGAAAAAGGCGTGAGTGTATGTATGTACATATTTGTCGACCACGTGTCTTCGAGTCTACGGTCGCAGGTGTGGCTTAACATACGTGTACAAAAAAAAATATATTTTTGGATCCGATTGTGTTGTCCACGTGAATTTTTTGTCTGGAAAGCACAACTGGAGAAATCCTAGCATTGGGCATCTTTAAAAAAAAACAGCATCGGAACAGAAAGCTTTTCGAGTAAGTAACCTCATTCCCACAAAATCGGTGAGGAGAATTCTCCACTATACTTTGCCAGTTATTCTGCCGTGAAGCAGTAGTGTGCAAACATTACTGTGTTTCGGTTCGAAGGGCACTGAGAGCTAGCGTAATCACTGGGCATATGAGACTTAAGAACTGATGTTTCAGGGTGACGAGCGCAGTGTGATGTCACACAGAAATGTTTCGATGACACAGCATTTGTTATGGACAGACGTTGGACTTACCATCAGGTGAACCCCAGGCAAAATTAACCACACCGATATTCACATCCCTCGCGATATATTCAGCCTAATTGCGTACGAATAAGTTCCTGAATTGTGCACACCTTTGAATAGTTCATAATGAACGTCTACAGATTCGAATCCGTGTCGGTTTGATTGACTAAACAGGAGGGAAGTGCAGTGGGCGACTTTCCACCCACGAGACAGGTTCACCGTTACGATATATTTATTCAATGGCACTATGGTACCCACGGCTTTTGCCCGTGAATGAATTTGTTACGTTTAAATGGGCGATCTAAAACTAGCTTAACATACTTCCGCATACAAATGTTTTCTACAATGTAAATAAAGGCTGTTCAAATATCGTGTTACAATATCAAAGAATGTATTCGTATGTTATTTCTTATGTTATTTTTTTATCTGTAGAAATCATTGGTCTCAATGTTAATCGTCAAGGAGCAGAGAGATAACATATTTTTAATTTATTTGATAAGGTGCCGAAACGAGAAAGACATTCACCTGATGTGCCCACAACAAATCTGTCACTTAAGAATATTTCTGAGTGAAATCACAACGCATTCGTCACCCTGAGACATCAGTTCTTAAGTCTCATATGCCCAGTGATTACGCTAGCTCACAGTGCCCTATAAACCGAAACACAGTAATGTTTGCACACTACTGCTTCCAGGCAGAACAACTGACCCTGGGGTGGTACCTAGACGGATCTGCATAGGAATCCTACCACCAGTGAAAATGTGATGTGTGTAGATGAATCGAAATATGTGATGTCAGGCGCGTGATGGTCGATTTATGATCGTGGCCACAACTTCTAAGCTATCACTTAGCTGCTCGGGAAATATTAGAAGTGAAAGAAGTGTAGCGCAAAGAGGCACTCAGCCTCATCACGTCTTTAAACGCCTTTATAATTAAATTGGAGGTAGGCTGGAATAGTGTCCGAGGCAGAAAAGAAAACCAACAGCTTGTTTTTGAACAAAATGTCGGTTTCGACTGGGATTCGAACTCAGGACCCGTGCCTCGGTAGTCAGGTCATCAAAATATAACAGTGCCGAAATATACAAGTACGACGTATGAACATACGTCGTACTTGTAACTAATACGGTACAGTACCTCTCTCTGGTTTTTTAGTGGGCTTCGGACCCGGTAGGAGTCCGCCACGCTGTTCCAGTGAATAGTGGATTTCATCATCATAACCATTTCAGCCTCTAGCCACTAGTCCCGAATAACTGGCCTAATTTAAACATAAACTAACTTTAACTAAAACTAGAATTGATATTTTTTTTGTTTTACAAACAAACGTAGTGATGATGGTGTCCGAATGCTGTCGGGATTTATCAACTGCGCAGGTGATATTATATATATATAGTGCCATAAATATAGGTACGCGCTTCCTCTTTCTAACCTACCCGCGCCCGATGTAACGCTCATGTGATAAGATCGGAGGTAGTCTACGATGCAGAGCTAGGTTTCAGCGACACGGGGACAATAACAGTACAAAGAGATTCGAAAAACTACAAATCGAAATTGTGTACAAATGTGAGTTCCGGTTGGGATTCGGACCCAGGAGCCACGGCGAGGAAATTGGGTACTCTGACAAATAGACCACGTGATCACGTGTTTCTTTTCTTTACTAATATATATATTTTTTAAACATATTACAACACAAATAAAAGCGCGATTTGTATGTAGAAATCGTCCTGATTATATGTCTGAGTCAGTTTGAATTAAGCCATCTAAGGTATTATAATTTAAATCTATTCTGTATAATTAAATACGAATACGTGCTGTGCACAGTTAATGAGCGCCTGCTGAAATCTTAACGCAACGAGCCGAACACGACGCTGCATTTTCCTTTGCTATTTATAAAGTCCAGGCGTAATTGCGGCATGTTTTTGTTAGGCTTCTCTCATTGTTTACTCTATCATTAATTTAACAGAGAAATACAATATCGAAAGAACACTGATTAAAAGGCTACAAAGCAATTACTTGGCCGCTAAGCAAATTTAGTTATTTTCACATTTCAATTACAACATACAAAGACACTTTAATTGAAAAGCAAAAAAAAATGTAATGAAAAAATTGTATGTTTGCTTAACATACATTCATACATGCAGACACGCCTTTTTCCCATACAAGGGGTAGACAGAAAACACATCCGCCGCCTACTTTTCGCCCCCGCAGGAAACAAGACGTCGTCGTCGGCCTCCCCCATAGATAGCCACACAAGTTTGTAACTCTCATTTTGGAGGGATTTTGCCATAGTTGCCATGCTTGGCGGGCGGGTTGGCAACCGCAGTATATTTATTCAGATGTTCCAGGAAGATGCTGCTGCCCATCACCTGGTTTTCATTTTCCCTCTGTCTACTTTTACGACACCCGCGGAATGTGATGGTATGGTAGATTCTCTTAGGCCGGCACCACAAGGGAAATGACCACCACAAGACGTGGTGGTGGCGAACCACTTGCATGAGACTAAACTATTGATTTTTGTGTATTTATTTATTATTTTATTTAATTAACAAACTTACTATTATAAGGGGCATTTGCACGTATGAGCTTTCACCAAATAGTGGGCTTCTATACTTCAGATCGTGGGTTTGACCTTAAAGGACGAAGATCGGGAAACAAAGTGCGTGTGCCACACCACTGAAAGGACGTGCGTTCCGAAATCAGGACCATAGAAAAGTTATTAATTATAAT
This sequence comes from Luehdorfia chinensis, assembly GCA_019845155.1. Taxonomy (NCBI): domain Eukaryota; kingdom Metazoa; phylum Arthropoda; class Insecta; order Lepidoptera; family Papilionidae; genus Luehdorfia; species Luehdorfia chinensis. The sequence continues at coordinate 810,941 of JAHVAK010000097.1, read as the reverse complement.
GAGGTTAGTTTCAGCTCTTGTGAGCTCCGTAGATCTCCTGCAAGCTCGAATAGTTAAACATTTATATTGAAGAAACCGGCTAGAAACTCTGGGGTAAAAAAATATTTTTAATTAAAGCTTTATTCAATGTTAGTTGGACCTGCAACTTCGTTCGCGTCGACGTTGCCGCGCGTCTATTGTAGGATTCGGATTCGGGATTTCATTTTCGGTATTCAATTTATTTTAAGGAAATTAACTGCAGTATTAAATAGCAAGCTACATAAAAATATTTATTAAAACCTTTTTTTTGTTGTTTTTTAATTAATAAAAGTGACGGAACGAGCAAAACGTTCACCTGATGGTAAGTTCAACGTCTGCCCATAACAAATGCTGTATCACCCAGAACATTTCTGTGTGACACCACAATGCGTCCCCTCACTCTGAGACATCAGTTCTTAAGTCTCATATGCCCAGTGATTACGCTAGCTCACAGTACCCTTCAAACCGAAACGCAGTAATGTTTGCACACTACTGCTTCACGGCAGAATAACTGGCCCTGGGGTGGTACCTACCTAGACGGATTCCAGCATAGGAATCCTACCATCAACCAATTAACAAAAAAAAAGTAAAGTTTCAGCCTATAAATGTTCCACTGCTGAGCACAGGCCTCCTCTCGTTTCTGAGGGGGTTTTGGAGCTAGGAAGAATCCGCTACGCTGCTCCAATGCGGGTTGGCGGATTGCACATGTCTTGTCTTCGAAATATTTTTCATTTCTCAGACATGCAGGTTTCCTCACGATGTTTTCCTTCACCGCCGAGCACGTGGTAAATAAGCACCTAAAATTAACAATTATAGCGGTGCCGGCACCGGTAATCGAACCCAGGTCACTTCGCGTTCTATGAAATTTAAAGCGAGCGCCTAGCCTGAGCTACCAGCTAACGAAAGCAAAAACATATTATTAATTAAAAATATATATATTATATGTGTATAAATAACATTTTGATGCCACGATCACATATTATGTTTGTGTGTGCATAAGCATGCGTATTGTGAGCGCGTGTGCTGCGCGCGAGTGTGTTAGTGTTAGTGTGTTAGCATGAGAGTTTGTTGTGAATGTGTGCGAGACCGCATGAATGCGCGTAAGTAAGTAATTATCCGTACAGGATTTTTAACTTTAACATATTAATTTAAACAAAAGTCTAGCTGTCCTGTCTTGCTTAGTTGACTGAGATGAAATAAATATGAGATAAATAAAAAAATACGGATTTTATCGCGTTTAATTATGACTATTTATAACACCACGTTTCGAGCGCGGCGCAATCATGTGGTGGTGTATACACACACAACGACTTTTTTTTTGGGTTTGAATCCCAGAGCCAAAACTGTGCTAAAACACAAAATGTTGATTTTCAGGTCTGGTTGTGTTGTGAATGTCCCCGTGTTTCTGACACTGCATCCTAGCCTACGCGGGTAGGTTGTGACAAGTGAGTGCCTCTGCGTTTGCGCGTACACTTGTGGCACTATAATATCTCCTGCGCAGTTATAAGCTCTCGACAATATTCTAATGTTCTCGCCGTGGTCGAAATCGGCCAGGAGAATATCATCATCATCATACATATATCTAAATATACGCACAGATATAAAAGCCGCGAACATTTTCCTAAACAACAGAACGAGGCAACTTGTTCGGAGGATAAAAACTTCTAGAAGAAATAACGAAGCCCTCAATTTGGTGCGCCCGAAACGCTAATGGCTCTAATTTTGTACCTCGGTTAGAGAGAGAAAACTTTATAAAAGATGGAAGCGAGACGATATATTGAATTTGTTGGGACGATTTCACCGTTGAATCTAAACGCGATCTGTTCAAGCAAAACGAAGTTTGAGCGTTTAACTGAGTTCAATGCTACAGTTTGCATTTCATCAACATCAAATGCACGCAGTCAATGCAAAATAAACGCGGTCCAAATTCTGAACGCCCAATTTTCGATGTTCAACTCTTTAGACGCGTTTAGAGAGCTGTCATTGTCAATTGCACAACTACTGTAAACACAAAAATTACTTTTAATTCGTATTGTTTATTGTTTGCATGCCTATGGACCTATACATAAAAACAGGCTGTTTAATGTCGCAAAATACGAAATACATCGACTTTTTGTTTTAGATTGTGACGATATTTCATGTAAACTTCTGGGTTTGTCTGGTAAGAGCCGTGGTAGCTCAGGGGCTAAGTTAAGGCGCGAGTGACCTGCGTTCGATTCCCGTTGCCGGCACCACTAAAATTGTTAATTGCAATTTTAAGTGCTGATTTACCACGTGCTCGGCGGTGAAGGAAAACATCGTGAGGAAACCTGCATGTCTGAGAAATAAAAAATATTTCGAAGACATGTGAAGTCCGCCAACCCGCATTGGAGCAGCGTGGCGGATTCTTCCTAGCTCCAAAACCCTCTCAGAAATGAGAGGAGGCTTGTGCTCAGCAGTGGGACATTTATAGGCTGAAACTTTACTTTACTTTTTTTTTTGTTTGTCTGAACGCGATCAAAATGGAGCCGGTGAAATCGGTTAGACGAAAACCGAGATCCTAGAATTTGGAACTCCGTTAAGTAAAACGTGGTTTTATTAAACGTGGTTTCCAAAGCGATCGGTGAAATCGGGTCTTAGTAAATGGCGCTATGCGATTGAATTAAGTTGACTGTACTTCCCTTTAATTTATATTACTTATTATTTTAAAATATGTTGGTTACATTTTGCAAATTTACAATTACAGAAACAAGGAACCGAAAGAAATGTCCACAGCTTCACCGGATTGAGAAATAAATAATTTATGGTCACACAACACCGGCCGTTGGACAACGTTATGTGACAACACTGTTCGATTCTCATTCGTCGGTGGATCTGATTGGTAACTACGTGATTGGCTGTCAAGGATTGGCGCTAAACCGATGTGAGTATATTAAGACCCGATTTCACCGATCGCTTTGGAAACCGAGTTTAATAAAACCACGTTTTACTTAACTGAGTTCAGATTTATCATTCGATCTCGGTTTTCGTCTAACCGATTTATTTTGCGACATCAAACAGCCTGTTTTTATGCATTGGTTACATAGGTATACAAACAATAAACAATACGAATTAAAATAAATTTTTGTGCTTACATAGTTGTGCAATTGACAATGACAGCTCTCTAAACGCGTCTAAAGAGTTGAACATCGAAAGTTGGGCGCTCAGAATTTGAACCGCGCTTATTTTGCATTGACTGCGTTCATTTGATGTTGATGAAATGCACACTGCAGCATTGAACTCAGTTAAACGCTTAAACTTCGTTTTTCTTGAACTGATCGCGTTTAGTTTCAACGGTGAAATCCGCCCTAAGTTTAGTCAGTTCCAGTCAGATCCTAACTTTCCTACGTCATGCAAGTGAAGTAAAGTCTAGAAAGAAAATTATTTATTTATTTAGTGTTTTTAAGGGAAACAAACAGCTATAAACATTAAAATAATATAAATGAGACTTACAGATAAAACACTTAAGCCAGTAAAGTTACCACAAATGTATAAATCATTACTTTAACTTAACAGGCACACACAAGATAAGTATATAAGGTACGTGTGATTACATTTATTATCTAAGTTCTAAGTATTAGCTATAACAAATGATTGGAAAATAGATTTTTTGAATTTACCTAAAGTTAAGTGAAAAATATCAAAATTTTTAAACATTTCAATATAATTTTGACAAGCAGGATTAATTAAAGTATTATAGTGGTATTGTTCGACGAGAAGTTAAATTCTATGATAAGTAACATATATGTTGTGATAATTTAAATAATGGTTGCCAACTTCGACCGACTTTGTTGTTATTGTACGTTGTAATTAATGTTTTACTGGTGGTAGGATTCCTATGCAGGAATCCGTCTAGGTAGGTACCACTCCAGGGCCAGTTATTCTGCCGTGAAGCAGTGGTGTGCAAACATTACTGTGTTTCGGTTTGAAGGGCACTGAGAGCTAGCCTAATCACTGGGCATATGAGACTTAAGAACTGATGCCTCAGGGTGACGGGCAGCAGTGTGGTGGCACACATGATAAGTAAATAACAGCGCATGGTGGCGATGGGCTCACCACCTATCACACCAAGTGCATTATATTGTTTTGGTGAAACGTGGATTGTGGCAGTCATCTGTTTTTGCAGTGAGTGCCCAGTCTCTGACTACTCCTTATGGGATACAGTCGTGATCTTATGTATGTATGTTATTTCCTTGCTGCTCACATATTTTATAACAATATGACGCTAATGATAATGACTGTACCATAGACCACGAATTATAAAGATTGCTTAATATGTTAAAGTAAACATGGTCGTTGAATCAGTGACAATGACTGTTGCAAAGTATATCTTAATTGATTTCTTCGTAAAAGAATGTTTTACAGGAAAATTAACACCCAATGAAGCGTCTAGTGATGAGAAATGTCATCTTACAACAGAAGATACTCAAGCAAACGTAGACGGCTCCGTGAAAGTGCGCCACTTGCAAATGAAGAATGCTTGGGAGAAACAATTAATGTCAGAATACATTAATCAGAGATACTCGTAAACAATATTTCGTATTAAAGTATACATTTCGTTCATTTTGTTTTATTTTATAAAAATATTAAAGCTAACAAATCACAATTTAAACATATTTTTTGTCTTTACTTAAATATCTGCTTTGTTGGTACAGCCCATCGCCACCATGCGCTGTTGGGTGCACAGTGCAATTTAATTCCTTACTCGCCTTTTACGAGAATCCATTGGATGAGATGGAGTGGTAGTATTCTTTTAACGAGCCGCCACCACACTGGTATACTGTAGTAATTATAGCAATAAGTTAAAAACTAGCGACTAAACTCAACAGCATGAATAATCTACGTCATATATTCCTGGTTTTTCTATTGTAATTGACTGAATTATTATATATTATTAACTTAATTATTTTCATAAAATTACTTAAAAATAATTAATGTGTATTTAAATAATAATAATAATAATAATAGAACTTTATTTGTCTAAAATCAGGTACACTAAAAAGTTTAAAAAGGTATACAAAAGAATATAAATCTCCTTTTAGACAAAAGGGTCTAGGATTCAGCTTGGTAACACACACGGTGTACACTGCTGATATTCTATCCCAGCCCGAAATTAAAAACAGAACAATAACACACTTTAATAATAATAAAAAAAATAGAACTTAGATACTAAAACAAAATTTTAAACAATGTACGTACAAGCTATATATATTTATATTTACACAGACACACATTTTTATATATATATACATATATTAATATTAATTATGGACAGACGGACCTAGGGTTTGCTGCATCAAAAGCCAGTTCCGACATTTCTTTTTAAAACAATTTAATGAGATCATCTCCCGAAGCGGTGGAGGTAATCATCATTTCATCATTATCATCATTTAAGCCTATCACCAGTCCACTGTTTAACATTGCCCCCCCCCCCCCCCCATATATTGCTTGTTGGCAGCCTGGTTTGTAGTCGTAATTTATTTATTCAGATGTTCCAAGAAGATGGTGCTGCCCACCTCCTGGTTTTGATTTTCCTTTGTCGACTTTTACAATAACAACGGGAGTAGATGGTAGTAGGATGTCTGTGCGGGAATCCGACTAGGTAGGTAGTACCCCAGGCCAGTTATTCTGCCATGAAGCAGTAGTGTGCAAGCATTACTGTGTTTCGGTATGAAGGGCACTGAGAGCTAGCGTAATCATTGGGCATATGAGACTTAAGAACTGATGTCTCAGGGTGACGGCCGCTGTGTGTTGTCACACAGACATGTTCTGGTTGACGCAACATTTGTTATGGGCAGACGTTGCACTTACCATCAGGTAAACGTATTGCTCGCTTCGTCACTTCATGAAACAAAATAAAAAATAATACCATTGACACCTTATTTCTGTTGCAAATTCCCGCTACTATCGTGAACCTTATTACCACAACAATATGTATAAAGTAAAGTTTCAGCCTATAAATGTCCCACTACTGAGCACAGGCCTCCTCTCATTTCTGAGAGGGTTTTGGAGCTAGGAAGAATCCGCCACGCTGCTCCAATGCGGGTTGGCGGACTTCACATATCTTCGAAATATTTTTTATTCCTCAGACATGCAGGTTTCCTCACGATGTTTTCCTTCGCCGCCGAGCACGTGGTAAATCAGCACTTAAAATTGCAATTAACAATTTTAGTGGTGCCGGCACCGGGAATCGAACCCAAGTCACTCGCGTACTATGAAATTTAAAGCGAGCGCCTAGCCCCTGAGCTACCACGGCTACCACAATATGTATAGCACGTTTTCAATTAATTAAAATGGCGTTTCAATATGAAAAGATGCATACACTATCCGCGTTGTGCACTTTCAAAAGCAGTCGAATTAATTCGCAACCGCAAAAGGGAACGCAAGGAATTTGGCGAAGTGTTCTCGAGTCGAACAGATAATGGTCTCGGTCTAATCCAAGTTTTGTTCGGTATTCATTTATTATGCGGACGATTACTTCGGTTCTCCGTTATCGGAATTCATCTTGATTGTTTATGTAATTGATAAACAGTTTCAGAAATATTCCTTTGTTAGGGCCGTCCTAGTGATTACTTTGAGCGGTTTTCTTTTTAAATTTAAATTTTATTTTACACTGTATATCTATAAGATCACGACCACTCACTGCAAAAGCAGATGACTGCCACAATCCACATTTCACCAAACAATATAATGCACTTGTTGTGATAGGTGGTGAGCCCATCGCCACCATGCGCTGTTGGGTGCACAGTGCAGTTTAATTCCTTACTCGCCTTTTACGAGATCCATTGGATGAGATGGAGTGGTAGTATTCTTTTAACGAGCCGCCACCACACGGCCCTGTACATTGCTATATAATACTGTATATTGCTATATAATTAATCATCATTTCAGCCTATCACTACTTCACCGCTGAACATCCGCCTTCCCCATAGATTGACACAAAACACCAGTAAGTTTTTGCCATAGTTGCCACGTTTGGCAGGCGGGTTGGCAACTGCAGTTTATTTATTCAGATATTCCAGGAGGACGCTGCTGCACATTTTCTGGTTTTCATTTTCTATCTGTCGACTTTTACGACACCCACGGGTCGAGATGGGGTGGAAGGTCCTCTTAAGCCACCACACGGCAGTATAGCAGTTTTATAATGAAAAGTTATATAAAGGTCGGTAGGTCATAGCCGATAGGGGTCCGGCAGAGTGGAATAGCACCTCTTTTCTGCCGAGGTGTCGTAAGAGGCGACTAAGTTATTGTACGGACAGTCTTAGTCTTAGAATAAGCAACGCTGTTATTATATTGCTAGTGGGAACGCAATGGGGAGTAAGATTTCTTTGACTCCTACCAAAATGTCGGCGACGTGGCTCGCCACCCGTCACGTCACGTTTCCGGAGTGGGCCAAAAGCGATAAATCGATAAACGTCTGACAGTAACATATATTTCATTGACTTGTATGATTTATATGGTCATATCAAGCCAAATGACGAGACAAAATGTCGTCTCGATTTTTTTATTACTTAAACCTCTTACGATAATCGTATTCTACCCAAAAATCCCCCCGAGGTTAGCTCCATCCCGAATTATATTTTTAAGACCGATACAAAGTAAGAGGGTGCGTCTATCAGTAATCTCCCTAACATTAGACTCGGGAATAACTCACTCTGCCCTGAAGTATCGCCGCTGAACCAATCAGGTAAGTGGACCGTATTTTACGGGATTTGCGGTCGATTCCCGAATATATTCCTTGTTTAAAAGAATTATGCTGCGAGTTACGAGACGAACACATTTTGTGCGCGTCAAAACATGTATTATTACTGGAATTCCTTGCCTGAAGACATAAGAAAAGCACACAATAAGGGCTCGTTTAAGAGATTATTTCGTGATTACTATTTGATAATAACCAATGTTTGATGATTGTGATGATGATGATGGTGTTTATTTATAGTAAAGTAGCTATGTATGTTCACGTGTATATTTCTTGTGTGTATATGTATGTATATGTATATACACACAAGAAAAGCAGTGGCTAAGCGCTTGACTTTCTGCGCCGCGGGTTGCGGGTTCGATTCCCGAACGGGACAAATATTTGTATGACCTACAGATAGTTGTTCCGGGTCTGGGTGTTTGTGCATGTGGAATTTATGTATGTAAAACGCACCCACGACACAGGATAAATCCTACTGTGGGGTATCGTTTTTTTAAAGAAATAGAAAGAAAAAATAAAAAAATAAAAAATGTCGTATGTCTTTCTGTTTGTTCCGGCTAATCTCCGAAACGGCTCGACCGATTTTGACTTAACTTTCACTGAAAGATAGCTGATATTATAGCGGGTGAGTAATTGCTACTTTAATTTTAGATAAATAATTAGGGTTCCGCGCAAAAAACTTAAAACCCCAAAATCCGATTGTAACAGGGAAGTATATATGTATATCATCGACAGGGGTCGGCTTTCTTACGCGGGTGAATCCGCGGGGCACAGCTAGACATTAATATTATCAATGTGAGTGTCTCTGTCTGCCTGTTTGTTACTTTTGCAAAGATTAACCGCTGAAGCAATCTTGACGAAATGTCGCATAGATATAGCTTGCATCCTGGAGACGGACATAGGATATTTTTATCCCAAAAATCAAATAGTTCGCATAGGATTTTTAAAAAACCGGATGAAGTTGCGTGCATTGCTTATTTTTTTATATGTTCCTAAGTATTATATGTTCCTAAGTATTATATGCCCAGTGATTACGCTAGCTCACAGTGCCGTTCAAACCGTAACACAGTAATACTTGCACACTACTGCTTCACGGCAGAATAACTGGCCCTGGGGTGGTACCTACCTAGACGGATTACTGCATATGAATCGTACCACTAGTTATATATATGCAAAGCTCAAGCTAGGCGCTCGCCTAAATATCACAATACTCGAAAGAAATGTATTTTTACGATAGACAGGAGTGTAGGACCCCTTTCAAAAGTGAAATACACGTACGTTATAGTGGGACATGTATAGGACGTTTTCTCATCTTCTTCTTTCTTCATCTTCTCAGCCTACCATTAGTTCAATGCTGAACATTGGCCTCCCCCATAGATCACTACAAAAAATTGTAGCTCTCATTTTGGGAGGATATTGCCGAAGTTGGCACGCTTGGCTGGCGGGTTGGCAACCGCAGTTTGTTTATTCAGATGTTCCAGAAAATGCTGCTGCCCAACTCTCGGTTTTTATTTTCCCTCTGTAGACTTTTACGACACCCACGGGATGAGATGGGATGGTAGATTATCTCAAGCCGCGACCACACGTTTTACATATACATAAAGAGTTTAGTTAATTTTAATTAGAAAAATAAACGTATTTTTAAGTAAATAGGAATTAAAATTTAATTATTTGTTTATTATATATGTATTATTATGTGTATTAAAAGATGTACAGAAATTATAAAAGCGTAACGTTCATAGAACGGAAAGTTGTTAATAGAATGAAAGCGAGTAAATGTAACAAAGAGGTACTCTATATTAAAAACCAATTTATACACACACCCATATAAAATAATGTAACAAACACTGCCGTTTTTGCCATTAAAGGGATCAGACAGCTGACTCACTCACGAGGCTATAACCAAATTAGTCTGTTTATAAGTATGCAACTTCCACAGTATTATCTGTGAATATGCACCTGATTAGAAATAGTTACTGGTAGTAGGATTTCTATGCAGAAATCCGTCTAGGTAGGTACCACCCCAGGGCCAGTTATTACGCCGTGAAGCAGTAGTGTGCAAACATAACTGTGTTTCGGTTTGAACTCACAACACTCAGAGCTAGTGTAATCACTGGGCTAAAGTACTAGTGTAAAAACTGATATCTTAGGGTGACGGGCGCAGTGTGGTGTCATATAAAAATGTTCTGCTCCTCATCGTCTGCCCATAACACAGTTGTTATAGGCAGACGATGAACTTACCATCAGGTAAAGGTTTTGCTCGTTAGGTCACTATAAAAAAAAGCTTTTAATTTTTTGACTTCTACCAAAATGACGGCAACCGTGGTTCGCCACCCGTCACGTCTCGTTTCCCGCAAGGGCGAAAAGCGGGCTACGTTAGGCCTCTGCCTCGGCCGTAACGTAGCCTAACGTAGTACCCTTACGGGGTTCATACGGGAAAAAGGCGTGACTGTATGTATGTATGTAAATTTAATAAAAACTTTGACTTAGGCTCACAGAATGTCAGATATTAGTCATTAGAACCTTTACATTCGTTCGTCGTTGAGAATCTACAAAAATCTACACCTACGCCCAAGGTTAGACCTCTAAAGAGAAGAACCGGCAACAAACTCTGGGTCATCGTCATTGTTAATTTGGTATTATTATACATTAACTTCAATGTACTGGTGGTCGGTTTCATATGATTGAATCCGTTCTGCCGTGAAGCGATAGTGTTAAAACATAACTGTGTTTTGGTTTCGGAAGGACAATAAAAGCTAGTGTAGGTACTCACTGGGCATATGAGACTTAAGAACTGATGTCTTAGGGTGACGGGCGCAGTGTGTTGCCATGAAGAATTGTTCTGGGTGACACTGCATTTGTTATGGCCAGACGTTGCACTTACCATCGGGTGAACGTTTAGATCGTCTCTTATAAAATAAATCATAATGGAAATCAATAATAATAAGTTAAAGATGTAAGAATGTTCGCCTAGCATCTTATATTCTTCGCTAACTGCGAGCACATTATGAAATTAGAACCTAGTAGAACGCTTAAGTAACGCCTGCATTAAAGGAGTCACTTAATCTCGGAAGCCGCAGCACTAAGTTTATGTACTGAAGTTACTTAAACGTCGGATGTACGCATTTAGTGGAGTATCCCGGAATTATGAGACACCTGCGCTGTAGGCGTTGTCGACAGGTGCAAGCAACTAGCTAGACGGAACTATATCCCGGATTATAATATTCTCAGTTCCGACGCCGGAATAACATTGGAATGGTAATTAAATCCTGGGAAAATCGAAGTAGTGTGTAGGTTTCAGGTTGATCGGTCGATTGTCGAATATCGTCGCACGCTGTGAGGTTGTTAATTAATGTTTTGATTTTTGTTTTATTGGATAAAGTGACGAAACGAGCAAAACGTTCACCTGATGGTAAGTGCAACGTCCGCCCAAAACAAATGCTGCGTCACCCACAATATTTCTGTGTGACACCACACTGCGCCCGTCACTCTGTGACATCAGTTCTTAAGTCTCAAATGCCCAGTGATTACGCTAGCTCACAGTGCCCTTCAAACCGAAACAGCAATGCTTGCAGACCACTGCTTCAAGGCAGAACAACTGGCACTGGGGTGGTACCTACCTAGACGGCGCAATAAATGACTTGGCTTTCTTGGGCATTAGATGAATAAATCAAGTCTCGGGTCGCTACCCCTCCCAGTTCGCCCTTGGCGACGCGACACCCTGGTCTCTAAGTCATATCGCTCCAGAAAAGCTGGTGGTAGCAAGCTGTCGTCAGTTCATTGATTTTATATGTCAGTAAAGGTAAAAAACTGAAACACCACACTGCTGTTAAGTGATGCGTTCTTATTTATCTCACCTTCGACTCACTTGACGACCGCGTGGCCTAGTGGTCAGAGTACCTGACTTCTAAGCCGCGGGTCCTGGGTTCGAATCCCAGCCGGAGCCAACATTTGTGCTAAAACATAAATTGTTGGTTTTCGGGTCTGGTTGTGTTGTGATTGTTCCCGTGTTTCTGACACTGCATCCTAGCTTACCTCCGATCTTACCGCATCAGCGTTACATCGGGCGCGGGTAGGTTGGGACGAGTGAGTGCCTCTGCGTTGCGTGCGCGTACACTTGTGGCACTATAATATCTCCTGCGCAGTTGATGGCTCTCGACAGTAGTCGGCAGTTGTCGCCGTGGTCGAAATCGGCTAGGAGAACATCTTATTTATCTCAACACTTCAGTTGGATTTCCTTCCTTAAAATAATTAAACTAGCCTTACAATTGTAATCTCAAATATCTAACTCCTCCGGTTCTAACTAAATCAAGCGAACTTGTCTCTTGTACATTTAATTTATGACCAAGTTTACGACTGCAGAACTTACTGAAAATGTAGATCTCAAATAACTTTTATAACAATACAAGTAAAAACTGCTCGAGAGAGAAAATTAACAAAAAAATATAAAAAACAACAGCAACACAGACATACAGAAAACTGTAAGTTGTGCATAGCAGTGTTTTTTTTAAATGGAGTAACAGACGAACAGATTGTTCACCGCATGGTAAGTGCAATGGCTGCGTAGTTGTTGCGATTTATACCTAAAAGTTTGGAATTGAAAAGATTTGTGTCGCAACCTGCTCTCAACACCCTTAGACGTTAGTTCTTAAGTCGTATGCCCTGTTGACCAGGAGATGGGCAGCAGCGTCTTCCTGGAACATCTGAATAAATAAACTGCGGTTGCCAGCCCGCCTGCCAAGCGTGGGAACTATGGCAAAATCTCCCGAAATTAAGAGCTACAAATATTTGTAGCAATCTATTGTGGAGGCTATGTTCTGGGGAGATTATGTTCAGCAGTGGACTAGTTGTGGGCTGAAATGATGATGATGATGAGGATGCCCTGTTATCGTGTAATAACAGGGCATCCTATCCTATCCTATCAGTGCCATTCAAACCGAAATACTGACTGCTTGACGGCTGTTACGAAAAAAACAGTTATTCGTTTTTTTTTTGAAGGAGATTTTGACAAAATGAGCACAACGTTCACCTGATGGTAAGTGCAACGTCTGCCCGTCTCCCTGAGACATCAGTTTTTAGGTCTCATATGCCCAGTATTAACAATAGCTCTCAGTGCCCTTCAGATCGAAAATCAGGGTGGTGGACAGTAAGTGTTATAATTTCATCTCCACAACACTTCAACAGTAATGTTTGTACACTACTGCTTCACGGCAGAATAATTGGCCCTGCGTTGGTACCAACCTAGACGGATTCGTGCATAGGGATCATACCACCAGTAGGAAATGAATCTCGTTCCGTAGGTGTCATAAAAGCTATTTTAACACATGTAGTATTAGCGTAAACAAACGACAGAATATTATGTAATCGACATCGCCAGTATGAACGTTAACAATAAATATTTTATTTTATTTAACTTTATGTATTTGTAACATATTATATATACATTTTAATTTCCTCGCTTCTTCTCCAAACATACTTTAGATGTGCCCAATCTCACACTTCTTCGTGCGCACAAAATGCTTAAAAAGGGCATAAAGATTTCTCTTCACGTATTAATATTTACGTTACTATACTGTTATTAATAGTTACGGTAAAAATTCAAAACATCGTGGTACAGACTATACTTTGCAAGGAATCTAAATAAAAAGGTAGAATCTGCTAAAAGGCTTCGCTGCAACATTATATGGAGCAGAGTGCATCTTTGGAATATTTCAGAACAGGAAGGCTTTCCGGAGGCTTCCTGAAAACGATACCCGGCGCTTGCCTCGCCGACGGCGCTTCCATATAAAATATCTTTCAAGCTTTCGAAAGTTAAACTTTGTCATATATATACACAGAATGTTTATGCTCAAATGAAAGACGATAGCTTTGGTTAATGTTTTTGCTAGTATTTTTTTTTCTCTAAAAAAAAACCAAGGCCCATAGTAGGATTTTCTCCTGTATCGTGGGTGCGTTTTACAAACATACATTTCACATGCACAACACAACCAGACCCGAAAAGCAACAATTTGTGTTTTTATACAAATGTTGCCTCCCGCTGGGAATCGAACCCAGGACCGGTGGCGCAGAAGTCAGGTACGCTAACCACTACGCCACGCGGTCGACAATCGACGCGGTATCATGTTCAAGTTTGCAAAAGTTTATTAAAAAATAAACTAGGAGAACAATGTAATGTTAATCCGGCTCGGAGGACTACAATGGGGATAACTAACATTAGTACCGGGCTTATTGAAAACATACAGCTGTGTGTATTTTAGCACTTGACCGGGTTCTTTGTCAACTCCTTTGTGTATTTTGCGGATTTTCTTAATATAGTGAATGAACCACGATGCCCATATGATACCTTTGTATAGATTCCGACTCTCAAAAAAGTTAATACAAATAGAAGCAAGAAGGATTTTAGAAAGACTTACTGGCGATTGGGTTACTACGCAGGAATCTGTCTAGGTCTGCGTCAGTTATTCTGCCATAAAGCAGTAGTGTGCAAACATTACTGTGTTTCGATCAGAAGATTGAAGCATTGAGAGCTAGTGTAATCACTGGGCATATGAGACTTAAGAACTGATGTCTCTAGGTGACGGGCGAAGTGCGGTGCCACACAGAAATGTTCTGGGTGACACAGCATGCGTTACGGCCAGACGTTGTACTTACCATTAGGAGAACGTTTTGCTCGTCGTCACTTTATCAAATAGAAAAAAGATGTTAAAGGTACCTCCTTCAGATGATTCGCTATCACGTCGGGGTCACCAAAAATTGTTATATATTTGCCTTTGAACAAATTAAAATGCGTTGATGATAGAATTTTGATGTAATGAAAAAAGAAAAATTACCAAAGTACAGATAAAGAAAAAAAAATTGACAGTTACAGAGAAGGATTTAATTATGCATCAGCAAAGCTATACTTTTTTGAAACAACTTGCCCGATAACGTCAAAAATGCAAGGAGTAAGAACTCTTTCAAAAATGGTTTTTGAGCAATTGCTGAAGACTTTCGTTCTTTGATGATTATTTTATATAAATTATTATTATAAGAATGATATGTATAAGTTTTATTTGCCTCGAGTATTTACGTATATGTATGTATTTATGTGTATTATCTTACGGCTTAAGAATTTTATACCCCATCTTATTCCGTGACAGTGTTAAAATTCGACGGAGGGAAAATAAAAATCAGAAGATGGACTGCAGCATCTTCTTAAATTGAGAGCTACAAACCTTTGTGGTAATCTATGGGGAAGGCTGAAGTGATGGGCTGAAATGAAATTTGTGTATAAATATGTAAATATATAGTACATATCTTGTAATTATAGCTACATATCTTGTATAGCATAAAACATCTTCGTTTCTTCGTTTGCTGCAGCTGCCGTAAGTTCTCACCACAATCCGGGTAGACCGGTAGAGAATGAATGTAGGCATTAACTCCGCCCTTTGTTACCTAGTTTGCCAAAAACTAATAAATAAAATAAAAAATTTCAAGGCTTCCGACCGATGTCGGAATAATAACCTCGTCGAAGGTAAGAGCAAAAAGCAGTACAGTGGAAACATTACTGTGTTTCGGTTTACAGGGTACTGAGAGCTAGTACAATTACTGGGCATATGAGACTTGGGAACTAACGTCTCAGGTGGACGAGCGCAACATTTGTTATTGGCAGACGTTGCACTTACCAGCAGGTGAACGATCTCGTCTCTTCACTTTCTTTCGTATAAAAAACTGAACGGTTTTTAATAAAACACAGTACGCGAGTACTCTAAGGTCGTGACTGGTGTCGGCATAAATAAAATTGTTAATTGCTGGCGCACGTGCTCGGCGGTGAAGCAAAACATTGCGAGGAAAGCTGAAAAATATTTCGAGGAAATGAAGTCCACAATCATTTTGAAAATGTGAGGAAGTCAATTTTCGAAAATTGAAATACGATGTTGAGCCTGACGGATCGCACGTTTCCAACCACGATATCACACTACACTAAACATTCATTATATTGGTAACCTATGCATCCGAAGTAATTTTATAGTAGGGTTTAGGTTTGTCGTCCGTCGTTGCTTCCAATCGATCCAAAACTTCATACTGCACAATGGAGGGACGTTGATCGCTTTAAAATTGTTTCTTTAATAATACCTAATTCATACTCTTGCCGTCAGATTATTTTCTCATCAATTTTAAAAGAAAGAAATGAACCAATTTATTTGACACAACATTAACAAGCATAACAAAAAAAAGATTGTAAAAAAAGACACATTTTTGGTGTAATGTCAAATAGGATCTCGCCTCAGTGATAATCTGTGGTACCCTACAGCACTGGTTTTCAGTCGGATCTATTATTGACCTCACTAACAACCGGACACAGACAACGTGCGAATAAGAAAAAAGTTGACTATTAAAAAATAAAATTAATAAAAAAAAATGTATAAAAAAAATATAAAAATTCGAAATGAAAAAGTAAACACACGTTCAATTATTTCAATTTCGTAGGCAACAATAACATAATTTTTATATATGATGAGGTGGCAACACAGTAATGATAGAAAGATCATGAATAATGTGTATTGTGATCTGTCGATTTAAATTAAGGCAAAAATTAAATATATAAAATATTCATGCGTACACATCACGAAAAAAAAAAACACAAAAATTTGCCCTAAAAAATGAAGATATGGTGGACTAGAAATTGTACGAAATAATTGGTAATGAATATCACTTAACTTGGGTATATTTTTGGCATCTTAGCAGGTACAACTTCATACGTCTACTATACGTTTTCACTGTTAGTAGTTTCCTGAGTGGCGGTGGAAGGTCATTCCAATACTTGAACGCTGCAAATCTAAAACTAGCCCGAAACGCAGCAGCTTTGTGTTTAGGTAACAAGCCGGTGGTAGGGTTTCTATGCAGGAAACCGTCTAGGTAGGTACTACTCCACTGCCAGTTATTCTGCCGTGAAGTAGTAGTGTGCAAACATTACTGTGTTTCGGTTTGAAGGGCACTGAGAGCTAGCGTAATCACTGGGCATATGAAACTTAAGAACTGATGTCTCTCGGTGACGAGCACAGTGTGGTGACATCAAGTAAGATGAAGCACGTGTTTTATGTTTATTATAACTATAAGCCTAATTAATTTAATTATATAGATAGACAGGAAACTGAGAATTTATTACACCAAATACCAAAGTGGCCTAGTGTAAGTGTCTTCTCGCACACACTTTTAACAAATTCGCATTGTTTACAAATGGCGTGACATGAGAGCGAGGAGGAGGAGTGAAGCAAAATCAGGCGCAGGCATTTTGTACTCTTTGAATTAATCGCTTAGTGCGGGAAAGAAGGCAAGTTCCATAAACAACATCAGCATAATTGAGCTTCGAAAGAACAAGAAACTCACATAACCTGATTCTTAGTTCTTCCCTAAGGTAAAAGGTAAAGGCCCCATTTTGAGCACTTTCAACCTATAGAAATAATTGTGAACAACTTCCAGAACATGTTGTTAAAAATGCAAATGACTGTCTAACACTAAATCCTGATTACGAACTTCTGATTCACACTTAATATTTTGATTAAGAATAGACACAGACAGTCTGCTGAGAAGTGATTTCATATAACCTGTTTTTTTTGTTCCTAAGACTATGAATTTAGATTTGGCTGGGTTTAACATAAGACAGTTAATATCCGACCATTGTGCTATACGATCCAGATCATCATTAATTTTTATAACAACTTCACTGGTTTCATCAGGATGACAATGGTAATATATTTGAAGGTCATCCGCATTCATCGCACAAAGATGACATTTACAGTGTTGTATGCACGAGATAACATCAGCACTATATAATATGAACATCAGGGGGCCGAGAATTGAGCCCTCACGAACACCCCTGGACAGAACGTATCGAGGTGAAGCTGCCTTAGAGCCATCCATATTTGTTACTTTGACAAATTGGGATCTGGAGGACAAGTAACTAAGAAACCATCTAACGGCGTCTCCATCGAACCCATAGTAAGAGAGCTTGGATAAAAGTAGAGTCGGGTTATCAAGAAGGAATAGTATACTACCCATAACCTCATCCTGGGCTGAAATAATGTTATCTGTAACATTCAACAACGCTGTTGAAGTACTATGGTACGGTATTTATTAACATCTCTCAGCCTTTTCCAAATAAACCTGGAAAAGATATGTGTGCGATTTCGTAGAGCGAGTTATTTATATAGCAAAGTCAAGCATATCTCAAGTAATGTAACGATTGGAAGCGAAATAGAACGTGTATCCGTACTTACAAATCGCGCTATTTATTTCGCTCGAAGGTAACTGATTATTTAGCAAGGAAACGTAGGGAGATTTTTAAGTGTTGTACAACTGTTGTAGATTATTATGATGATAGTTCAGTCAGACGTGTAAGCTGATAGTGAATTTAAAAAAAATGTATAGAACACCGATAGGTGTCCGGCAGAGTAGAACAGCACCTAACTCTTTCCTAGACTTATTCATGCAGAATAACACCATAACATCCAATGCTGTCACTATACTGCTCGTGGGAACGCAATGGAGAGTCAGATTTTTTTTACACCCATAACAAATGAGAATAAGCAAGAATAGAACAACTTTTTTCTGTCCACTGTTTTAAGATATTCAGATCATAAATTAATAAGCTTTTTTAAAAACTACGCAATATTAAATATGTTAATAAAATCGCACAAAGCTTTCGTATGTAAAGGTCATGTCACTATGAACTTTAACTGTAAGAATGACAGTTTTACTCATTGTTATGCGCAGACGTGGCACCTGCCACGTCAATTACTAATTTCGTCTTACTTCCAATAAAAAAATTAAAACAAACAAAACAGAGTTAATAAGCCAAGATCCGCAGGCAATATTTAAAATTGTGAACATTACTTATTTTGACGACAGTAGCATTTTAGTTTGCTGTTCGAAAGTAAGCAATACAGTTTAAGCTCTCTATAACGAAACACAAGAGATCGAGTGTATTATTTCGCTATAAAGAGTTTTCATTATACGTATATAAATTTTCGTAACAAAAGAGTTCATTATAGAGTTTATATATATAGAGTTAAATGTGTAGAGTTAGCAAATTATTATTTTATTTGATAAAGTGTCGAGACGAGCAAAACGTTCACCTGATGTTAAGTGCAACGTTTGCCCATAACAGATGCTGTGTTACTCAGAATATTTCTGTGTACCATCACTCTACTCCCGTCACCCTGAGACATTAGTTCTTAAGTCTCATATGCCCAGTGATTACGCTAGCTCTCAGTGCCCTGTTCCTATTATGGATTTCAGCAAAATAACGACTGATTATATTCAGTTAATAGAATAAGAAAGTAAAAGCTTAGCTTAGCACAGTTGAAGTGGTTAACAGAAATTGACTGCTACTGGTGGTACGATTCCTATTCAGGAATCCGTCTAGGTAGGTACCACCCCAGGACCAGTTATTCTGCCGTGAAGCAGTAGTGTGCAAACATTACTGTGTTTCGGTCTGAAGGGCACCGAGAGCTAGCGTAATCACTAGGCATATGAGACTTAAGAACTGATGTCTCAGAGTGACGGGTGCAGTTTGTCTTCACACAGAAATGTTCTGGGTGACACAGCATTTGTTATGGGCAGACGTTGCACTCATCATCGGGTGAACGTTTCGCACGTTTCGTCACTTTTTCCAATAAAAAAACATATTCCAATTAAAAGCATTGCTTGCATTCTTTAAAAAAATTACACATTTTGCTAATACATTAAAGCACACACCGTACATCGAGGAGTTCACAAATAATTGCTCACCCAATTTCCGCAATCAGCGCGGCTACAATCAGTCGGTGGAACCTTAATTATTCCGGTTTCCTGTTCCGGGAGCTGCCGAATGTAGTCCCTCATATACTTCGTTTGCGAGCTTCGGAAGCTTTTATTTTGGTATGGTCTTTGTTTAGATTGACTCCTTTCATTATATTAAACTACAAAAACCCTGGTTCACGACAGAATAACTGGCATTACGGTGGTACCTACTTCGTTGTTTTTCTGCATAGGACTCCTTTCAAGGTAGGGACAAGGATATTGTCTAAGATACATCACATACTTTTTACTGATGGTAGGATTCCTATGCAGGAATCCGTCTACGTAGCTGCCATCGCAGTGCCAGTCCGGGGTCAAACAGTAGTGTGAAACCATTAATACTTTTTGGTTTGAAAGACACTGAAAGCTAGTGTTATTACCAGGCATGTGGGAGTTAAGAACTGATGTTTAAGGGTGAAGAACGAAGTGTGGTGCGACACAAAAATGTTTGGATGGCATTTGTTATGGGCCATCGTTGCACATACCATCAGGTGAACGTTTTGCCCGTTTCGTCACTTTATCAAACAAAAAAATATAAAAAAATTGTTGATGCACACTTCGTTCTTTAACTTCTTTTTAGAGATCAGCTCTTAACTCCCACATGCCTAGTAATCACACTAGCTTTCAGTGTCTTTCAGACCAACGTAGTAATGGTTTCACGCTACTGTTTGACGGCGGACTGGCACTGCGGTGGTACATACTCGTACCTCGGATTCCGGCATAGGAATCCTACCACCAGTAATTTGCTCGTCTCGTAACTTTCTTCCATAAAACATCACGTATTGCCACTAAGTCATTTATCACATAACGTTAGTCATCAAACTTGAAAAAAAAGGGAACCATACCAACCAACTGAAGTAGAAAAGTGAGCTTCAACACGCAATTGATTTTAAAGGACAAACATTATTATCTTTGGTAACTGAAAAACTAAAATTGCTTTTACGTTATTTAAATGTATGTCCTATGTGAAATAGCGTCAGAAAGAGCTCAGAGCGCAAGTCTAAGAGTTTAATTTTGCATACATGAAAATCGTTGTACATTTATCGCGGTGAATCAAAAACCTGCGGTGCATTTTCGTTGACTCATGCATACAAACAGTGCAACAACAAACGTCCATTACTAACTGTTTGGATTTAAAATGGAATTTTCAATGTAACTAACGCAACAAAGGAATATTTAATGTAACTAAAAAAACTGCTCGAGTTTGCAATACTATAAATCTAAAACTTTAACATAGAGCGTGCTTTGGTTTTCTTTGAGACTATTCTTTGTAATGTATTTTTGACTACGATACAGAAATATTTACAAAAAAGAGGATAACTACGGAGTTTCTTTCGCCTGTTTCTTCTCCGTCAGAGGAACCTCATTTCGGTGGTAGATTGTAAAGAAATGACGTTTAATAAATGAAAATGAAATTTAATAATTGAATATTTCTTACGTTGTAAGGTAAAAAGTGAAGTAACAGCCTATAAATGTCCCACTGCTGAACACAGGCCTCCTCTTATTTCCGAAAGGGTTTTGGAGCTATGAAGAATCCGCCACGCTGCTCCAAAGCGGGTTGGCGGACTTCACATGTCTTCGAAATATGTTTTATATGTTTTCCTTCACCGCCGTGCACGTGGTAAATCAGCACTTAAAATTGCAATTAACAATTTTACTGGCACCGGGAATTGAACCCAGGTCACTCGCTTACTATCCGAAGCCAGCGCCTAGCCCCTTACGTTGAAGAATAAATAATTTTCATTTCATTTCAAGAATATTTGAGTAAGATTAGGAATCCGCGTTTATGTCACTATGTTGTGTTATATATATATATTTGATAATTTAATACAGCTTACGTCTATTTGGAAAACTGTGACTACTAAAAGAAATATATCGTTTCATGATTTTTTGAGATAACTCACTAAATACGTATACACTGTAAGAATATATCTTGTTACTACTTTTTTTTAAAAAAAAAAAACGATGCGCCACAGTAGGATTTCTCCTGTGTCGTGGGTACGTTTTACAGACATAAATTCCACATGCACAAACCACCCAGACCCGGAACAACTATCTGTAGGCCATACAGATATATGTCCCGTGCGGGAATCGAACCCGCTTAATTGTTATTTGTTAAAACAGGAGATGAGCAGCAGCATCTTCCTGGAACATCTGAATAAATAAACTGCGGTTGCCAAGCGTGGCAACTATGGCGAAATCCCCCCTCAAAATTAATGCTACAAACTTCTGTGGCAATATATGGGGGAGGCCTATGTCCAGCAGTGGACTAGTGGCTAGAGGCTGAAATGATCATGATGATGAAATCCACTATTCACCGGAACAGCGTGGCGGACTCCTACCGGGTCCGAAGCTCACTAAAAAATGAGAGAGGTACTGTACCGTATTGGTTACAAGTACGACGTATGAACGGCACTGTTATATTTTGATGACCTGACTACCGCGGCACGGGTCCTGAGTTCGAATCCCAGTCGAAACCGACATTTTGTTCAAAAACAAGCTGTTGGTTTTCTTTTCTGTCTCGGACACTATTCCAGCCTACCTCCAATTTAATTATAAAGGCGTATAAGGACGTGATGAGGCTGAGTACCTCTTTGCGCTACACTTCTTTCACTTCTAATATTTCCCGAGCAGCTAAGTGATAGCTTAGAAGTTGCAGCCATGGTCCAAAATCGACCAGCATCACGCGCCTCACATCACATATTTTGATTCATCGACACACATCACATTTTCACTGGTGGTAGGATTCCTATGCAGATTCTTCTAGGTGCCACCCCATGGCCAGTTCTGCCTCTTCTGCCTGGAAGCAGCAGTGTGTAAACATTACTGTTTCGGTCCGAAGGGCACTGAGAGCTAGTGTAATTACTGGGCATATGAGACTTAAGAACATTTTTTTTTTATTGGATAATGTGATGAAACGAGCAAAACGTCCACCTAATGGTAAGTGCAACGTCTGCCCATAACAAATGCTGTGTCACCCAGAAAATTTCTGTGTGACACCACACTGTGCCCATCACCCTGAGACATAAGTTCTTAAGTCTCATATGCCCAGCGATTACGCCAGCTCACAGTGCCCTTCAAACCGAAACACAGTAATGTTTGCACACTACTGCTTCACGGCAGAATAACTGGCCCTGGGGTGATACCTACCTAGACGGACTCCTGCATATGGTGACCAGCGAAGTGTGGCCCCACACAAATATTCTGGGTGACGGCGTTTGTCATGGGTAGACGTTGCACTTACCATCAGGTGAACGTTTTGCTCGTCTAGTCAAATTTGTCCGATAAAAAAAAAAAACAATTAAAACACCATATTGTTACGCGATCAAACAATATACTAGAATCTTCGATGAAAGATTACGCAACGATCCGTTACTATCAAACGAATTTATATAATTTAAACTCTAACAACAATATCTTATTATTTTATGGCTACAATTATACGCACAATTTGCCGCAACAGAATGTATGTTACAATCGTATATTTTTAATATTATATTTTTTATCCTAATAACATGATACTGCAGTCGCCAAGCTGCCTGGCGTGGTAACTATGGCAGTTACCAGCTTTAAGTAAATTACTATATGAAAAAGGGATACGTTCAACATTGGTTACAGCGCGCTGGAGTTGTGAAAAATAAATAGAAGAGGTTTTTTGATTGTAAAAACTAAAGTATTATTCATAGTAGGACTCCTCTCCTGGAACCCGCTATGGTGGGTACCGCCACTGTGCCAGTTATTCTAACGTTAAACAGATTGTATACAAACACTATTGTGTTTTGGTTTGAAGAGCACTGTAAAGTAGTTTAATTACTGGGCATATGAGACTTAAGAACTGTCTCAGGGTGACGTGCGCAGTGTGGCGCCACGCGGAAAGTTCTTGGAGGCATACAATACTGTTATGTACAGACATTGCACTTACGATCGGGTGAACTATTTGCTTTTTTTTCCAATTTTTCACGTTTTTTTTTATTAAATAATAAAAGCTCAAGATAGACAAGACATCAATATGTAAACGTATTCAAAATTGCGGTGTTTCTTTTTATTTTATAAGGTGACGAAACGAGCAAAACGTTCACCTGATGGCTGAGTGCAATGTCTACCCATAACAAATGCTGTGTCATCCAGATTATTTCTGGTGCACCAACACCGCGCTCGTCACCCAGAAACGAGTTCTTAAGTCTCATTTGCCCAGTGATTACGCTAGCTCTCAGTGCCCTTCGAACCGAAACACACTAATGTTTGCACACTACTGCTTCACGGCAAAATAACTGGCCCTGGGGTGGTACCTATATAGACGGAATCCTGCATAGAAATCATTTCATCAATTAACTAAAGTTAATTAAGCGTGTGGTGGCGGCTTAAGAGAATCTACTGCCCATCTTATCCCGGGGTGTCGTAAGAGTCGACAGAGAGAGAAATTAAAACCAGTCAAAAGCAGCAGCATCTTCCCGGACCTTCTGAATAAATAAACTGCGGTTGCCAACCCGCCTGCCAAGCGTGGCAACTATGGCAAAATCCCCCGAGATGAGAGCTACAAACTTGTGTGGCAATCTATGGGGAAGGCCTATGTTCAGCAGTGGACTAGCTTTTTGCTCAAATGATGATGATGATGGATTAATTAAAATGACCGCATAATATGTATGAGTATTTGACAACATCAATAAATACCAAACCTAAAAGTAACCTAAGTGCCTAGCCGTCGTATAATACGTCCATATTAAAATGACTTCCCATTCCTATTAATCACTAAACAATGTCAGGGACTACGTAAATCGAACGCATATTCGTTTGAAGTAATTCGGTGGCAAAGTAAACAATATCGGCTTTCCACAGCAAAGTTTGTCTTTTCAAAATCTTACTTTACTAAAAAGTAAGATTTAAACAAGACTATATAATTGTGGTCTTCTTCATTGAAAGAAAAGTCTATGTACAACCCATTAATCTGGCCCATGGACGAATTTACGTAAATATTTTCGTACGTTAAAATCTCTCTCTACTCGATTTGGTAACAAAAAGTAGGGGTAACAAAATTCACAGCACCGGCGTCTGGTCCGAGTTATAACTCTCACGGTTTCCACTGCCCTGTCAGCAGATGGCGCTACAAGCGCAATATGAAGCTCTCTATTGCGAGCTGCAGAATTTACTGAACCATGTTGCATTTTGCAATAACGATTCAATGTCACTAGAAGGTGGCAAAATACTTCGCTAGCTTTTGTAAATGATATGGTCGCTTCATAATAAGGACGGTTTTCATATCTCAGTGAAATGTTTAGTCAAAATATACGTCCGTAGTCGCCGAATTTTACGTGCAACTACTGTGCACGTGGCTTTGTTCACGTGAACTGAAAAATGCATGTATATCCTAAGCTGTTTAAGGTATTAATTTGAAACAAGGGCTAAATACAACTCCGAGTTACTATACATAATTTATGGAAATTCTAAGTTAAATACTGCAGTTTTTGTATTTTTTCAGACAGATAGATTTATTTATTTTTTTATTTATTTTAACAACCATGTTAATTACTAATTACTAGGAAAAGTATTTGATACGAAAATATCAAAAATGGTAGGATTCCTATGCTTCCTATCCTAGTTTGCTTGTGAACGCTACTTTGGGAGGGCGGGCGTTTTACTTACTTTACTACTTTTTTACTTGTTTACTTTACTGGTGTTACTATGCAGAAATCCGTCTAGGTAGGTACCACCCCAGGGCAAGTTATTCTGCCGTGAAGCAGTAGCGTACATTACTGTGTTTCGGTTTGAAGGGCACTGAGAGCTAGCGTAATCACTGGTCATATGAGACTTAAGAACTCATGTCTCCGGGTGACGGGCGCAGTGTGGTGTCACACAGAATGTTCTGGGTGACACAGCATTTGTTATGGGCAAACATTGCACTTACCATGGTGAACGTTTTGCTCGATTCGTCACTTTATAAAAAAAAAAACATACGAACATTTCTTTTTGATGTATGTGTATAATATACGATGACTATGATGGTGATGATGATATATTTGGGCAGTTTATTTAAGAGTGACAAAGGTTCACATTCCCATTTGAAAGCAAAACTATAAAATTAACAAAAGACTATGTTCACGACAAGTTATTGACAGTACTTTGTACATACTTTAACATTCTCTCTGCGGATTTATCAAGTTATAAGATATTGTTATAACTGTGTTTGGTACAATTATGTGGCTAATTAAAAATAAGTTTCACCTAATCTTCAGTTGACAAACACGAACGCATTCCCTTACCTGAAAAAGAGGAAAGCATAAGGTTAGAATATATTAGTTTTAAAATGTGCATACCAGAAAACAAAAATCAGTATACCACTAGAATAAAATATAAACTACAATTTAAAAACGAACAATTTTCTATAATAATTTTAAATAAAGAGAGAAAGAAAGGAAGAAAAAGCATTTATTACCACAGCACGACAAGACAACACACTTATACACAATAGAAACAAATACAAATTAAATAATCAACAAAAAAAATAAGCACAAGAAATAAAATAAAAAAACAATAATAAAAGAAAATAATATAAAGCAGAGATATGCAATGTGCGTGTCTCACGGCTGAATCAACAGGTCTCCAGATCAGCTCAATGTCAGACTGTAAAGCCTGATATTGAAGGATCGGGAACCGCTGTGATATTTGTATTATAAGACCTTCCCCAGTCGCTGTCCTGATCTGTTCCTGAACATAGGTCACCTCCATAGATTTCTGATGTGGCTAATTGACGTAGTCATTTGGCAGTCATTGGCAATCGCTGGTTAATATATTCTCTTACTTATATCAAACGTTATCTGCGAGATGCCATCACCAAACGGCGATTTTTTTTTATAGAAGGCCAAGACGTGCAAATTGTTAACGTGATTGTTGGTGCAACGTCTACCCAACCCAAAACTGTTGTGGCACCCCAGGACTGTTCTGTGTGGCACCCTGGGACTGTTCTGAGACTTAAGAACTGTCTCAGAGTGATAAACACAGTGTGTATGCCATGCCTATCACACATCACAGTGTGTATCTTCGACCCACGACACGCATCACTCCTACATACAACTTAAGGAGCCGGAGAGGGAGTGAAAATCAGCGCGGCTCAGTTAGCATAGCTAATTTGTAGTTGTCTTAGCTGAGCCCTTCCCTATTGCCAATCAACTCATAAACATTATTTTCTTTTTTTCTTTTCTTTTTATTCTCCCCATTCGTTATTTTTAGTAAATCGATCCTTTTTTTTTAATAAAATCGATTTAATTTTTAGTTTTTTATGTTACTAGTTAAGGGGTATTTTTATATTAGTTATTATTATTATTATTTCTTTGAGTTTAATTATTTAAAGAATTTTATCTGTACTTACTTGATTGGCAATAAATTATTTCTTATTTATTTATTTATATTTCTTATTTATTAATTACTCTAGCTCTCAGCACCTTCAGACCAAAGCAGTAATGTTTGCACAATTCTGCTCGAGTGCAGAATAATATCGGTGATACCTAACTAATATTTCTGTATAGGATTCCTACCACCAATATAAAGAACCTATTTACGAAAAACATAAGGTCTCCCATGGAATCGGATGGGTCGAATGCCGCCACCACACTTAAAATCTACTTAAGTTTGTGGTAGTAGTTTTATCATCTCCTGGAGTTCCAATTAATCTTAACTCCCCAAGCACCAACTTGCGGGTGAGACGTTTCATCATAATGTCACATAACTATTAATGACATAACAATACAGTCCCTCCCTCAACCCCCATCCTCGTATTTATCTGTGTCGCATTATTTCTTAGTGAAAGCCTGCGCGAGACAGATAGAAGGCCGTATTCCAAAGATAAGCCGCTGTGAGAATTGTTTCCTACTTGTTTAATGTAAATATTATTTTTCTGCGGTCTTTTACATAGATTCAGACACGCCTATTTCCCGTGAAAGGGTAGCAGAGGCCACTCACGTAACCCACTCTTCGCCCTTGCGGGAAACGAGACGCGACGGGTGGCGAACCACGTCACCACCCTTTTTGTACAAATCAAAAAAATCTTTCTCCCTATTGCGTACCCACGAGCAGTATAGTGACAGCATGGCATATTATGGTGTCACTCTGACGAAAAAAGGCTGCCCGTACAATACCTTAGTCGCCTTTTACGACACCTCGGTAGGAAAGAGGTAGGTGCTATTCTACTCTGCTGGACACCTATCAGTTTTTTTTATATTTTGCTAATTCACTGCCTTGTGAAAGAACGCCGTGTGGTGGCGGCTCGTTAAAAGAATACTACCACTCCATCTCATCCAAAGGATCTCGTAAAAGGCGAGTAAGGAATTAAACTGCACTGTGCACCCAACAGCGCATGGTGGCGATGGGCTCACCACCTATCACACCAAGTGCATTATATTGTTTTGGTGAAACGTGGATTGTGGCAGTCATCTGTTTTTGCAGTATGTGCCCAGTCTCTGACTACTCCTTATGGGATACAGTCGTGATCTTATGTATGTATGTAAAAGAACTTTGATATTCATGTTGGGCGTGTGATACGTGAAGAGAAAACTTTATACCCCTTTTTCAGCATATTTCGCTCACGGAGGAGTCTGTGTTTTGGCGGAGAAAGAGTGCAGAAAGCTAAAATGTATCTATTACTTATTTATTAAAACTTCATTATGAACACCTCAATTATAAGAGTCGTTACTGGTGGAAGGATTCCTATGTAGGAATCCGTCTAGGTAGGTACCACTCCAGGGTCAGTTATCCTGCCATGAAGCACAGTAAGTGCAAACATTACTGTGTTTCGGTTTGAAGGGCACTGTGAGCTAGCGTCATCACTGAGCATATGAGACTTAAGAACTTTTGTCTGTCAGTAGAAATTTTCTGGGAGACACAGCATTTGTTATGGGCAAACGTTGCACTTACCATCAGGTGAACGTTTGCTCGTTTCATCACTTTATCCAATAAAAAAAAAACAAAAAAAGGGTAACTAAGGGCGGGCTTAATGCGTATTGGCATTCTCTTCCAGTCAACCCGAGGGTGTGGAGAAAATTGTGAAAGCAATATAATAAATATGGAATGTATGTCACAAATACATTAAATTCAATAAAAAGGTTCATGAGTTATTTGGTACAATTTCGTCCGTTGCGCGGCCATTAATAATGTTAAAAGTATCATAAAACCTGATCCACTTTAGTTGTTTACTACGACATTTTCTTCACAATGATCATCTAAGGATCTTTTTTATGAAATAAAGTGTCGCAACGTAGAAAACCCAACGGTAAGTGCAACGTCTGCCCATAACAAATGCTGTGTCACCAAAACATTTCTGTGTGGCACCACACTGCGCCCTTCCGCTGAGACATCGGTTCTCAAGTCGCATATGCCCAGTAGTTACGCTAGCGCTCAGTGCCCTTCAGACCGAAACGCAGTAATGTTTGCACACTGCATCTCTGCACAATAACTGCTACTCTGCTCTCTGCGTCTGGGTAGGTACCACCGGACCTAGACGCATTGCTGCATAGTAATCTTACCACCTGTGGGTGGACAAATTGATCTTGACATAGTAATGAAACTGGAAATTTTCATAAATTTGGTTCATCGTGTTTTACCTGGACAACAGATTTTTAGGAGTGCTATTAAAAATAAAGGCCCCTACTCTGTTAATAAAGAAATTTTTGTAATAATGTTGCAAGCCGTCGAGTAAGCGCCGTCAGTTCGACAAGAGCCGCCGTCAGTCACGGCAGCGATTTGTCGCCGCCGCGAGCGGCTTAATCAATCATTGTCGCCAATGTTGTAAATTGAATGACTTGTCGCTAGCTGGATTTGCAATTTTCTTTGTTTATGTACTATTATATAATAACAAATTAGGTTTACCGGGTCGCTGAATATATAACACTAGCTGTCACCGAGACTTCGTTTGGACTTTTGGATTTGTTCAGAGAGATTATTGACATACAAAATCACAGTATCGTGATCATGAACAGATTGCACCATCTACTTTCTTTAAAGAATGTGAACGTCTCCAACCGATGGCTGTCACGCATGTTAGTTGAACAGATTGTTAACAGATGGCGCTTTCTACAATTAAATTAATTAATTCAAATTTTTAACGAAAACCTTAATTTTAAATCATTTATTTTTCGTCACCTGAGGGAAAATAATTTTGATACAGTAAAAGGAGATATTTCATACCGACAAAAAACACATTTAATAAATAATATATAGATAAATTTTAGAAAATCAATGAAATTGGCGCTCTATCAATCAAAAAGATCAAATTTTATATTAAACAAAGACTTCATAAAAGGGTTATTATAATATTAAAGAATACATAGATGATGATAATCCCTGGGAATGAGGTGATCGCCGCCAAGCTATTTCTACATCTTTGTAATACTGATGTTATTCATCATTGTTGATGTTACTGTACATTATTTTAAAAAATAACTGAAAACAAAATCCCGCTGGGTTTCTTACTGGATCTTCCCAGGACAGGGCATTTTTTGCGAACCAGTGGTTAAAAAAAAAAGAAAAAAAATGACTTTCAATAAGTATTATGTAAATTATCTATATTGAATAAAAAAAAAATCTATTCTATTCTATAAGCTCTTGTTCAAAAGCGTAATCAATAAACCGCGGTCTTTTAGATGTCGGCCTATGACAAAGTTTTTAATACTCAAGTATTGCTACTATACCATAAGTGTTCTGTGATCGATAAAAATGTTCATATCCTCGGAACCAGTGAAATAAACACAAAAAAAACTTCAGATTCAGTAGTTCTCGTGTTAAATGCCATTGTTTTTAAATCTTTATTGAAAAAAATGGCTTTGGTCGCTGAGCGACTATATCAACCCCAAATGATAAAAATGATAAAAAATTTTACTCACAGTCTATATTTAATTAATTTTATAATTAGTTTATACAGATAGTTTATAAAGCCGTGTGGTGGCGGCTCGTTAAAAGAATGTACTATTCCACACTCCATCTCATCCAATGGATCTCGTAAAAGGCGAGTAAGGAATTAAACTGCACTGTGCATCCAACAGCGCATGGTGGCGATGGGCTCACCACCTATCACACCAAGTGAATTATATTGTTTTGGTGAAACGTGGATTGTGGCAGTCATCTGTTTTTGCAGTGAGTGCCCAGTCTCTGACTACCCCTTATGGGATACAGTCGTGATCTTATGTACGTATACAGACTTATAGCTTAATCTGATGTAGGATACGACAATATATTATTCAAGCATATTAGAATTCCAGTCTCTAACCCTAATGCCTTGCGTTAGCTTAATACATTCGTGTAGATTTCCATTCGTACAAAAAAAAATTAAAAAATAGTAAAGTTACAGTCTATAAATGTCCCACTGCTGAGCAAAAGGCCTCCTCTTATTTCTGAGAGGGTTTTGGAAAAGTCCGCCAATATGCTCCACTGCGGGTTAACGACCATAACATGTGTTGAAAATATTTTTATTCCTCAGACATGCAAATTTCCTCACGATGTTTTCCTTCACCGCCGAGCACGTGGTGAATCAGCATTTAAAATTGCAACAATAAAAAATATAATTCTTCTTTAATATTTTAACCGACACGCTACAGAGTTTGTACGGAAACCAAAAAAATATATCTGTTATAATGTCTAATTTCCTTTCTTCCTTCTGGATTCACTTTCCGGGGAAAGTGACACTTTCCCCGATTATTCTCGGTGATGGGTCCATAAGCACTTCGTTATGACGTGGAGCCGGAGCTCCAAGGATCTGCCCATATGATGTATTTCCCACTTCTAATGCGTCAAGGCACTTCCGCCTTACGTTACATTCATAATCATTTCAGCCTATCCACTGCTGAACATAGGCCTTCCCCATAGATCGCCACAGAAGTTTGTAGCTCTCAATTTGGGGGTATTCTCTGCTATAGTTGCCTCGCTTGGCAAGCGGGTTGGCAACCGCAGTTTACTTATTCAGATGTTTCAGGAAGATGCTGCTGCCCATCTGGTTTTCATTTGCCCTGTATCGACTTTTACGACACCCACGGGATGAGGTAAGGTGGTGGTAGATTCTCTTAAGCCTCCACCACACGGCATACTCCCGCCTACTTTGCATTAAACTG
Source organism: Luehdorfia chinensis (assembly GCA_019845155.1). Taxonomy (NCBI): domain Eukaryota; kingdom Metazoa; phylum Arthropoda; class Insecta; order Lepidoptera; family Papilionidae; genus Luehdorfia; species Luehdorfia chinensis. The sequence goes on along the minus strand of JAHVAK010000097.1, from coordinate 779,297 downwards.
AACTGATTTACCTTTCTTGGCTTTTTACAAATAAACAAAATCAATGACATTGGAAGTGGCCTATATAAAAAATCTCGGTCGTATGTAAAGCATAAAGAATCGAAAGCCGCACATAGATGGCGCTGGGTGCGTCATTAGTGGGCCGCACTTCCGCCCCCGGCAGGTAGCGCCGTATCCGGTGCGAGCGCGGGGGCATTGTGGCCCCATCCACTTGTGTTTTTGTTTGTTTCGGTTTTTTTTTTCATATTGCGAACTTGTTCAGGGTTGCGGATTTTAATGCTTACAATTTTATTTACACTGTTCGGGAATTAAATTCCTTTTGTGATGAGATGAAAATTGTTAATGTTAATTAAAAATTCCGTGGTTTCATTCGATTAATTTTGTTAGACATAGCCCTTCGCTGCGCTGTAACGCTCGAGGAACTTGCTAAATATTTACTCGCAATTACATAACTTACCGCCTAACTTAGGCAGATGTTAACGTTTTGCGCAAAACAAAAGCTAACAAAATAGCGCTTTCGAAGTCTAGTACACATGTAGTCACGCCTATTTCCCTTATAACGGGTAGGCTGAAGCATATACATGTAGCCCACTTTTCGCTCCCGCGTGTAACGAGACGTGGCGGGTGGCGAAAGACGAAGCGTATTTTGATGCGATCAAAATCAGAGTCAGAATTACTGACTCTCCGCTGCGTTCTCACGAGCAGTGTAGTAACATTATTGCGTATTATGGTGTTATTCTGCAAGAAAAAAAGCTGTCCGTGTAATACCTTAGTCGTCTCTTGCGACAGCTCGGTAGGAAAGAGGTAGGTACTATTCTACTCTGGCTGGATACCGATCGGCTGGTACCTAGTATAGTGTTCACTATAGTCTTTTAAGGTGGCCGAGACCGATTGCAACAATTTTTTTCGTCCACGTATTATTACTGACTCTTGCCGCAGTGACCTTCCAGAAAAGAGCTTGCTTCTTACTCAAATGAAGCAACGCATTAGAAATTTATCTGGTGTTACGGATGTTCATAGGCTGGGAGTGATTACTTATCATCATTAAAACTCGCAATTAACAAATTGTTGCGATATACGAGACTGAACTCAGAGCCCTAATTCTGCTTTTGTTGTAAGAAAAACGATTCTGATGCCATACCATTATCATTCTATTACGATTGTTGCTATTTTCCCTATGTTGCTAAATCTGTGTTTCGGTTCTGAAGGGCACTGTGAGCTAGTGTAGTCACTGGGCATATGAGATTTAAGAACTGATGTCTCCGGGTGGTGTGACACTGAAATGTTCTTGGTGACACAGCATTTGTTATCGACAGACGTTGCACTTACCACCAGGTGAACGTTTTGCTCGTTTCGTCACCTTCTCCAAGCGAGTTCAATTCACGTACAGAGAGATTAGTTTGTAAAAATAAATTCTAGAAATCTAAGAGGCTTAAGATTTTGTTATAATGTATCTGATCTGGTATTCTCTAATTGTTTTTAATTGTACACCACTTTTGAAATAAAAACGGGGTGTCCTAAGAGGCGACTAAGGTATTGTACGAACAGCCTTTATTCCTGTAGAATAATACCGTGGGAGGAGATAATTTTTTTTTTGACTCGTATCGAAATGGCGGCGAATTGGTTCATCAGTTACGTCTCGTTTCCCGCGGGGGCGAAAAGTGAGCTACGGGCGTGGTCTCTGCCGAACCCATAAATGGAAAAAAAAGGCGTGACTGTATCTCCTCTTGCTATAAATTGTTTTAAAATTCCTAAAAAAAAATGGATTCGCAGATGTGAAAAAAAAAATAACGTTTAATTTTTTTAGTATATATTATAATGGCTTCACTGATGCTCAATAAAAATGTCACGCAAATTAATTTTTAGTACGTAACGCCTGGTTTGCATTTACTGTATTGAAAATAAAGAATTACCCACCTTTCTTAATAAGTCAATTGATTTTCTACACCGGTCAACGCGTTACCAGAAAACTGTTTATATACTGGACGTCGAGTTACCACAGGCATCTTCAGCGAGCAACGCTCACTGGGTCGAAAACTGCAGCACAACTTCGGAAACATGTGGCAAATTAAAGCTGTTTGGGTTTGCTGCTTACTGGCTGCGACATTCGTCCATTCCGATGGTGAGGACCGCGATCATTTCTTTATTTTTGCTCTTTCTTAAATGTTTACGTTAAGATTTCTCCTGTATCGTGGGTGCTTTTCATGAATATAAATTCGACTTCATCATCATTATCATAATCTTGATCATCATCATTACAGCCTATTACTAGTCCAGTACTGAACACAGGTATCCCTCATAGATGGTCACAAAAGTTTATTCAGATGTTCCAGGACGCTGCTGCCCTCCTGGTTTTCATTTTCCCTCTGTCGACTTCTCCGACACTCACGGGATGAGATTGGGTGGTAGATTTTATATTTTTTATTTTATAAAAGTGGCGGAACGAGCAAAACGTTCACCTGATGGTATGTGCAACGTCTGCCCATAACAAATGCTCTGTCACCCAGAACATTTCTGTGTGACACCTCACTGTGCCCCTCACCCTAAGACATCAGTTGTTAAATCTCATGTGCCCGGTGATTACGCTAGCTCTCAGTGCCCTTCAAACCGAAACACAATAATGTTTGCACACTACTGCTTCACGGCAGAATAACTGGCCCTGGGGACATGGGAACCTACCTAGAAGGATTCCTGCATAGGAATCCTATCACCTATAAGATAGAAGTTCTCTTAAGTCGCCACCGCACGGCGACGAATTCTATGGATGTGGATATAAATTTGACATGCAAAAATACCCAGACCAGGTGAAACTAACTGCTTGACTACCGCGAAATTTTGTTATTGAATTAATTCCAATAACAAAATTTCGAAAATTCCAGGAAAATGCTGATGTCCATCTCCTGGTTTTCATTTTCTCTCCGTCGACTTTACAACACCCACGGGACGAGATGGGGTAGATTCTCTTAAGCCGCCACCACACATGGTTAATAATAATTTTAATATTTTCGTTCACAGCACAGAGAGTCTCCGGCGCAGAGGCGGCTGCGAGGGCCAGAGCTCAAACTCAATTGATCGGACCGACTGAATTCGTGATTAACGGTTTGTTGTTCACCATGGCATAATTATTATAAAAAAGTAAACCAACAGATTACATATATCCCACTGCTGAATACAGGCCTCCTCCCATTTATGATAGGGCTTTGGTGCTTGGAAGAGTACGCCACGCTGCTCCAATGCATTTGCAATGCAATTGGCGGACTTCACATATTATCGAAATGTATTTGTTCCTTAGGCATGCGTGTTTGCCCACGATGTTTTCCTCCACGTTGTTTTTATTGCTGAATTTTAAAAGATCCGGTATTGGATCACCGCGTACTATGAAATGTCTGCGAGCGACCGGCACCAATCTACCACGGCTCAAATTATTATATCTTGATATAAAGTGGTAAAGCGTTTGAAACAAGTCAGCTACGCTATTTCAGAGCGGGTGAAATAACTAAATACGTTCATAATTTTCTCAAACTTCTTCGCATGGAGTTAGAAAACTTAAATTTACAATTATCAATTTAAACCGTACTCTCTCAAACTGTCTTTAGTGCTTTATTTATATAGTAAATTTCCGATTAAAACTGGTAGCTTTGGTGAGATCTATTTTCGTTTTAGACCAATGATATAAAATTCTTTAATGACGTTTTTAACTTCAAAAGCATCATAATATTTTATTGCAAATAAATGTGTGTTCAATCCAAAGTATCTGTAAACATAATATTGTAACGTGTGGGATATAAAGGGTTGTCTGTGATTGGGTAGAGCTGAGGGTCTGTCTTAAATTTTATAATGATATCCTGATGGATTTTCAAACAAAGCGACAATTTTCGACTACTGGCAGAAGGTATCAACTGCGCAGGAGACATTATAGTGCCGCAAGCGTAATATGGTTTTCGGGTCAGGAGGTCTATTTTGTAACTCTGGTAGGTTTCGTGACCGGTTTTATTTTGGCGTATGGAGCAAATTCATTGGTAAATGGGATCAAATGAAACTGATCCCGAAACCAACCATAGTTACACAGTAGACCTCCAGGTTATGTTGTGTTCGTCCCCGTGTCTCTGACGCAGTATCCTAGCATACTCTAACCCTACCACTGACGCTTGTGGCACTATATCACCTGCGCAGTTGATAGCTTCCGACATTATTCGGAAGATGTCGCGGTAGCCGAAATTAGGACAGAAGGACATCATTTCATTTTAAATACAAATTGTGTTAAAGAAAATTCGACATTGCCATAGGAGTCCGACGATGCACTCACGAGGGGGACATGTTCTACATCAGCAACGGAATCGACTGCTACGTTTGCGGCTGTTTCACCTCCATCTACAACAACCTGTTCCCTAAGTGCGCACCGTGCCACAAATGCCCTGCCAGTAAGTTTTTTTTATATAGGATTAAGTGATGAGAAGAGCAAAACATTCACCTGATGGTAAGAACAACATCGGCCCAAAACAAATGCTGTGTCACTCAGAACATTTCTGTGTGGCATAACACTGAGTCCGTCACTCTGAGGTATCAGTTCTAAGTCTCATATAACCTGTGATTAAATTAGCTCTTAGTGCCCTTCATACCGAAACGCAGCCATGTTTGCGCACTACTGCCATGAAGCAGTAGTGCGCAGTGGTGCCACACAGAACTTTGGAAATAATTTCCTGGGTAATTCCGCAACTGTAATCGTCAAAGGGTCCCCTACCATCAGGTGAAAGAATTGCTCGTCGCTTCACTTACTCCCTTAAAAAAAACTTAAGCTCTTTCGTAGTAATGTAGCTTGCATCCATAACAAGTTCTGACGTAAACCAGAAATTGTCGTCTTGATCGAATAGGAAAGATGATATTAACAATATATATACTTGTGTAGGGGTTTGGCTTCCTATCCATTTAGGTAGGTAGCACATCAGTGCAAGTTATTCTGACGCCAAGCAGTAGTGTGCAAACTGTAATATGTTTCGATTTAAATTGCGCTTATAGCTAATGTCTTGGGGTGACGAGTGTAGTGGTGTCACACAGAAACGAGGAAGGACGACTTCCACGTTTATGTGGAACTCTCGTCACTTTCTTCTATAAAATATATACTATATACAACAGTCATGGGATAGAAAGGTAGTTCAGTAAAATCCTCGTATAAAAATGAAACATGTATCTTATAGTTTCCATGAAGGGCAACGCTTGATTCTCTTAACATTCATGTTTATTTATTACTGAAAGAAAAACAAAAAACGAGCCATTGTTTCACGTGATGAAAACTAATCAAGCAAATATTTCAACAGTCCGATATGTGACGTGAGGGTAATTCGAAAGAATCATTCGACCCATCATCCGGGACGGCACTACGCCGGAAGCGTGGAGTTGAAGCGTGGTTGTCCTGTTCTTCAAGAAGGGCGATAACGCCGATATCGCTGTTTTCGAGAGTCATAACGAATCGTCTCGCAAGCAGACTTGATGACTTCCAGCCTCCCGAACAAACCGGATTCCGAAAAGGCTATAGTACCATAGACCACATACATACCCTTCGCCAGATTGTACAAAAGACCGAAGAGTACAATCTTCCGCTATGTCTGGCGTATGTGGACTATGAGAAAGCCTTCGATTCCGTCGAAATTTGGGCGGTGCTAGAGTCGCTTCAGCGGTGCCGAATTGACTGTCGGTATATCGATGTGTTGCAGTGCTTGTATACCAATGCTACGATGGCTATCCGAGTACAGAACCAGACTACGAAACCGATCCAATTGCAGAAAGGTGTAAGACAGGGTGATGTAATATCCCCGAAACTCTTCACCGCTGCATTGGAAGATGTTTACTGGACTGGAAAGGATACGGTATCAACATCAATGGCGAATAAATCACTCACCTCCGATTTGCCGACAACATAGTCATAATGGCAGAATCGCTGGAGCACCTTAGCGCTATGCTCAATGACCTCAATAGTGTCTCCCAACGGGTAGGTCTTAAGATGAACATGGACAAGGCGAAGATCATATCTAACGTCCATGTCACACCTATACCAATTATTGTTGGGAACACTACGATCGAAGTTGTTGACGAATATGTATACCTAGGACAGATTGTCCGACTAGGTAGGTCCAACTTCGACCGAGAGGTCAATCGACGTATCAACTCGGCTGAGCAGCGTTCGGGAAACTGCGTCACATCTTCTCGTCGAGTATACCTCAATCCCTCAAAACCAAAGTGTACAACCAGTGCGTGTTGCCAGTGATGACATATGGAACCGAGACGTGGTCTTTCACTGCAGGCCGCATGAGGAAGCTCAGAATCGCGCAGCGAGCTATTGAAAGGGCTATGCTCGGAGTTTCTCTGCGAGATAAAATATGTAACGATGTTATCTGCAGCAGAACCAGAGTAACCGACATAGCTCTAAGGATTAGCAAGCTGAAGTGGCAATGGGCCGGCCATATAGCTCAGAGAACCGATAACCATTGGGGAAGAAAGGTTCTCGAGTGGCAACCTCGTACCGGCAAACGCAGTGTAGGGCGACCCCCCACTAGATGGAGCGACGACCTACACGGTTTTGCAGGAAGTCGATGGATGCAGGTGGCTCAGGTCCGTGTTTTGTGGCAATCTATGGGGGAGGCCTATGTTCAACAGTGGACTATGGTAGGCTGAAATGATGATGATGATGATGATGATTCGACCCAAGCATACCACTTTATCACCCTGTCACCCGCAGCGGTACTCCGGACTAAGTCAGTCAAATTGTAGTTTAATTTTTTTATGGAACTACGAGGGGTGATCCAAAAGTAATGATAATCAGTTATTTCTAGTGCACACAAAAATACAAAAAAATTTCAGTCACTTACTCAGTTAACCACTAGTTCAGGGAAAAAAAATCATATAAATAGGCCACGATTCCCGGGAGCTACATTCATTTGAATACGGACTGTCAAGGAGTGAACATCAAAATGGAAAAACACGAAATCAGAGCTGTCATTAAATACCTCTGCTTGAAAAAAATGTCTACCAAAGACATACACAGCGACTTGGTGGAAACATTAGGGGACTCTTCTCCTCCATATTCCACAGTTGCACGCTGGGCTAAGGAGTTTAAGTTGGGAAGAACATCGACGGAAGACGAACACCGCGAAGGACGCCCATCGACGTCCCTCACTGAAGAAAATGTGAAAAAAGTTGAAGAAGTTGTATTGGAAGATCGAAGAGTGACTATCAGGCATGTAGCTGAGGTCACAGGGATCTCATATGGCAGCATTCAAAGAATCCTTGCGAACGAATTGCATATGAGAAAGGTCTCCGCGCGTTGGGTACCGAAAATGTTAAACGACGAGCAAAAGAAGAAACGAGTCGACATGTCAAGAGCAAATCTCGAAAAGTTCCAGGCAGACAAGGATAATTTTTTGTCACGTTTTGTGACCATGGACGAGACCTGGATCCACCATTTTGATCCTGAAACAAAACAACAATCGATGACATGGAAACGATCCGATGAACCGACGCCGAAGAAATTCAAAGTGTCAAGCTCAGCAGGGAAGGTTATGGCGTCTGTTTTTTGGGACGCTGAAGGAATAATCATGGTGGACTACTTGGAAAAGGGGGCCACTATTACAGGCTCCTACTATGCAGAACAAATAAGAAGATTGCGGGAGGCTATTAAGGAGAAAAGGCGAGGCAAACTGCGGGCTGGAGTGCTGTTCCATCAAGACAACGCACCGGTTCACAAAGCTGCAATTGCCATGGCTGCCATTCAGGAAGCGGGCTTTGAGCTGGTGGAACACCCCCCCTATTCACCAGATCTAGCCCCCAGCGACTTCTATCTCTTTCCACGACTCAAGGAACACCTCCGAGGCAAGAAATTTGACGATGATAGCGACGTGATGGCCGCGGTTGAGGACTTTTTTGAGAGTCAAGATAAAGATTTTTTTTCTAAGGGAATTTTAGGATTAGAAAAGAGATGGACTAAATGTATAGACTTGCTAGGAGACTATGTTGAGAAATAAATTTATTTATTTATTTTATTCATTGTGTTTATTATTGATTATCATTACTTTTGGATCACCCCTCGTAAGTGACGTGACAAGCTTATCGTTAACCTGATGCTTATTTCAAATTCTGCCTATACACTATTCTGTCTAATCCAGAACATTTCTGTGTCACTTCATTGTGCTCACCACTCTGGAGACATCAGGTCTTAAGCTTTTATTCTTTAGGCTAAATTAAGTCTTAAGTGTTTACGCTATGTTGCACGGGGAAGACATTTATATATTATTGGTGGTAGAATTCCTATGCAGGAACCCGTCTAGGTAGGTACCACCCCAGGGCCATTTTATGCCGTGAAGCAGAAGTGTGCAAGTATTACTGTGTTTCGGTTTGAAGGGCACTGAGAGCTAGTGTAATCACTGGGCATATGAGACTTAAGAACAGACGTCCTGGGGTAGACGGGCGGAGTATGGTGCCACACAAAAATATTCTGGGTGAAGCTGATGAAACATTAGTTCTCAAGTCTTTTATGCCTAGTAATAATACTAGCTATAAGACCAAAACACAGTAATGTTTGCACATCACTGCTTGACGGCATATTAATGTAACTGCGGTGGTACCCACCTAGGCTCTATATTACCAAATAATAACGATTTTTAATATATTTCAGGGGTATCTCCAACACAAGTATCACTTTTGCGTAAGTTTTCTTTATTTGATTATTTTTAAATTATAATCGAAGATTATAAGAAAAGTAATTAATAATCTTGTATCGTTTCAGCATGGGAAAGGGCCAACGCCTTAGCAGCTGCGAATGCCCATGCAACAAGCCAAGGAATATATCCTCTATACATACCAGGAATTATTCCTGGTGTACATATCCCAGTTGGGTCCAACGCTCAAGCCAATGCCGCTGCTAATGCAATTGGAAACGTAGCAGGCCTCGGCGCTGCTGATGCTCAAGCTAATGCCGCAGCAAACGCAGCAAATTTAGTTGGAGGAATTGGTGGTATTTCACAAGCTCAAGCTGATGCTTCAGCCCATGCAGCAAGCAGAGGAATACATTCAGGACAGATACCGAGACTTGTACCTGGAACACACATTCCAATTGGGTCCAACGCTCAAGCCAATGCAGCTGCTAATGCGGCAACTCACGGAGCCGGGCTTATTGGCGGAATTGGTGGTGTTTCTCAAGCTCAAGCTGAAGCAGCAGCTAATGCCGCTACAGGAGTATACGGCGGTCAGGGGGGGTGGTCCGGAGCTGATGCAAATGCTATGGCCAATGCTGCGACCAGAGGATATGGCGGTGTAGGTGGTTTATCAGCTGCCGACGCAAGCGCTGTGGCCAATGCTGGAAGCAGAGGATATGGCGGTCTTGGTGGCGTATCAAGTGCCGACGCAAGTGCTTTGGCCAATGCTGGAACAATAGGATATGGCGGTGTAGGTGGTTTGTCAGCTGCCGACGCAAGCGCTATGGCCAATGCTGGAAGCAGAGGAATAGGCGGCCTTGGTGGTGTATCAAGTGCCGACGCAAGTGCTATGGCCAATGCTGGAACAATAGGATATGGCGGTGTAGGTGGTTTGTCAGCTGCCGACGCAAGCGCTATGGCCAATGCTGGAACCAGAGGATATGGCGGTCTTGGTGGCGTATCAAGTGCCGACGCAAGTGCTTTGGCCAATGCTGGAACAATAGGATATGGCGGTGTAGGTGGTTTGTCAGCTGCCGACGCAAGCGCTATGGCCAATGCTGGAAGCAGAGGAATAGGCGGCCTTGGTGGCGTATCAAGTGCCGACGCAAGTGCTATGGCCAATGCTGGAACAATAGGATATGGCGGTGTAGGCGGTTTGTCAGCTGCCGACGCAAGCGCTATGGCCAATGCTGGAAGCAGAGGATATGGTGGCCTTGGTGGCGTATCAAGTGCCGACGCAAGTGCTATGGCCAATGCTGGAACAATAGGATATGGCGGTGTAGGTGGTTTGTCAGCTGCCGACGCAAGCGCTATGGCCAATGCTGGAACCAGAGGATATCGCGGTCTTGGTGGCGTATCAAGTGCTGATGCAAACGCTGTGGCTAATGCTGGGACTGTTGGATATGGCGGTGTAGGCGGTTTATCAGCTGCCGACGCTAGCGCTATGGCCAATGCTGGAACCAGAGGATATGGCGGTCTTGGTGGCGTATCAAGTGCCGACGCAAGTGCTTTGGCCAATGCTGGAACAATAGGATATGGCGGTGTAGGTGGTTTGTCAGCTGCCGACGCAAGCGCTATGGCGAATGCTGGAAGCAGAGGATACGGCGTACTAGGTGGCGTATCAAGTGCCGACGCAAGCGCTTTGGCCAATGCTGGAACAATAGGATATGGCGGTGTAGGTGGTTTGTCAGCTGCCGACGCAAGCGCTATGGCCAATGCTGGAACCAGAGGATATGGCGGTCTTGGTGGCGTATCAAGTGCTGATGCAAACGCTGTGGCTAATGCTGGGACTGTTGGATATGGCGGTGTAGGCGGTTTATCAGCTGCTGACGCTAGCGCTATGGCCAATGCTGGAACCAGAGGATATGGCGGTCTTGGTGGCGTATCAAGTGCCGACGCAAGTGCTTTGGCCAATGCTGGAACAATAGGATACGGCGGTGTAGGTGGTTTGTCAGCTGCCGACGCAAGCGCTATGGCGAATGCTGGAAGCAGAGGATTAGGCGGTCTTGGTGGCGTATCAAGTGCCGACGCAAGCGCTTTGGCCAATGCTGGAACAATAGGATATGGCGGTGTAGGTGGTTTGTCAGCTGCCGACGCAAGCGCAATGGCCAATGCTGGAAGCAGAGGATATGGCGGTCTTGGAGGCGTATCAAGTGCCGACGCAAGCGCTTTGGCCAATGCTGGAACAATAGGATATGGCGGTGTAGGTGGTTTGTCAGCTGCCGACGCAAGCGCAATGGCCAATGCTGGAAGCAGAGGATATGGCGGTCTTGGAGGCGTATCAAGTGCCGACGCAAGTGCTTTGGCCAATGCTGGAACAATAGGATATGGCGGTCTAGGTGGTTTGTCAGCTGCCGATGCAAGCGCTATGGCCAATGCTGGAACCAGAGGATACGGCGTACTAGGTGGCTTGTCCAGTGCGGACGCAAATGCTATGGCCAATGCTGGAACAAGAGGATATGGCGGTTTAGGTGGCTGGTCAGGTGCCGATGCAAACGCTGTGGCTAACGCTGGGTCAATGGGATATGGCGGTCTAGATGGTTGGTCAGGTGCTGACGCAAACGCTGCGGCTAATGCTGTGACTGGAGGATATGGCAGTATTGGTGGCTGGACCGGTGCGGACGCAAACGCTGTGGCAAATGCTGTAACTGGAGGATATGGCAGTTTAGGTGGCTGGACAGGTGCCGACGCAAACGCAGCGGCAAATGCTGTAAGTGGAGGATATGGTATCTTAGGTGGTTTGTCAGCTGCCGACGCAAACGCTATGGCCATTTCTGGAACAAGGGGATATGGCGGTCGTGGTGGTTTGTCAGCAGCCGACGCAAGCGCTATGGCCAATGCTGGTTCGGCAGGATACGGGGGGCACGGTGGTTGGTCAGGCGGACAATCTCAGGCACAGTCTCAGGCCCAGTCTCAGGCACAGGCTCAGGGCCAATCTCAGGGCCAGTCTCAAGGCCAGTCTCAGGGTCAGGCTCAAGGCCAGTCTCAGGGCCAGTCTCAAGCGCAATCTCAGGCTCAGTCTCAGGCCCAGTCTCAGGCCCAGTCTCAGGCCCAATCTCAGGCACAAAGTCAGGCCCAGTCCCAAGCCCAGTCGCAGGCTCAGGCTCAGGCCCAGGCCCAGGCCCAGGCCCAAGCCCAGTCACAAGCCCAGTCTCAAGGTCAGGCTGGTAGTCAAGCTGAGTCGCAGGCTCAAGCACAAACTCAAGTACAATCTGAAACAACAAATGTCGGTAGAAAAAGGAGGGATCTTGTACCTCGTGGGCTTAACAACATCAGAAGATCAGTGCTACTGAGAGCAGCCAGCTCCAGTTGAAGAGAATCACTTACTTTTTCAGGTAAAACTTATTAAGTGGATAAATGATTATAATATGCATAGTAAAGATAGTTAACGTACATTTTTGTTCCAGATCACCAAACTTTAAATTGATCTCTACACAATAACATGGCGACCCCTTCGGACTAGATAACCTTAAGTTATTTTCAGTGTAACAGAACTGTTAATTGTATACGCTTCATTATTTTCAAAATAAATTGAGTGGAATATAAGAATTTACTTTTATTTAAAACCCTACAAATATATCACGTAATTGGAAAAATTGTTTACAACGCTTTGTGTCGTTTAATTAGTCGCTGAATGTTAATTAAATCTCTTTGTAGTTACACATATTTCGCATGACGTCTACAGCAAATTATTGTGATGGAACCAATTGACAGCATGCGTTGCGAATCTTATGCGAATCGAAACTATATCATGTATTAGCAGTAAATCAAAATGACCAACGATTTTTCATGGAATGTTAACTGACATGTACTAATAAATGCTTGACTTAACGTAAATCTTTGCAGTGGAGCAAACGGTTCTATTGAAATCAGTCGGTAGGACTTTATTAAGTGTAAAATTGTCATCAAAATTAGAGATGCAGGGGGGCATAGCTGGAAGCCTCTGCTTCCTTGCCTTCTTGTTATCTTCAGGAGTTAGTAGTCAAAATTTACCAAACTCACAAGATCTAAAATATGGTAAGCCTGTACACAATTTTTTCACCTATCCAGTATCCAAACGTGTCCCATAGTCCAGGTAGACCAGGCCATCTGACATAATATTAATTTTCATTCGAATGTAAGGTTGTATTGTATATAAATGTATTCTGAACATAATTGTCTAACGTATTCTTGCTAAAGTCAGTATTTGTATATTAATAAATTATTACTTTTATATCACTATCAGGTACTAGTACTGTATAGTGTAAACCACACTATCTCACCCCGACAGTTTCGTATCAGATGACTAATGGAAATAAATGAAAAACCTGGGTCCTAAAATATTAACAATCTAAAATACGTCATGTCTAAAATACCCATTCAGCTATAGGAACAACATTAAATCACAAATTATAACATTAATTCGGGGCATACAATAATATATAACAAGCACATAAAATTATTAAATACAGGTGGAAATAAGCAATTCCTCGATGATTTAACCACAGCACATGGACCCGATTCACAAGGATATTCCGGTTCGATAAATTTAGACAAAAGTGGCGCGGAATCTGTTTGGGATGACAATAGGTCGCCTTCCAATGCTTTACAGAGCTCAGACGCCCAAGTGGCAAAATATCTCAGTTCTGAATTGGAGAACATTGAAATAAACCCAGAGGAAAGATCAGCACATAGCTCAGCACGAGCTGTTGCTAATTCAGGCGGAAGATTTAATCCAGGGGCAGAGTATGGTCCCTTTTACCCCCAAGGATTTGGGTCAAACCACTGCAAATGCAGAAGCGCACGTTTTGGCGGACACCGGGACAAATTCATATTTACCAAAAATATATGGTCCACAATCAGGATTTCCCTCTTCTGGATCTGGTTCTACATCAGCGGATCCTAGTGCACTTTCTCACGCAGTATCTGGCGGAAGCTCCGGATCTAGCCGGTCTCTAGCTGAAGCACAAGCCGTACAGTCGAATTACGGTAGCGGTGGTCCATTAAGACATCAACTACCACATTTATCTTATAATCCAAACTCAGGTTCAAATAACGCTCAAGCCCAGGCTTTATCGAATGCTATTGGAAGTGGAAAGCAATTTGATTATTTACTTCATTCTTTGGGCTCCAATGTACCAGGTTATCCAAATGTTGGATTAAGTCACGGACAAGCTGAAGCAGATGCTTTGCAAGCTTACGGTGGCAGAGGTTTACTTCCATTAAATGAAGAGTTAAACTCAGTTTATCCTACTAACAGCTTAAACGCTGAAGCCAATGCTCTCGCGCAAGCACTCGGAAGTGGAAGCCTGGTTCCAGGGTATCTTGGACAAGGACTAAATTCTGCAGAAGCACAGGCACAAGCACTAGCGCATGTCCAAGCCCAAAGACAACCATTTTTAAATTCGGCTTATCTGTCTGGGGGTTCAAGCTCTGCTGATGCATTAGCTCATGGAAGTGGACTTATGAGTCTTGGTTCAGGGTATCTTGGTCAAGGATTAGGTTCTGCAAGTGCACAAGCGCAAGCTCAAACACAGTCACAAGGCTTTTCTCAAGCACAAGCACAGTCACAAGCACTATCACAAGCACAGTCACAATCACAAGCACTATTTCAAGCACAGTCTCAGGCACAGTCACATGCACAGTCACAAGCTCAATCACAGGTACAGTCACAAGAGCAATCACCAGCACAGTCGCAGGCTCTGGCACAATCTTTAGCGCAAGGACTATCTCAAGCTCAAGCGCAATCCCAAGCACAGGCCAACGCACTATCAACAACGCAAGCAAACACTCAAGCAATAGCAAGTAAGTTTAATATTAAAATCATAAATATTAGCAATGACACTGGAAACTTTAATGAAACAGTGTGTATGCGGAGGTGTAAGATATCACCGTTGTAAAAATCGACTAAAGAAAATCTTGCGGACTTCGATATAAACTGAATAAAGGGCCTTATCTAGAAATGTACCACTGCTGAACCCAGGCCTCGTCAAATCTCTAAGAGGGTTTTTGAAATGTAGGTTTGAGTAGTTTTAAAAAAAATGCCAAGCCAAAATTATTGAAACCAATAGCAGGGGATGGGATCTAAGGTGACAGGAGTTTGGTACTGTGTAAAAGTATACTAAAAATTAGAGAGGCCAGTGTTGGAAGGACAGAGGACGGGAGTCCAGTCAGTGAATTGTTTAGGGTAATTATTACGGAATTAAGGTAATAATTATGGAAACAGGAAGTTCCTATGCAAGAATCCGAGTAGGTAGTAACCACCGTAGGGCTATTCTGTCGTGTGCAAGCGTTACTATGTTTCGATCGATCGGCTTACGAAACTTAAGAACTGATGTCTGAGGTGAAGGATGCAGTGTGCCGCACAGAAATGTTTTGGAAGACAGCATTTGTTATGGGAGACTTACGATTAGATGAAGGTCTTGCTCGTATCGTTATTTTCTCTCTATAAAAAAAAACACATAATGTTCAGGGAGACTGAGAAAACTAAATGGATAGAAATTTGTAATCGCAGAATGAATTCCATAGTTTTATCATTTTTACAGGCGCGCAAGGCTAGAAATCCTTTAGCAGATAGTATTTCCTATAGTATATTTAAATGTAACATATTTTGTACTGAAGTGAGTGACGAGACGAGCAAAACGTTCACCCGGTGGTAGGCGTCACTTGTCGCTCGCCCATAACAAGATGGAAAACCTTTTCAACACACAGCTCGTCACCATGATACATCGGCTCTTTTGAATTGGACACTAGGTCCATTGCCTTCCACTGTGGTGTTTGGTTACCGCTCCTTGACGGCGGAGCAACTGGAACCGAGATGTTGCCTACGTAAGCGATTCCTGCATAGTACTCCTGCGACAGTAAACATATTAACTCTTTTTAATTGTTGTTTATAGACGCTAATACGAGAGTAATTCCCCTACACGAGTATGTGCTGCCTCATGAAATACCAGGTAAGAAATATAAATTTTTAAAGGTATTGAAACCGTGCTAATATCGTGTTTCCAAGATTTTATTTTCATACTAGCTGATGGCCGCGACTTTATCCGCGTAGATATAGGTTTTATAAATAGTTAATCAAATAGTTTCCAATATAAAAAGTATCCTAGTCTCCAGGACGCAAGCTCTGTGCAAAACGTTAAGATCGGTTCAGCGATTAAACCGCGAAAAAGGTTCAAACAGACAGAGAGACAGAGAGAGTGGTGCTTCTCGTTTGTAATATTTTTATGGAAGTATGGATTTTTTACACTATTCATATCACTTTCTAAAGTGAACTTTTTTTGTTAATAAAAAAAAAATTCGATTTATCTTATGCGTCGCAAGGAAATTTACGTATACAATTTTTTTGTGTCTTTATTTTTTTTTAAACATTTCAGTAGACTAGAGCTTATTTTTAGGTGGCGAAAACATTATTACGTGCTCAAGGGAAGGGGAACTTCACAATTTCTGGTCTTCCGCGTACGATTGTCTTGTTTGCGCTTGTATAAACCAGAATGGTTACCTTAGACCTATTTGCGCTAGCTGCGGTGGATGCGTATCTCCACCACCTCAACCTGAACCACTGCCGCCTCCCCCACCGCCACCACAGCCCGAGTCTCAAGGTATGTATTATAATTATGAGATATCTCACTGCTGAGCATAGGCCTCCTTTGTCTGCCCACAGGGCTTTAGAGATGGGAAGAGTCCGCCACGCTACCCCGGCGAGGGCTGACGGAATTCACACATCGTTGAAGTAAATTTAATTCCTTAAGATACACGTTTGACAATAAAGGAGCGCCATATGTTTTATATCAAAAACACTTTACCACACTAGGATTCATACCGTATTTATGCGAACCCGCAACCTATAACACAGAAGCCATTTAGCTACTACGCCAACCGAGCCAATATTCTAACATAACTTTAAAAGTTTAGTAATCACCTCTATTCTTAAAATTGTCGTCGTATAATAAAAAAATGAGCTTTTTATTGGATAAAGCGACAAAAAGTTAACCTGACGGTAAGTGCAACATCTGCCAATAACAAATGTTGTGTCACCCAGAATATTTATGTGTGACATTATACTGCGCCCGACACCCTGGGACATCAGTTTTTAAGTCTCATATGACCAGTGATTGCACTAGCTTGTACTGTAATGTTTGCACACTACTGCTTGACGCACTAGGTTGGTAGCTACCCAGACGGATACCTGCATAGGAATCCTACCACAAGGAACTGAGAGTTTCTGAGTGAAAATGAGGTTTTACGAGCTATATACCTAAAATAAAAAAAGTAAAGTTTCAGCCTATAAATGTCCCGCTACTGAACACAGGCCTCCTCTCATTTCTGAGTGGGTTTTGGAGCTAGGAAAGAATTCGCCACGTTGCTCCAATGCAGGTCGGCGGTCTGCACATGTCTTCGAAATATTTTTTATTTCTCAGACATGCAGGTTTCCTCACGATGTTATCCTTCACCGCCGAGCACGTGGTAAATCATCACTAAAAATTGCAATTAACAACTTTAGTGGTGCCGGCACCGGGAATCGATCCTAGGTCACTCGCGTACTATGAAATTTAAAGCGACGGCTTCCGATAAATTCACAAGACTTCACTAGAATTTCTTGATTGAATTGTAGAAGATATTCTTCAATTCAATGAAGAATTTCTTGTGTTCAGTATTCTAACATAACGGCTATTCCCATTATTTATACAGTGTCATGCAGTCCACTGCCCACGGAGACACCGTTTGAGAACCCCCTCAACCCTTGTCAGATATGCGTGTGCCATCTAACTCTCGACCAGTTCGGGCGACCAGACGTCCAAATAGTATGCCAGGAGAACCCTAGCTGTCGTAAGTATTATTTTATTTTGGAAGAAAGTGACGAGACTAGCAACTGGTTCACCTGACGGTAAGTGCAACGTCGAACATTGCAACGAGCCACAGTGCAGTCGGCCCGCTTGGGACATCGGTTCTTAAATCTCGTACGCTTTGTTACACTACCTTCGAGGCTTGAGGACAGAATGTCTGGCCCAGCGGTGGTGCCCCCTAGACGGATTCCTGCAAAGGGATCCTAATATCCAATTCCAATCAAATACAGTATCCACGGAAGACTAACATAGTGATATTTCAAGTCAGTGTCGAAATTTATTTATTCAATTAAGCTTGTTTAATGCTATTATGAATGTCAAATCTACAATACACTACAATTCAATAGTAGGTTCCACCGCAGGTCAATTATTCTGCCGTGGAGCAGTAGCGTTCAAACTTTACTGTGTTTCGCTCTGAAGGGCTCTGAGAGCTAGCGTAATCATTGGGGAGACTAAAAAACGTATGTCTCTGGGTGACGGGCGCAGTGTAGTGCCGTAGTGTTGTAGTGTAGTAGTAGTAGTAGTAGTAGTGTGGCACTGTGAGCTAGTGTAGTCACTGGGCATATGAGATTTAAGAACTGATGTCTCCGGGTGGTGTCACACAGAAACGTTCTCGGTGACACAGCAATTGTTATCGGCAGACGTTGCACTTACCATCCGGTTATCGGTTTGCTCGTCTCGTCACTTTATATAATACTAGCGATCCGCCTCGGCTTCGCACGGGTAGATAGATATTAGAAAGATAAATTAGTACTTTATTTGCACAAACAGAACAACAGCAATCCCTTCACTAACATTTTTGTAGAGACTATGCTCATCGGCAAATCTGCAGCTGGTCAGGTAAGATTCATCATCATCATCATCATCATCATTTCAGCCTACCATAGTCCACTGTTGAACATAGGCCTCCCCCATAGATTGCCACAAAACACGGTCCTGAGCCACCTGCATCCATCGACTTCCTGCAAAACCGTGTAGGTCGTCGCTCCATCTAGTGGGGGGTCGCCCTACACTGCGTTTGCCGGTACGAGGTTGCCACTCGAGAACCTTTCTTCCCCAACGGTTATCGGTTCTCCGAGCTATATGGCCGGCCCATTGCCACTTCAGCTTGCTAATCCTTAGGGCTATGTCGGTTACTCTAGTTCTGCTGCGGATAACATCGTTACGGATTTTATCTCGCAGAGAAACTCCGAGCATAGCCCTTTCCATAGCTCGCTGAGCGATTCTGAGCTTCCTCATGCGGCCTGCAGTGAAGGACCACGTCTCGGTTCCATATGTTATCACTGGCAACACGCACTGGTTGTACACTTTTGTTTTGAGGGATTGCGGTAAGATTAAGTTACCAAAATAATGTTTTATCTATGGGAACATAAGCCATAAAATATAGCCAATGTTTGATGTCGTGGTAGCAAAATAAAACGACGGCTCGCGACCGCTGCGCAAAGAGAGTCGCGCACCTCGATGATGCCCAAGTTGCATGAAGCCGGGCGGCTGCGCGGCGTTCGAGAGACACCGCGGCTGCTGCATTTTTTAATAGAGCGTTTCAAAGTTTGAAATGAAAAAAATATATATAATTAAAATAACAAACCACTATTCAATTGTTTCTAGTTTACAAAAAATAAAATGAGTAGGTAGGTAATCAATAGAACTTAGTCTAATCTCGAGTAGCGCGGGCGAGCGTATGGCTGTTCGCTCACACCGCAGCATTTTTCTTACTTTAAGCATTTTTATACCCGTCGTAACTTCTAAACGATAGGTCCGATTCGAATAATTTAAAGAGTAATTTACATGTACATAATCAACCTTAACTATGAAACTATTTAGTAGGATAAGGATTAATATTATGATACGAATGTCATCATCTTTCGATTCTTCCCGTGTTTTGATTGACTAATTTGAACAAAAAGGGGTTACTGTGACTTAACTATAATAGTTAGACATATAGCCTCGCGGATTTTTATGTGAGTAATGATGAGTACTATGAAAATGTAGTACATTATTTTCTTTATCATTAATAGTTTTTGTAGCGCTCGCCAAATAATGACTTTGATCAGTAAATTTTTGATACCTTGAGTTACATCATAGCAATTTTCGTAGGAATCTCGGTTTTTTTTAAATTAAATACAACACATGTTATTCGGTGATAATGTAGTTGTACATAGGTGAAAGAATTTTTAAAATCGGTTCAGTAGCTTTTGAGTTAAATCATTACAACCAAACATACAAAAATTCAAATCTTTGCTCTTTATAATATTAGTTTAGACAAACAAGTTTCTAAAGGTTTTCTTTTAATCTTACTATAATTAAGTTGGAGGGTTTGTTTGCGCGAGTTAATCTCAGGAAATGCTGATCCCATTAGAAAGATTATTGTTGCGTTAGATAGCTTCTTTGTTGAGAAGAGTTTTATGCTATAAAATGCTACGACTACGAATGCTGAGAAATCGCTGAGAATCAAACATAACCGAGAAGTGCTGAACTGTCAATACACAGGCTTATTTTAAGCGGATGCATAACTTTAAATGAAACTAATTTTACGGATTTTATCGCGTTTATTTTTATTATTTATAACCAGGAGTATACAAGCTGGATTGTGAATGTGGTCTCTCTTACATAGGGCAAACAAAAAGATTAGTTAAAACCCGCGTAAAAGAACATATAGCTGACGTGAAGCATCGTCGCTCTAGGAAGTCTGCAGTCTGTGACCATGTTCTGGATCATCCCAACCATTACATCAGATTTGATAAACCACAAATCCTCGCAAAAGAACACCGATTCCTAAGAAGGATGATTCGCGAGGCTATTGAAATTAAAAAACATCCTTATTTTAATAGAGAAGATGGTTGGGTATTACCACCAGCTTGGGATCCTATAATTAATAAAATTAAATAAAAAACCAAGCATACCACTGCAAGACTTCAAGACACAGTAAGCTCTTTCTGCGTAGATCGGACAAGGAATAATAATTAAAAGCTGAAGGTACTCCGGGTTAACTATGACATCGGGACATCTGTCACCTCAGTCCGCCCGTGACCATGGGTGCTGTAAAGCACTCGAAACGTCGGGTTATAAATAATAAAATAAAACGCGATAAAATCCGTAAAATTAGTTTCATTTAAAAGGATGCATATCTAGTTTTATATATTATCGATATTTTTATCTGATACTTGCTTTCTATTACAGAGGTACCAGAGAAAGGCTTACGGATACGTAAGTTTGAAAGTTTTAATAATATTACAATTTTTAACTTAATTTCAACTCTTAAAATTGACTGTAACACTTTCAGCTTCCGACATAACTCCAGTCAAACCTCTTCCTAGTAAGTAAATGAGACATAAATAATTTTATACTCGTATAATATATATGCATCTAAGTCCTCTGTCTGTCTGAACGGATATTACTTTAAATTGCATTGAACAAATGTAGCAGGTCCGCTGTGCTGATGTAATTTTCAAAAGTTTTAACGTTTGCTAATTTTAATCGGAAGTATTCAGTACCTTATTGCAGTTTTAAAAGGTTATATAGAGATTTTTAGTTGTATTATTTGAAAGTTAATGAGAGGGAATTGGGTTGGGGCATATAAGTAAAAAAAAAGTAAAGTTGCAGCCTATAAATGTCCCACTACTGAGCACAGGCCTCCTCTCATTTCTGAAGAGGGTTTTGGAGCTAGGAAGAATCCGCCACGCTGCTCCAATGCGGGTTGGCGGACTTCACATGTCTTCGAAATATTTTTTATTCCTCAGACATGCAGGTTTCCTCACGATGTTTTCCTTCACCGCCGAGCACGTGGTAAATCAGCACTCAAAATTGCAATTAACAATTTTAGTGGTGCCGGCACCGGGAATCGAACCCAGGTTACTCGCGTACTATGAAATTTAAAGCGAGCGCCTAGCCCCTGCATATAGGTACACTTTATTTCTAAAAATGGTTTTCGGTACTTCATAATTAAAAATATTTATTATAGCTCAGGGCGGTCGCCTTCAATTTCGTGGTACTGGAGTGACCGGAGTTCGATCTCCGGTGCCGGCACCTCTAAAATTGTTCTGCGATTTAAAGTGCTGCTTTACCACGTGCTCATCGGTGAAGAAAAACGTTGCGAGGAAACCTGCATGTCTGAGGAATAAAAATATTTCGAAGAAGTCCGTCAACCCGCATTTTGGCAGCGTGGCGAACACTTTCTAAGTCAAAAACCCTCTCAGAAATGAGAGGAGGCCTATGTATAATTTTAATTCTCTAATCAGATCTAGATCATAAATAATTTAAAAGAAAAAGTATGGATTTTAGGTATCGACAAGTTTTTTGTAATTAAGTTTACGATTATATTTTTATAGTTAATAGAATCAGGTGTTACTTTACGGAAATCCATCATAATGAAGGAAAGGAAGTTAATTTGCTAAGATCCGCATGTAAAATATAAAATGGTGTATATTACTTAGTTTTTGAAGAGCACCGCCCGCCCTCTCACAGTAGTGTGCACAAGCAAACTAACACCGCTACCAGGAACACTCCACTACTACAATACTACCACTAGGTATAGTGGTAGTATTGTAGAGGCATTATCAAGTGTTATATACTCTTTGACAGACTGTCGTAATGATATATAATGTACTCCATTATATATTTTGCATGCGGATCTTAGCAAATTAACTTCCTTTTCTTGATTATGTTTTTTTCAGGGGGATTTCAATTCCCTTTATAAATTGTAAAAATAAACGTAAACAGAAATGTGTTCACTAGCTTACTAGAAGATATTTATATCACAAAATCCCCAACTTGCATTATCCGAACGACCATTGGGCGCAGGCCTGTTGCAAGTTATCGACGAATCAATTTCTACACGCAGTGCCGCTTTGCCGAAACTTCCCAACGAACGTCCAGTTTCCCCATCCCAACGACGAATGTTCGTTGTGCAAATGCGTTGTTGACATCACCACCTCGATGACACCGCAGGAACAGTTAATCTGTTATCCGAAACCTGGATGCGGTAAGTTTCTAAGATATGCAATAGATATACGATTTACCGTTGTCTTCATGAAAAGGCTTAATATAATATAAAATAATATAAAGACGATAATAACCTGAACCTGGGAATGAGATGCTCGAAACCAGGCTGTTTCTTAATACTAATAATCATCATCATCATAATTTCAGCCTATAACAAATCCACTGCTGAACACAGGCCTCCTACATAGATCGCTGCAAAAGTTTCTAGCTCCCATTTTGGGGGAATTTCGCCGTAGTTGCCACGCTTGGCAGGCGGGTTGGCGACCGCAGTTTAATTATTCTGATGTTCCAGTAAGATGCTGCTGCCAATATTCTAGTTTAAATTTTCCCTCTGTCGACTTTTACGACACCGACGGGATGAGATGGGGAGGTTGATTCCCTTCAGCTGCTATTTTATAACATAATTTCATGAATAAAAAATGTTGAATCTGTGACAAGAAGAAGGCGTTTCTTGCGCCTCCTCCGTACAGAGAAACCTCACTAAGAAACTGTGGTAGTTTGTAAAATAAATAACATTTAACATACATACATACATAAGATCATGACTGTATCCCATAAGGGGTAGTCAGAGACTGGGCACTCACTGCAAAAACAGATGACTGCCACAATCCACGTTTCACCAAAACAATATAATGGTGTGATAGGTGGTGAGCCCATCGCCACCATTCGCTGTTGGGTGCAAAGTGCACTTTAATTCCTTACTCCCCTTTTACGAGATCCATTGGATGAGATGGAGTGGTAGTATTCTTTTAACGAGCCGCCACCACACGGCATTACTTAATACGATAAGGTGATGACAATTTTGTGTATCTGCGCACACTTGTGGCACTGTAATACATCTAGCGCAGTTGACCACTATCCGTAATTGGTTATTTATGTTAAATCTATTTCAACATTTTCATCAGAAATAAGTATTTATGTTATTTTTTTAAACAGTACCGGCGCCGCCCAATGATTTACCAACGCCTGTCCAACCTTTACCTCCACCAGGACCTCTGCCAGGGCCTGCACCACGTAAGTATACTTGCGGAAAACAATTCCTCACCAGTCTTATTAACATAACCTTAGTGTATAACTTGACGACCGCGTGGCCTAGTGGTCAGAGTACCTGACTTCTAGGCCGCGGGTCCTGGGTTCGAATACCAACCCGAGCCAACATTTGTGCTAAAACATAAATAGTTCGTTTTCGGGTCTGATTGTGTTGTTTGTCCCCGTGTTTTTGACACTGTATCCTAGCCTACCTCCGATGTTATCGCATCAGCGTTACATCGGGCACGCGTAGGTTGGGACGAGTGAGTGCCTCTGTGTTTGCGCGTACACTTGTGGCAATTTAATATCTCCTGCGCAGTTGATGGCTCTCGACAGTAATCGAAAGTTGTCGCCGTGGTCGAAATCGGCTAGGAGAACATCACTGTATAACACCCTAGTGCTAGTTATTTTTTAGTAGTGTGCAAACTAGTGTAATTTTTTTAACAAGAATACTAGCAATGTTGTTATGCACTCCAACTAAATTAAAAGCTTTTGCTAGGCGATGGTTCACGACACTACTCGAATAGCAGGCTCGATATTGCGACGTCACGTTCCGTCCGTACCCTAAACCATTAGGCTATCGCCGCTTAATTACTAGGCATTTGTGTCGCAAGTACTGACGTCTTAGAGTGACGAGCGCAGTGTGTTCCGTCACCCGGAACACAGACGTGTTCCGGGTGACGCATTTGTTATGAGCAGACGTTTCACTTTTTTTTTATTGCATAATATGATGAAACGAGCCAAACGTTCACCTGATGGTAAGCGCAACGTCCGCCTACAACAAATGCCGTGTCACCCAGAAAACCTCTGTATGACACCACACTGCGCCCATCACCCTGAGACAGGTTCTTAAGTCTCATATGCCCAGTGATTACGCTAGCTCACAGTGCCCTTCAAACCGAAACACAGTAATGTTTGCACACTACTGCTTCACGGCAGAATAACTGGCCCTGGGGTGGTACCTACCTAGACGGATTCCTGCATAGGAATCCTACCACATTGAAACAATTGAAACTTACCATCATACATGGTCGGTTCGTCGTATTCTTTCATACTAAAATATCAATACGAAGTCGTGGTCGCAATCGATCAGGAGAATGATCATGATAATGAAAAGGTGTCATTAATATTTGTTTAAATCATATAACATTATATGTCTGATATATTTCGACAGTCGTAAATGTAACAGCTTAATGGTTTAAGTTACCGCAATCGCATTACATTTAAACTCTGCAATGGATATAATAGTAAATTTAGATGCGATTTGCATGCGGGACTATTGCATGTTAAATTTTGTTGAGCTTCGAAAGGAAGCCTATAATGTAGTCGTTTTGAGGAGATCTCGTGCAATGCTCTTAGTTGGAAATGTTATGACCATTTCTGACCACTACCTCGTTCAACGAACCATTCTCACGGACAGATATTGTGGAATATAAGGTTTCTGTTGCTATACCATTGTCCTAAAAGCATTGTCTAGTGTTGCACTGCTATTAAATATCTATTCACTTTAAAACCTAGAGCGTTGGCGATTGTGATCATTATTATCACCCTGACGACTGAATAAAAATATTTCGAGGAAGTCCCGCATTTAACCAGCGTGGCGGTCCTGTCGCAGTTGTCAGAATACCTGACTTCCACACCGCAGATCCTGGGTTCGAATCGCAGTCGCTGCCAACATTTATGCAAAAACGGGTCTGGTTGTGTTGGTGCACGTGAAATGTATGTCTTGAAAACGTACCTTCGTACTAGGAGAAATCCTACGGTGAGGCAACGTTTTTCTTTAAAAAAAATGCAACGAGTACCTTGTGACGATAGGTCACAAAAATGTTAGTTCCATTCGGGAATCCAACCCGCGACACGTAGCGAAGAAGCCGATCGCTTAGCCAATGCACAAGCCGTGTAATTTATTTTCATCACCAGGCTCGGCAGGCGGATTCGTGATTGCGGTACCTGGTATCTCATACCTTAAGCCCTGCAGTCCGTCACCGTTCCGAATAATTTACGCCTCGCAAATATGTGGCCGCACGAGGAAGCTCAGAGACGCTCAGCGAGCTATGGAAAGGGCTATGCTCAGAGTTTATTTGCGAAATAGAATCCTTAACGAGGATATCCGCATCAGAACTAGAGTAACCCACAAGCCCCAAGGAGCGAGCAAGCTGAAGTTGCAATGGGCCGGTCTCATAGCTCGTAGAATCGTTAACCGTTGGGGAAGAAAGGTTCTCGAGTGGCAACCTCGTATCGGCAAACGCAGTGTAGGGCGACACCACATTAGATGGAGCGATGGTTTTGCGGGAAGTCGATGCATGCAGGTGGCTCAGGACCACCTGTGGCAATCTATGGAGGAGGCCTATGTTCAACAGTGGACTGTGATAGGCTGAAATGATGATGATGATAAAATTTGAGCATGTGGTGGCGGAGTAAGTAAAATCTACCACCCCATCTCATCCTGTGGGTGGCGTAAGAGTCGACTGAGGGAAGTGTCTGGAAAGCCGAAAGGCTCCAGAGAGGTGGCGGAAAACGATCTCGAAATACCAGAAAAAAATACAAAGACATGTAACGGGCAGCCACGTCTAAGTTGCGTGGCGTCTGGTGGTGCGTTCACCAACCCGCCTGCCGAGCGTGGTGACTACGGTAAATCGTCCCTTCTTGGGAGACACCTATCGGCAGCAGTGAACTATTAAAGGGTGGAAAATGGAGTAGAAGAAAGACGATAAAATGTCCTCATCACGAATAGTAAAATTTATAAAAACTTTCTGAATCTCGGGAAAAACGATGTTATAAATATATAATTGCAGATAAATCTTGCCGGCCCCACTTACCAAACCAGCCCTTCGCACATCCCTGGGACGACTGCCAAGAGTGCGTCTGCAGTGAACTGTACGCTAATGGTATTATCAACATTGAAGTCAACTGTTACGCGAAGAAAAGCTGCTGTAAGTATACACACTAAATGTTCTAGTGTCCCTGACACTGCATTTGAACCGTTCTTAAATGATCCCAAAAATGACAGGAAACCTGCACAGGACTCTTACACTATCATTAAAGAACTAGTAACATAATCACTACTTCCATCAATAAAAAGTTTATGAAATAAAATTATTATATACGGTACTTGCCGTGTTGTGGCGGCTTAAGAAAATCTAACACCCCGTGAGTGTCGTAAAAGTCGACAGAGGGAATATAAAAACCAGGAGATGGGCAGCAGCATCTTCCTGGAACATCTGAATAAATCGACTGCGATTGCCAATCCGCCTGCCAAGAGTGACAACTATGGGAAAATCTCTACCAAGCTACCAACTTCTGTGGCGATCTATAGGGGAGTCCTATGTTCAGCAGTGGACTAATGATAAGCTGAAATGATGATGATGATGATATACGGTACAGAATAGATTAAAATGCAGCCAATTTATGTTTTGAAGGGTGTATATAATCAGCCACAAAAATAAATTTTAATAATTTTAACCAACTTCAACGAGTAGATTTTCAATTCGTCTTTGCTATGTAATGGTTTCAATCACGCCCTTATTGTGTTTTGTGTGAGATGTAACAGATTTATTATTTTTATTGCAGGTATCGAGCCTCCGTCACTACCATACCCCCTGCAGTTACCACGTAATAAAATATTCATTCCTTATTTCATAGCCTATATCATTACATAACATCACAACTCCACGGCTTCCCTCATAGACTGCCACAAAAGGAACCTGAGGTACCTCCATCCATCGACTTCTCGCAAAACCGGGCAGGTTATAGCTACATCTAGTGGGCGTCCTATACTGTGTTTTCCGGTACGAGGTTGCCAGTCGAGTTCCTTTCTTTCCCAACGGTTGTCGGTTCAACGAGCTATTTGGCCGGCCCATTGCTACTTCAGCTTGCTTTAGTGGCAATGGGCCGGTTTAGTATATAATATATAATAAATTTTAAATTTCAGCCCCCAGTCCAGTTCATCCTCTGCCGCTCCGTAAGTTCTTTTTTATTATATTGAATGAAGTTACAAAACGAGCAAAACGTTCACTTAATAGTAAGTGCAACGTCTGCCCGTAACAATTGCTGTGGCGTCCAGAACATCTCTGTGTGACACCACACTGCGCCCGTCACCCTGAGACATTAGTTCTTAAGCCTCATATGCCTAGTGATTACACTAGCCCTCAGTGCCCTTTCAAACCGAAACGCAGTAATGTTTGTACACTACTGTTTTACGCGCAGAATAAGGACTGGGGTGGTACCTACCTAGACAGATTCCTGCATAGGAATCCTATCACCAGTAAATCAAAATCAAAATAAAATTAACGATTTAATAACTTTTATATTTTCCTCGAATTAAAAATTAACAAATTAACATAGGATCCTAGATCGTCAATAAAAAAGTGGGTCTCTTATATCGCCAATTAACAAATTATTATTAACATTTGACGTTAGTGATCAGAGTACCTGACTACACCGAGGGATCAGGTTTCGAATCCTAGCCAAAGCCAATATCTGTGCAAAAACACGAATTGTTCGTTTTCTGCTCTGGTTGCGAATAGTCCAATAGTCCCCGTGATTCTGACACTGCGTCGAGATGTCCACCAGGAATATCGAAGGATGGTCGTAATAAATTTACTTTAGGAAACTTCTGTGAATGTAGTATCCAGTCAGAGTTGCATTTTTTTTGTAGTCAAATCTCTATTACTTTTACGCAAGAGAACTCTAACCAAATTATGTTATTTTTCAGCGGATGCGCAGCTAAAATTCTTAGGTAAATATTACGTACAGTATCCTGTAGGTTACCTCAAGGAACAATCATAGGTGCGATATAACAATATCTTTTATTTACAGACCAAATATGTGAATACAGAAGTCTCGGGATGGAGTTCCTCCACCCTCAGGACTCGTGTCGCCTCTGCACCTGCGAGCGGTATGGCAACCTTATTGCACCTGTTTGTGTACAAACAAACAGACCGGAATGTAAGTTATATATTATTATGTAATTATATTATATTGCATTGAATTGTAATATTATTATAAAATGCCAGCCAGACAGATGAAATTCTTGCGGAGAATTGTGTTGAGGAATTTCGGAATTGTTCCGCCTATTCTCCGGTCAACGAGACTAACACAAGTGATGGATTGTAAAAGATGACGTTTCTTATGCCGAAGACACATTTTTTCCTTTTATATTAATTACGATTTCGGCAAATAAGCTATATATATAATAAATTCATTAGGTTTTTATTAACTAAAACTTCCTCTGTAATTTGCTTACAAAATATAACTGCGTAACTGTACTACACATGTACTGTACTATAATAGTGCGATGACTTAAAGCCCAGATATTATCCAACCTAGAATTATACTGTGTGTGTAAGTGTGATAAATTCTACTACGCGAACGGAAAGTGGTATGGAGTTCAGCCTTAACATATTTATAGCTTTTTTATTGAATAATGTGACAAGACGAGCAAAACGTTCATCTGATGGTAAGTGCAATGTCTGCCCATAACAAATGCTGTGTCACACAGAACATTTCTGTGTGGCACCACTATGCGCCCGTCACCTTGAGACATCAGATCTTACGTATCACTGCCCAGTGATACTATCTGTCTATGTCCTTCAGAACGAAACCCAATAATGTTTGCACACTACTGCTTCGCGGCTGAATAACTGGCCTGAGGTGGTACCTATCTATACGGATTTCTGCATAGTAACTCTACCGCCGGTAAAATCAATGTCAATATCTCCTACCGTCTCATCTCTGAGATATAATAGTATGCTGCACCGACAGTAGGAAGATACTGCGACGTGGTTACGTTTTATTTCATCACAGAGTAAGCAACTGTATATTTAAAAGTTTCAAAAACATAAAATTTCACAAGATCATTTTTTAACAATATTCTTCTAAAATTCCACACAAACAAAAACAAGTAAGTAAATCCCTTTAAAATTTTAATAACGACGTTGTACGTCGCGAGATAGATTCAAATAAGAGGCTCCTCAGAGAGACATAATTGTCTCGGACAAGATACAATATAGGTGCGCCATAACAGGGCAGACGGTCGCGAAACCCGCAACGACACCGCAGAGAAATATTAAAAAAAGGATGTTTATCTACCGCATAAACGTTATACTTTATATGTATAACAATGTAACAAACGAATACAATAAAAAATTACGACTGGCCGTGTGACAACGACAACTTTACGAACCGGTGTATAGAATCGCCACAGGTGTCATTAAAAAACAAAACCACTTTGGTGGAATAGTCATGAAAATGCTTTTATTGCGAATATACGAAGATAGGGGGGAAGTACCTTGCGATCGGTATGACAATGAAAAGGGGAACACGAAACCAATGATTGACCGACTGAAGTGTAGTGGACGCGCGGAGGAGTCCAGAACACACAGTGAGTTTGACCATACTCAATAGTTAAATTTGATTGATCTTTGTATTTATCATGGGAATTTTTCTGGTTTCAGGTGTAGCGCGAGCTGGTATGTGTCTTTGAAAGATTTATAAATTTACATCAAAATCTATAAATACTGAGTTTTAATGTTTCTTTCAGCGCCTCTTGGAAACGTTGTTTATATCGGTGAGTATATTATACTTAAAGTATTTAAGTATTATGATATTAATAAAGTAGCATTGTATTAGGTTGACGAGAAGAATTGTCAAAGAGAAAATAACTCATTGAACGAATTTTAGGTTCAGTAATTGCATCCAGTGATTAATTTATTTAGAAAAGTACTCCATGAAACACGAAATATTCAAATTCATGAATGGAGCGAATTTCCGCCAACTTTATCTATAGCTTATATTATTTATGATTTGTATGTACATATATTAAATAATCTGATATAATAGTGTAATATTATTAATTGTTTTAATTTATTTATACTGTAGAACCACGGTGCCGCTCTAGAATTCCTCTGCAGCCATTCGTAACGGATTGCAACGTGTGCACGTGTCAGCCAGTTTTCAACTACGTCATAGCCAAATGTAACAGACAACCCAACTGCGGTAAGTAACGCTAGCTTGTCTCAATTGAATATATTTAATTAGAATACGACAACCCTTCGCTTAGCGGCCAGTGTAATATCCTGATTGAAAATCCCAGCTGACAGAATAATTCACCCAGCCGAGTCTAGTGGAACATTCCATGTTCCCGAAACTATCTGATACTTCATCTGGGCGTTAAATCGAATGACGACGTGCGGCCTAGTAGTCAGAGTACCTGATTGTTTGGGGTCTGGGTTCAAGCGCTAAACGAACGTAGAACGAAGCGTAACACTAACAACAAAAGTTGTTAGTTTTAGCTAATCTAAGCTAACTCAGATCGATGACATCATCGTCATCTAAAAATCAGTTGCTATCGGGCGGAACGCATCATATAAGTAGAATAATGTAAATACAGTTTTAACTGAACAATTTGTAAATAAGTTTATAAAACGTAAGTATGTATAAGGATTTACTAAAACTTTTTTTTTCCGTAAGTGACTACTTTTTTTTCGCAGGTACTAGTCCAATATATCCTGTAGGAAGTTTGGGCAACGCTGACGGATATTCTAACGCACAATCTAATGTAGTTTCGCCGTACAGTTCCAAACCTCTTTTATATCCCTTTGCTCCTCTTCCTGGATCTTCAGCTTCAGCCAAGGCTGAAGCAGAAGCTTTCGGTGATTCCGTTTCACCATTAGTCTCACATCTGTACCAAAATCCAGGACTCACTTATTTATCTGGATTGTCGCTAGGAGCAACCGAAGCCGAAGCAGTTACTAAAGCTAACTCTGGACACAATCAATTATTACCTAGTTCACTGCCCAGTATTGGCCTCGGATATCAGCCTGTATCTTCAACATCGGCAGCTAATGCTTTGTCTACGGCTAATTTAGTCCAGAAACCATTGCAGTCTCAATTGTATCCAAACTTAGGATCAACAAACGCTGAAGCAATTGCAAATGCCCATTCCGGATATAATCCATTATTATCTGGTCAGGAATATCTTCCTGGAAATTCAGCAACAGCGGTAGCAAATGCAGATGCTTTAACTGGAGTCAATCTCAGTCCAAGCCCACTTCTCTCTCAGCCGTATCTAAGTCCAGGGTACCCTCATGAAACAGAATTATCTTCAGCACTAGCTGAAGCAGAAGCAGTAGCTAATCCAGGACTATATCCATACTCTGGACTTGGATCATCAGCATCGGCGTTAGCTGAAACTAACGCTATAAGTAATTCTGTCCCAAACCCATCACTTTATCAACCCTACCTTAACTTACAAATTCCGCACAGATTACCTATTGGGCTGGCAGAGACAGAAAATGCTGCAATTGGTAATTCTGGACTTCTGCCTTTCTATGGATCTGGACATTTTCCCGGATCACCATCATCACTAACGGAAGCCGAAGCTATAAGTAATGCTAACTCGGGTCTGAATTCTGGTCTGAATCCTTTACTCTATCAACTGTATCCGGATTCACGTATACCTTTATACCAACCCGGCTATTCACTGGGATCCGCAGAGGCAGAAGCAGTTGCCAATTCCAATTCAGAGTATAATCACTTATTACCAAACTTAATTCCTGGATATCAATCTGGTGCTTCAGCAGCAGCAGAAGCCGAAGCTAATGTGGCTAGTAATGCAGGATATTACCCCTTTCTTTCTGGTTTACTACAAGCTGGTTTCCAACCCAGCTCTGTAGGACAAGCCTCTGCTGAAGCTATTGCTAACGCAAACTCGGGATATAGTCCATATCTTAGTCCACTTCAACTAGGATCTTTAGGATCGGCTGAATCTGAAGCCATTGCTAATGCAAATTTAGGATACAGCCGACCTGGTATGTATCCTGAACCAAGTAATTCCTTCGCTTCAGCTAACACCTTATCCGAAACATCCTCAAATGTTGATACGTATCCCTACGGTAGGTACTCCCCATACGGCAACTCACATCCTTCTTATCCCGGGAGCGCAAACGCTGAAGCTGAAGCATTAGCAAGTTCCAATCTATCACAGAATCCGTATTTGGTGCTGAATCCGCAAGTGATTCCATTATATCAACCAGCCCCTGAACATTTTACCCAAGCACATGCGCAAGCACTTGCTATCGCTGGACAGGGTCAAGCAAGTAAGTTTATTATTTTTTAAATACACACACACACTACTTTTTAAAGCGGTAGCAGTATAATTAGATTGCGTAAAATGTCAAGAATATATCATGGCCACGGATTGATCGAGAAATAAATACCTTAATTTGTGGCTTAACTTATCCGGGCCGAACATAAAAATGCGAGTCATAGCTTTAAATACTCCGTAACAAAATGTTAAAAAATTACAAACAAATGTCTATTGAAGGCTATTTTGAACAGAACAGATTGCATTTGATAATAAGATAATTATTTTATCAAAAAACCTACTTCAACACAGCAATTTCAAATTCCATGATTTTGTCATTGATCAAATCATCAGAATTTGACTGAAACTATATGGGACCACCCTTACGATATCCCCTTTCTAATAAAAATAATCATTAAAATCGGTTCATAAGCAAAGAAGATATACTCGAATATACAAAACTAATATACAGACGAATTCAGGACCTCCCTCCTCATTTTTTTCGAGTCGGTTAAAAATATAAAAGGTTCAATAATATAAGTTATCGCTTATTGAATCAGATTGAGATACACGATAATTGTTCTTAATCTGGTCGCTCACATGTTTATTAAAAAAGAGAGTTTGTTAAGCATACAAAAGTCAGATTAACAAATAGTTTCTACTTATTTAGTCTGAATTGTTATCACTTAAAGTCGTCGTAACTTATGACGTCAAACTACATTTGATGAATCATCCACATTTTTTTAAGAATAAAAAATAAACGTAAATGTGGTTTTAATTTTTAGATACCCAAAGCCAGGCCCAAGCGTCGGCGATGTCAGGGCGGCCTTTGATAAAATCCGGTAAGCAAAAATACATTTTACTTAATGAATTATTAACCTTACGTCTCCCGTAAGGTTTCTAGTAACATTGAGTTTGCATAAAACGCAAAGGGTATTATTTAGACGACTACGTATAATTTGACAAGCATAATCTGGGAATACCCTTGTGGGTTCTGATGATTTTGAAGTATACATTAAAAAGTGTTTACGAGAACAATAACAGATGGACTATGGGTCCCATGGTAAATTCAATTTAATCAAACTTCTACTAAATCCACTTGGCCTGAGCTCACTTATTAAAATTTTTCATCCATAGCCGCACAAGCCGAAAAAGATTTTCTCAGAGCAGTCTAGTTCATATTTTTTATGGTCTCTCGAGAAAGCTTACTACCTTAATCAGAACATAGGACGTAGGTAAACTTATAAGTTGGTTTAAGTTACTAAAATAATCATTTTATTTTCCCTAAAACATGTTAACCCGTGACTACCGCGAAACAGAAGCGTATTACCCCTTAGAAACAGTAATTTATAGTTTAATTTAAACTTTGGTGTAATTTATCTTTAGTTTTATTCTTACCTTCCTTCCTTCCTTCTATTAACAGATTAAAATAACCTTAAATTATAATTCTAAAATAAACGGTTAATAATGTTATACATTTTTCCATTTCATATAACAGCACAATTTCCTTTATCAAATTCGCTGGTTACTACTTCAAATAGGTGAATAGTATTTATACATTGTTATTCCGTGAAGCAGTAGTGTGCAAACATTACTGTGTTCCGATCAGAAGGTCACTGATAGCTAATGTAATTACTGGGTATATGAATCTTAATAACTGATATCTCAGAGTGACGAACGCAGTGTGTTGCACACAGAAATATTTCAAAATTACTTTACTTATTTCAAAATATTAGAAAGGTTTCGTCGGACGCCGTCTTGTGAAACTTGTAAACCGGTGACAAGTGTCAACATAACTGACAAAGGTAATAAACCTTACAGATGACGATTATACCTCTAAACTACATTGAAAACCTCAACTACATTTACATCTACTTACAATATGTAATTATAAGTCTGATATTTATTATGAATTGAGTCCTGTTATAAATGTAAAAGATCTTAAAGTCCATTACACAAAAAGAAAAAAAAATATAGAGGTACGTGAAGTCTCTGACGACGATGATACTTAAATACGAGTAACAAACGGTTCTTGAGATATATATTTTTATCCAAGTATAACCAGTCGTAATATTTTTATCCAAGTATTTGTTACAGGTTACCCCGAGGACGAAAACGCAGACGAAGATCAATTATAATCAAACGAAATTAAAAGACAAGACCAGGCCAGGAATGAGGAATTAGATACTTCAGTTTATAATTTGTGGGATCAACAAAGACAAAGCACGCTTCACAAATATAACAATAAAAATGTGAAACATGATTATTGTTTTTGTTTCCCATAAAGTTGAAAGTTTAATGAAATAAAAGCCCAGTGGCGACTTGCATGGAGCTTGTGATGATGGTCAAATTATAACGGCCAAAATATAAAGACTTTTATTCCGACACCTTACATCTACACACATAATACATTGTACACATAACATAAGGTATATATAACACAAAGAAAAATAATACTTAAATGTATATTTTTTCATACGAAATTTAACGATGATTATACTTATTTTAATAGCAAGAACTCACACAGCAGTCGGTCACTGCAAAGATTATTCACTTGATAAGGCTTTGTTATGGGACTTCTTCCCCGCAGGTCAGGAGTTCGAATCCCAGTCGGAGTTAAAATTTGTGCAAAATCACAAGTTTTCGGGATTCACTCAAGATACACGAAATACCGTAGTGTGGAGCTTTATTTGTTAAAACATACTATCGGTGAAGCGCTATGGTGTCGGAATTTTGATGGCTGATTCAAGTAATATAAGTAGTGGTCAAGTAATTCAAGTTATGTCAGTAGCTACCAAGTATTCAATATTATTATTAATATACTAATTTGTATATTTAGTTTTACTGACTGCGCTAAACTTGCGAAGTGGAGACACCGTACCCACAATTTATTTAATAATAAGGGAATCTATGAAATATTGATATCGCAATGCAGTACGCGACATATTTTTTGAGTTTCAACGCCAAGTAAGCGTCGGATCACACAGAGTGAAGTGTTCCTTTGGGGAGAATGGCCTTTAAGCGAAAATATCCCATATCTTAAAAATCATTTATTTATCAGTTATATGGATGCGTGCTGTAGTAATTTTACTACACCATTTCACAGTGGTTCATTAAGAATAATTTTTGCAAATTTCATCAATATAGTGCCGATAGTCTCCAAGTAAAATAGCTGCAACTTACGGACATACTAAAAAGGTCAAGATAAAAATTATGAGGGTTCCGTTTTTACAAATCCTAAAAACAGATAAATTTGTATATCTATACTGTAGGTGAAAAAAGTAGAAAAGGGAAATGCCAGAGTCATTGCTTTCAACAACGGGCAATAAGCAAACTATAAGACGATGGTACCGTGAGGAGGACACCATGTATTTGAAGTTCTCCTAGTAAAGTTTCGACCACGGCATGATATTATAAAGGTATTACTAGTAAATAAATAGCAACGTTTATTGATGGCGGATTCCTATTCAGGAATCTAGTCTAGTACCACCACAGTGCCAGTTACTCTGCCGTGAAAGAGTAGTGTGCAAACATAACTTTGTTTTGGTTTGTAGGATACTGATAGCAAGTGTAATAGCTGGGTATATGAGACTTAAGAACTGTCTCAGGTTGACAAAGAGGATTTCTGTCGAGGAGTCGCTAGTTAACACGCTTCTGGCAAGCGAATCCGTAGAAAAAGAGCCGAAGCAAAGTTTTAAATAATTCCTTGTCACTATTAATTTTAAGAATGTTTGGAAGTTACAGCTTATACTACAATAATAACACAATCAACAATAGTAGACACGACCGTGAAACAGTATTGTGCAAACATTTGTGTTTGATCTAAAGGGCACTGAGAGCTAATGTAATTAATGGGCATATGAGACTTAAGAACTGATGTCTTACGCTGACAGGCGACATACAGAAATGTTCTGATTGGCAGCATTTATAATAAGAAAACGTTGCACTTACCACCAGGGCAACGATTTACTCGTCTCGTCACTTATTTCAATAAAAAAGCAGATCTTCCTTCATCAAAAATTAAGTAAATTTTCTCGTAATATGATTTCACTGAGTTAAATATATCTTAAAGTAACTTTCAAGTAAATTGGTGCGAGGCCTCAGGAAAAAAAATAAGTGAGGAAGTTAATTTTACCTCAAGCAAATAATCAAATAACTTCAGCAAGATGAGAGGGCAACTCAGACGAATTCATTCGCCGCATTTATTTAGATGAGAATTTAGAAAATTAAAAAATTCTTAAAGTTTTTTTTTTCAAATTCAATACCAGATTCAAATAGGTGTTATATGAGTTTGAACATTTTTCCTACATCAATTTTTAACAATTGTTATTGCATTATTGTACTGGAGGTATGATTCCTTTGAACAAAAATATGAGACTAAAGAACTGATGTCTCAGGGTGACGTGCGCAGTGTGGTGTCACACAGAAACGTTCCAGGTGATCGCCCCCCGAGGTAGCAGGGAACATTAAGAATTTGCTGCGATTCCTGGAAGAGCTTGGCTGGCACGAGTAGACCAATATTCCTGCAAAATACTACAAGCATAATGCTCGCTAGACGTGGAGTTGCTGTAACCGACCCGTTGCAATCTGCAATCTACAACACCTTAAAGCGTTTTGAAAACTTTCCCAATATAAAACAAATAAAAATATAATATGTACCAAGAGAACGACATTTTTATCCCCGAAGAACAGAAAACATAAATGTCCATTTGAGATTTATCGCAACAAAATGTCGGCCCGGCACTTTAACAAAACAATAAACATTAAATTTATATTGCTGAGTTATTATATTTGTTAACCGTATCAAAGTAAGCACTGCGGCGCAATGTGAGCACAGTAGAAGATGATGTGAAATGAAAAATATGGATGGTCCGCGTGTACTGCTTCTGGTTCTCGGTCGTAAGTTTACGATTTCGTCCGATATCAAATACACGTCTCTTTTGTTAATTATTTATTTATTTAATAATACCAACAGCGTTTCATGAATCGAAATCGAACTGAAATCAAATGAAAACAAAAAAGAAACTAATAGCAGGTCTTCACTTCATAGTTTACAACAAAATTGTGAGCGACTTTGGAATAGTTTGAAGGAGTTTATCCATGAAAATTTATAAAATGGGTTACATGTTAGTTATATTTGTTGACTTTATCAATGCATAAGTGTGTGTTGTGGTGTATGATTATTATTACAAACTCATTACGTCATTATGATCTTCATTCCTTTTAAATAGCATATAAAAGTAATCAATGTACCTGCCCGTTGAGTTGTGGATAATGGATTAATCCCAGCAGTAGTCAAGGTACGGATGTATAATGATAGACCACGTGTCTGAACACTGCATCACTTTGTCGCTATTTCACTTTTTTAATGGAAGAGAGAGGCAAGCGAGCAAGCTGCTCACCTGATGGTAAGTGATCACCGCCACCACCACCACAATACAAGAAGTTTTGCGTGTGCCTTGCCGACCTTCGAGAAAGGAGTAGACTCTTTTCTTGAAGGTCCTTAATTCTAATCGGTCCGGAAGAAACGCTGGCGGCAAATAACAGTGGTCGTGCGTGACGGAAAATTACCAGTACTGTGGAGGAATTGCATTCCAACAAGCTGATGATGTTGGAATGCATGCCGTGGTAGCTCAGGGGCGAGGCGCTCGCTTTTAATTTCATAGTACGCGAGTGACCAGGGTTCGATTCCCGGTGCCGGCACCACTAAAATTGTTAATTGCAATTTTAAGTGCTGACTTACCACGTGCTCGACGGTGAAGGAAAACATCGTGAGGAAACCTGCATGTCTGAGAAATTAAAAATATTTC
The DNA here is from genome assembly GCA_019845155.1 of Luehdorfia chinensis. Lineage (NCBI taxonomy): Eukaryota > Metazoa > Arthropoda > Insecta > Lepidoptera > Papilionidae > Luehdorfia > Luehdorfia chinensis. The sequence continues at coordinate 740,863 of JAHVAK010000097.1, read as the reverse complement.
GAAGACATGTTAAGTCCGCCAACCCGCATTGGAGCAGCGTGACGGGTTCTTCTTAGCTCCAAAACCTTCTTAGAAATGAGAGGAGGCCTGTGCTCAGTAGTGGGACATTTATAGGCTGAAACTTTACTTTTTTACTTTAAGCTGATGATGATGGAATTTTGATTTTGTTGTTTTGAATGTAGTTTCCACAATCATTACGAAACTTTAGGATTGGAAACTCTACAGATACAGACTGCAATATAAAGGAAGATCTCTCAGCTCTTATATCGCTGGATTTGAGATACCATGATATTGGATTAAGCGATTTATAGTACGGGCTTTAACAATTTTAACCGCAGTCTCTGAAATTCACACCGCTGTTACCACATATTATGCGCATATTCTTGAATTCTTGGCTGAGCACGAATTAAAATGCAAATGTATGCGCGAGGTGTTGCCGACCTATGATTTCATAGTGTTGAATTACCGATGAGAGAAAATTTCAATTGAAAACCTTCAAAGCTTCGCGGTAGTCATATTTTTTTTTATTTCATAAAAGTGACGAAACGAGCAAAACGTTCACCTGATGGTAAGTGTAACGTCTGCCCATAACAAATGCTGTGTCACTCAGAAAATTACTGTGTGACACCACACCGCGCCCGTCGCCCTGAGACAGATCAGTTCTTAAGTCTCATATGTCCAGTGATTACGCTAGCTCTCAGTGCCCTTCAAACCGAAACACAGTTTGCACACTACTGCTTCATGGCAGAATAACTGGCCCTGGGGTGGTACCTACCTAGACGGATTCCTGCATAGGAAACCTACAACCAGTAGTATAAAAATGGCTTATCTATTTACATATACTCGTATGTCACTCGACCAAGAAAAGACTACCAGCGTCATTAAATCTACTACTGATAAGATTCTTAAGCAACAATCTGTCTGGTTAGATACCACCGGAGTGTCTGTAATTGTGCCGTAAAGCCATCACGTCAGCATGACCATGTCTGATTTCAAGCCACTTGGAAATTCTAAAAGATCGACAATAACTCCTTTCCGATGGAGTTCCACAGCAACGTATGACAAGAGTAAGATTAAAATAAACCAAGAAAGAGATTTGAAACTAAATTACTGAAATGCTTCCTTCAGTGTCACAATGTAGAGAGCGGGGCCGTACTCCACACGAACTGGAGCACATAGAAGATCTAGACCACGTTGCGGGATTCGGTGACGCCCAACATCGTGGACCGGCGTGGTACTCCATGACTTCACATGAGTCAAAAACGTCAAATAGTGAAGATAGTAGTGAGGACTCTAGGTATTTTTTTGTTAAGACGCTTAATTATCGGACCCAACCAAAAACAGTTAATTGCGAAGACGCTTGTAAGATACACAAATTAATGACCTTAAATAATCGTCGCACCCTGCTTCAGACGATGTTTATCTATAACGTTTTAAGCTCAAAGTTCGAAAGCTTAGAGTTGAGAACACTGGTTCTACAGTGGGACGTACCGGCAAGACGAACATGACATATCGTCCTGTTCCACGTACCTTTGAGCCACACAAACTACGCCCAAAACTCGGTAATTTGCCGTTCGCTTAAAACGTATAACAAAAACTTGACATCTCTGTCATTTCTTGGCATACTAGAACATCTTTTAATATTAAATAATTTTACCGATAGTAGAACTCCTATGCAGGGATCCGTCTAGGAAGATAGCAACCCCAGGGCCAGCTATTCTCCCATGAAGCAGTAGTGTGCAAACATTTCTGTGTTTCGGTTTGAAGGGCACTGAGAGCAAGCGTAATCACTGGGCATATCAACCTTAAGAACTGATGTCTCAGGATGACGTGCGCAGTGTGGTCTAACACACAGAAATGTTCTGTATGAGGAGTGTTCTGTGTGTGCATTTGTTATGGGCAAACGTTGCTCTTACCATCAGGTGAACGTTCTGCTCGTCTCGTCACTTCTGCCAATAATCTTTTTTTTATTATTAACATTGGTTTTTTTTATTTATGCATTTCGCTTTTCACTCTTTTTACATCCTACTCGCTGCACTTACATACACTTCGATATTTCAACAATCACATATTGCATTCGCTTACCCCACAAATATGCGTTAAGTTTATCTTGTTAGGTTTTATGTTATATTATTTTTTTATGCTCCTAATTGTTTATAGCTTTATAGCAACCTAATTGTTTATATGTTTTACAGAAAAAATTGGAATCTGTAATTGTCAGTACGAAGAGTTTATTTAAGCTATGTCATTTAATTATTTAAGTGTTATTGGTTCCATGATAACAAATAAAAAACGTCTCACCTTAAATTACCGTTCCTGCCAACACTTGGTGCAAAATTAACAAACCAATAAATAATTAGAGTAGATTAGGCGACTATGTTTTCTTATATTTAAGTACTATAAATTAGTCTTTTTATTGATGGTAAAATTTCAGAGGCACGAATCCTCTGTGTAGGTATCACCGTATGCTATCAAGCAGAGGTGTATAGGCAAGGTATTTCGGTTTGAAGGGCTCTGAAGCTAGTGTAATTACAGTGCGTTTTTTTTATTTTATAAAAGTGACGGAACGAGCAAACGTTCACCTGATGGTAAGTGTAACGTGGCAGACGTTACACTTACCATCAGGCATCATAACAAATGCTGTGTCACCAAGAAAATTACTGTGTGACACCACACTGCACCCGTCACCCTGAGCTCTTAAGTTCAGTTCTTAAGTCTCATATGCCCAGTGATTACGCTCTCAGTGCCCTTCAAACCGAAACACAGTAATGTTTGTCGACTACTGCTTCACGGCAGAATAACTGGCCCTGGGGTGGTACCTACCTAGACGGATTCCTGCGTAAACGCAACAAATAAAGTACAGTTTGTTCTATTGTTGACTGTCCTGTTATCGTTGTATGAGTTCAAGTGTAACTCCAATGATTCTTAAAATAAAAAGTGACAAGAAATTAATCAACACTTTGCAACGTTTTCAGCTCTTTCTCTACAGATTCGCTCTCTAGAAGCGAGTCAGCTAGCGCCTCTTCGGTGGAAACTACAGAAGAAAAGAGGGCGTAAGTATTACAATCATTATCATCATTTAAAAATAAATAATGTCAGCTCATCATAAGTCTACCTAAAGTAAAAAAAGTTAAGTTTCAGCCTATAAATGTCCCACTACTGAGCACAGGCCTCCTCTAATTTCTGAGAGGGTTATGGAGCTAGGAAGAATCCGCCACGCTGCTCCAATGCGGGTTGGCAGACTTCACATGTCTTCGAAATATTTTTAATTTCTCAGACATGCAGGTTTCCTCACAATGTTTTCCTTCACCGCCGAGCACATGGTAAATCAGCACTTAAAATTGCAATTAACAATTTTAGTGGTGCCGGCACCGGGAATCGAACCCAGGTCACTCGCGTACTATGAAATTAAAAGCGAGCGCCTAGCCCCTGAGCTACCTGCTGAACTGGATTCCCCTATAGACTGCCACAGAGCACAGCGTATAATAGATACGATATATTCTAGATTTGAAATAGATTATGTTGTCCTTTTAACCGATTTCCCACCACGGCGACAACTTCGGAATACTGTCGGGAGTTATCAGCTGCGGAGTCGATATTATAGTGCCACAAGTGTACGCGCAAACATAGGGGCACTCACTCGTTCCAACCTACCTGCGCCCGATGTAGCGTCCATGCGATAAAATCGGAGGTAGGCTATTATGTATACACGGGAATAATCACAACACAACCAGACACGAAAACCTGTAATCAGTGTTTTTGCACAAATATTGGCTTCGGCTGGGATTCGAACCCAAGACGTAGAAGTCAGGTTCTGTAGCCACTAGGCCACGCGGTCGTCAAGATAGGTTATAATAAGCGACGGGGTCGCAGCAACACGGTCTCAAATCATTTGCATATATCGACTTCATGTAGGATCGCGCAGGTTGTCGATACAACTACTGCGATGGGCGTAGATGCCTCATCTACGCATTGCACCCTGTTTGTCATATTCAATTTATCAACCAACCATCATATCATTAAAATAAGATTGATATCTCAATCTTATTTTATAAGCCTGATTTCCATTGGGTTTGTATTTAATTTTTTTTTTGTTTGTTATATTTTTGGCGGGTGACATACATACATAAGATCACGACTGTATCCCATAAGGGGTAGTCAGAGACTGGGCACTCACTGCAAAGCAGATGACTGCCACAATCCACGTTTCACCTAAACAATATAATGCACTTAGTGTGATAGGTGGTGAGCCCATCGCCACCATGCGCTGTTGGGTGCACAGAAATTAAATTAAATTAAACTGTATATATTAGTAGTTCGCAATTCAGAAACTTTCATAGCGCGATTGTGGCGACATTTTTTTCATAAATATAAAAAAATAGTACAGTCACAATAGTACAAAATGTGTTAGGCTCGACCGACACTGTTGTAAGTGAACTACATATTATATAAAATGTAGTAACCTAACATCTGTTGGCTGTGTCTGTAATAAATAAATATGTAAGTCGATTAAAGCCATTCACGCCACAACTAACGTTTGTTGCGTAACGCTTGGATCTCGTTCAGATTAGCATTACAAGAACAACCACTTCGGATCTTAGATGTGCTCTCATTAATTGGATGATAATCCTGTTACCTGTTGACGTCAACGACTTTTCCTTTGATCACTATCGTCATTTCAGCCTATCACTGAAGAACATAGGCTTTCCCCGTAGATTGTCACAAAAGTTTGGCGCTCTCTTTTGTATTGTATTTTTGTATTCTCCTAGCCGATTTCGACCACGGCGACAACTGCCGACTACTGTCGAGAACCATCAACTGCGCAGGAGATATTATAGTGCCACAAGTGTACGCGCAAACACAGAGGCAGTCACTCGTCCCAACCTACCCGCACCCGATGTAACGCTGATGCGATAAGATCGGAGGTAGGCTAGGATGCAGTGTCAGAAACACGGGGACAATCACAACACAACCAGACCCGAAAACCAACAATTTATGTTTCAGCACAAATGTTGGCTCCGGCTGGATTCGAACCCAGGACCCGCGGCTTAGAAGTCAGGTACTCTGACCACTAGGCCACGCGGTCGTGGCGCTCTCTTTTAAGGGGGATTTTGTCATAGTTACCACGCCGGACAGGTCTCCTGGTTAAAAACCATGAGAATACTTTTCCCATTGTCTGGGTTTTTATTTAGCATTAAATATTATATCGTATCTCCAGTGCGCGTCCATATCGCACGTGCACTCCATGCGCACACGACATGCTGAAGAAGCACACCAACATGGGCATCAAATGGATCTGTGGTGGCTACCAGCGAGCTCGACGAACCTTCAAGAGCGAGTGCATGATGCGATACAGAAACTGCCAGGATGGCACCAGTAAGTTAAAACTGTTGTAAGATCGAGCAGAGACCTTTCCTCTTTTCTTTATTTCAGTTAAATGTTCTTAGGTGCAACTTGAAAGCCGTGGTAGCGCAAGGTCCGAGCGCTCGCCTTTAATGTCATAGTACTAGATACGAGTATCGAAGTTTGATTACCGGTGCTGGCACCAGTAAAATTGTTCTGCAAGTGCTAAGCGGTCAGGATAAACATCGCGAGGTAAACTGAATGTCTGGGAAGTAAAACAATTTCCAGCAGCGTTGCGGACTCTACCCAGCTCCAAAACCCTCTAAAGGCGGTCGCCTGTGGTCAACAGTGGAACATTAATATGATTTTTACTTTTATAGCTCGAAGTAAGAGTATTTGCATATATTTTAGAAATCATATAAATGGGAAACTTTTTGAGATCTTACGGTAAATATAAAAACTACGTAATTTCCAGGGCTGCCTGTAATATCTTGCTGGTATAATTTACTGGTTGTAGAATTCCTATGCAGAAATCCGTCTGGGTAGGTACCACCCCATGCCAGTTATTCTGCCGTGAAGCAGTAAGTGTGCAAACATTACTGTGTTTCGGTTTGAAGGGCGCTGAGATCTAGTGTGATCACTAGTCATATGAGACTAAAGAAATGACGTCGCAGGGTGACGGGCGCAGTGTGGTGCCACACAGAAATGTTCTAGGTGACACAGATTTTGTTATAGGCAAACGTTGCACTTACCATCTGGTGAACATTTTGCTCGTTTCGTCACTTAATCCATTAAAAAAACAATCTGCGATCTTCGAGCCAGAGTAAATATATATTAAGTTACATACAGACAGAGAAGGCAAAGCTATTTTTTTCGTGTAGATCCTGTGAGCCGTGTGGTGGCGGCTCATTAAAAGAATACTACTCGGACCACTCCATCTCATCCAATGGATCTCGTAAAAGGCGAGTAAGGAATTAAACTGCACTGTGCACCCAACAGCGCATGGTGGCGATGGGCTCACCACCTATCACACCAAGTGCATTATATTGTTTTGGTGAAACGTAGATTGTGGCAGTCATCTGTTTTTGCAGTGAGTGCCCAGTCTCTGACTACCCCTTATGGGATACAGGCGTGATCTTATGTATGTATGTATGTAGATCCTGTGCTGCCGTCTGTAGTGATCAATCTTTGGTGTATGATTAGTGCTCAAGATTTAGTGTTACATCTTTGTTAAAATTCGTGGGACATTCTTATCAAAAGTAATATTTTTGTGTCATAGTGTATTTTACATCCGAACGATCGATTCAGGCTGTATCGGCTGGTTACGGTTCATTATCTCGGTCTTTCCGCGTAACAGGTAACCGGATACCTTTACCGAGGTTCGAATCGGTCGGGAGGAATTCACTGTCATTAGCGTAGATTTCAGATGAAAAGGTTTGCAAGGAAAAAATGTAGTACTCGTAATATTTAATTTCTATTGTTAGCAATTTTTTGGCAATTTCTTCGATAATATCGGTTACAGTTATTTTTTTAATAAAAAACGAAGCCCCACAATAGGGTTTCTAGGCCCGAGTCGTTCCGAGTGGGCTACGCCCGCTCTGGATGTGACCAGCGGGACTGCTGGGGGGAGCAGTGCGCTGCCCTCAGCAGCCGCGGGGGAAGAGGAGTGTAGGTGTTGTGTTGCCACTCTCCTTGTCCTCCGCCACTTTGGAGGGCCTCACCGAAGATGCGGCGGTGGTGAGGACGCGGGTGGCGAGGAGTGTAGGTGTGGCGTTGCCTCTCTTTCTATCCTCTGCGGCCGAAATGTGGTCGGCGGCGAAGACACAGGCCATTATCAGTGCCAGAGCCGGGAAGACTGGTGGTTACGAGAGTAAGTTGCCTGACCCCGTGACATAACCCGACTATGCGTAAGGGATTTTCTCCATGTAAAAAAAGTGTATATTTGATATACGTAGTCTGCAAACCCGCAATAGAGAAGCGTGGCTTCAAAACCCTCTCAGAATGGAGAGGAGGCCGATGCTGACAGTGTGCTGACTGATCGGGACGGATAGAGGCTATATATTTCAGATGGTTATGCTACCGTATGTGGACGTTTGGTCTGAATGTTACTGAGAGCTAGTGTAATTACTGGCCATATAAAACTTAAGAACTGATGTCTCAAGGACACGAGTGCAGTGTTGCGCCGACCAGAAACGTTCTGGGTAACTCAGCGTTTGTTATGGGCAGACGTGGCACTTACCATTAGGTGAACGTTTTGCTCGTCGTTTGATATTTTTAGTGAATAAACTTTACATTAAGGTTATTTTTTTATATTGCAGTGTTTACTAAAATGTCAGATCATCGATGCAAGAACGACACGTATCATGGCCGCCACTGGTTTTATATCTACAAAGTTTAGCTCGTTAATATTAAGATATCAAACATGTAATAATTTCTTTTCTTGATAAACCTTACAAATACGAAAATTATGAAAATACAAGGAAAATGGAGAAAGAAAAGCCGCTGACGTACGGGAAATTCTTTAATTACACCTGCCCGAATAGCATAGAAAAAAAAAAAACCCCAAGTAGGATTTTCTCCTGTATCGTGGGTGCGTTTTACAAACATACATTTCACACACCACAACCAGACCCGAAAAGCAACAAATTGTGTTTTTGCACAAATGTTGCCTCCGGCTGGGAATCGAACCCAGGACCGGTGGCGCAGAAGTCAGCTACGCTAACCACTACGCCACGCGGTCGACATAATGTCCGCCCATTGTTACCTTAGAATCTAAGGGTTTAACAATAAAGAGTAAAAAAGCAAATCAATAACCACAAAAAGCTGATGCCCTTAACAAAGCTCTACGTTTGGCTATTGTATGTCGCGGGTCTTGCCAAAGATCATTAAGGATTACTCAGAATATGATAACGTAAACGAGCGATAATATCATCATCGTCATCGCCACTTCAGCCTATCACTAGTCCACTGCTGAGCATAGGCCTCCCCCATAATTTGCTACAAAAGTTAGAAGCTCTCGCTTTGGGGAAATATTGGCATAGTGGCCACGCTTGGCAGGCGGGTTGACAACAGTAGTTTATAAACCGCATGTTCCAGGAAGTTGCTACCCATCTCCTGTTGTTAATATTTCCTCTGTCGACTTTTATGGCACCCACGGGATGAGATGGGGTGGTAGATTCTCTTAAGCCGCCACCACACGACTAAACAACAATCAATGAACGACACGTTAGGTAGAGACGCTGAGTATAGACAATTTATAAAACAGTATCACACAAGAAAGAAATACAGAGAATATAAAATTAAATTATACCGAAAGGTAATGCGTTGGAAGTGATGCGATAAATAAAACATGCCTAGTTCAAATCGGGGAGCGATCAATTTACCGCACGCGGACCGCAGAGAATACTAAAACATTATTAGGAAAACACATTAGCACGGAATATTGTCTGTATGTTACATCCAATTATTTACTATATTATATCACTAATGGTTCTACCGACTGTTCTAAACTTTTTACTTTATTTTTTTTTTTATTGTACAAAGTGACGAAACGAGCAAAACGTTCACCTGATGGTAAGTGCAACGTCTGCCCAAAACAAATGCTGTGTCACCCAGAATATTTCTGTGTGACACCGCACTGCGCCCGTCACCCTGAGACATCAGTTCTTAAGTCTCCAATGCCCAGTGATTACGCTAGCTCACAGTGCCCTTCAAACCGAAACACAGTAATGTTTGCACACTACTGCTTCACCGCAGAATAACTGGCCCTGGGGTGGTACCTACCTAGACGGATTCCTGCATAGGAATCCTACCACCAGTAAAAAACTTATATACACTTGTATATATACTTATATAAAACCTATATTGACTCGTTTCAAACAGTTCCAATTTTTTGTTGTCGGCTCGGCGGGCGCAGTGGCTAAGCTCTTGGTTTCTGCGCCACGGGTCGCGGGCTCGAATCCCGTACGGGCCTAATATTTGCATGAAAACTATCTGTAGAGTTGTCCCGGGGCAACTCAGGGTGTTTGTGCTTGTGGAATTTATATCTATAAAACGCACCCACGACACAGGAGAAATCGTGCTGTGGGGCATTGTTAATAAAAGGTAGTGAATTTCGGGCCTATTTTCTACCACAACGATAACTTCCAAATACGACAGTGAAGGTCGACGGATATTTACTGGGCATGAGATATTATATTGTCAAAATTGTACGCGCATCTGATGTAACGCTCATGCGGTAAATCATACAACATAACCAGACTCGAATTAAAAATTTATGATTTCGCATAGAGTTGAACCCCAGAACCCGCGACGTAGCAGTAAGGTACTCTTATCACTAGGCAACGGTAGGTAGTGAAACTGTTAAGTATAAAGTATTTATGGCAACTGTCTTAGGCTTTCTGCTGATCCCAATCATATACGAGTTGTTAGGTATAACATTTTAAATTGAATTTTCCAGTCACTGCGCTCAGTCAGATGCTCTCGAAGCATAATAAACTGTCGATACTTAACATCAAAACTCAAAATATACGAATAATAAAATTAAAAAAAAACACAACACTTTGAGTTTCACATCATGTCAAATTGAATTCATGCCTCAACAAATCGTAGTTAATGGAATCAGTCGTTACTTTGCGAAAATTCGTTATAATCAAGGGAAATAACTTAATTTGCTAAGACCCGCATGTAAAATGTGGAATGATGTATATTACCTACTTTTTGAAGAGCACCGCCTGCCCCCCCTCCCCTCACAATAGTTTGCACAAGCAAACTAACACTGCACCATATACACACTAACACTCCACCACTCCAACACTACCTCTAGGTAATAAACACCACTGAAGTCGAGACCACGACACGTGGCATATCAATGTTATTGACTCTAGAACAGACAGCCGCTCAGCCTGTCAATTGTCATTTAGGGATTTAGAAGCTGTCACCAGTCAAAAGGTTGCGCTTGCGTTTATTGTGGGTGAAAAGAATTTCATTAAAAGAATACTACCACTCCATCTCATCCAATGGATCTCGTAAAAGGCGAGTAATGGAATTCTAACTGCACTGTGCACCCAACAGCGCATGGTGGCGATGGGCTCACCACCTATCATACCTAGTGCATTATAATGTTTTGGTGAAACGTGGATTGTGGCAATCATCTGTCTTTGCAGTGAGTGCCCAGTCTCTGACTACCCCTTATGGGATAAAGTCGTGATCTTATGTATGTATGTATGATTGGTCTTTACTGAATGCTCCAAGGAAGTCATCAGGCCAATAGGTGACATAAAGATATAATCGTCGGTTATCAAGGCCACATTTATTTATTGTTGATTGCGTGGAAACAGATGTTCTTTCACACAATACTTATTGGTGATGGTGGAGGGTATCTGGTTGCGATTCCCGGTGGCGGTGTTATTTTGCCTGTGTGCGCTACTATGGGAGGGCGAGCGGCGCTCTTCAAAAACTAGGTAATATAAAACATTCTTTATTTTGCTCTTAGCAAATTAACTTATTTCCCTTCATCTACAAATTATGGACTGAGTTCTTACTAAATACTGCAATAATAATATTAAGTTCAAAGTCGCTCAGCGAGCTATGCACAGATTTGTGCTCTGTGTCGGTCTATGCGAGATAGAACCTGTTACGATGCTATCGATATGGTAGGATTCCTATGCAGATATCCGTCTAGGTAAGTGCCGTGAAACAATAGTGTGCAAATATTACTGTGTTTCGTTCTGAAGGACACTGTGAGCTAGTGTAAACACTGGTAATAAGAGGTTTAAGAACTGATATCTCAGGGTGACGGGCCCAATGTGGTGTCCCACAGAAATGTTCTAGGAGACACAGCAATTTTTATGGGCAAACGTTGCACTTACCATCACGTTACCATAACGTTTCTCTCGTCTTATCACTTTATCCAATAAAAAAATAATTAGCAATATGAAGTGGCAATGAGACGACCACATAGCTAGTAGAACCGATAACCGTTGAGGAAGAAAGGTTATCGAGTAATGATTTTGTATTTACGCGAATACTACACATTTGATAGTAGGAAGACTCAGGACCTCACGTGACCATGCGTTCTGTAAATCGCTCGAAACGTCGCGTTATAAATGGTTAAATTAAAGGCAACAAATCTGTAAGATTTAGTTTTATTTAAAGGTTCTCGAGTAGCAACCTCATACCGGCAATCGCTATGTAGGGCAAACCACTAGATGGAGCGACGACCTGTGCGATTGTGCAGGAAGTCGATAGATGCTCTGTGTTGGAAATGATGATGATGACACATACTTTAATGTGCAAGTATGATATTATTGTAAGTGTAGTATGATTTGTCTTCAATATTCTTTTGTTCTTCCTAAAATAAATATTATGAATTATCATCAACACTATGATCAATAAGCATAATGGATTCAATAACTTTACCTCCTTTTCTCCCTTTTTTCTTTAATGGCACCATTTTAAAAAGATTTCCTATTGTTAAGGATCTTGGCTTACGTATCGATGCCACCCTAAGCTGGAAACGCCAAGTGACGAATGTGAACCAGAAAGTCACCAGTATCCTACGAGAACTTTATCGCCTGCAAAACTTCATCGTCCAGGGCCAAAGCTATGCTTGGCAGACCTTGGTTTTCCTCCAATCGATTATAATAACGTGTGCTTTTTGACGTAAATAAATATTTTGATCTCCTCAAGAAATATGATCGTCAGATTCATTTTTATTTTTTTAAAGTATGACCATATGTATACTTATCGGTCTCAATTTAAGTGGCTTCCCATTCGTCAACGCCGAAGATTGCGTGCACTTACTACAGTATCTTTTTCTTACTTTTTTTTACTGTATTCTGACTTCTCCGACTCCCCTTACCACTTAATTCCTCACTTCAGTATCTTTACTCTGGTCGTGTTAGTGACCTTCGTTCATCCAACAACCTTTTAGCGGATCAGTTATTATCATATCTGCCGGTTGGATAGTGAGTCTACTTGAATCCCAGCTGAAGCCAATATTTGTGTAACACACAGATTATTGGTTTTCGGGTCTCAATTTGTTGTGATTGTTGCCGTGTCCGTCACTGCATCCTAGCATACCTCCGATCTTATTGCACTAGCGTTACATCGGGCGCACGTACATACAATTGTTCCTGTCTCGTCTGTGTTTGCGCGTACACTGAATATAATATCTCCTGCGCAACTGGCAGCTTCCGATATTCAGAAGTTGTGGCCGTGATCAAAAATCAGAAAGTCTCCTCGCTTATTCTCGAAAATTTATATTTAAAAACTAAACGCTGTTAACTTTTGATTTGGACCAATATTGCCTTGACTAAAACACAAAAACTTAATTCCATAATTCTGTAGGCAAGGTATTCGGCTGAGTTGCGTAGCAGCTATGAATTTAAAAAAAAAGTAGTGTCCTAGCAGCAAAAAAAAAAGATCTAAAATCCCAAAAGTTAAAGCCAAAATGAATTCCAGTACAGACAAAAACGAAATGCTGAAACTCCAAAGCCAGGCATCAGAATTTACGAGGTTCGTGATACAATATTGAAAACTGTAAAAAGTAAAGAACGGAGTAACGCTCGGAGCATTTCGTAAATTCATAAAACTGAAATATCGATAAACGCATACGTTAACTGGATTTACGATTTCTGTTCAGAAATATCAGAAGTGGAATAAAATGAAATGATTGCTTATGTGGTAGAGTTCGGCCATGGTGCAATCGTTAACCGTCCAGATAATCGTTTTCATTGCTGTTGGTAAGTTAACTTTTTTTTTTTAATTTTTTATTTCATAATAGTGACGGAACGAGCAAAACGTAAAGCTGATGGTAAGTGCAACGTCTGCCCATAACAAATGCTGTGTCACCCAGAAAATTACTGTGTGACACCACACTGCGCCCGTCACCCTGAGACAACAGTTCTTAAGTCTCATATGCTCAGTGATTACGCTAGCTCACAGTGGAGCTTCATACCGAAACACAGTAATGTTTGCACACTACTGCTTCACCGCAGAATAACTGGCCCCGGGGTGGTACCTACCTAGATGGATTCCACCATAGGGATCCCCACAAATTGTTATCTGGCCAGTGCCAGATACAAATTGTAACAGATTATGAAGCAATTATTTAAGAGTTCCTTATTAAACTGGGCCGTGATGTGAGAAATTTTTTCATTTGTTTCTAATATAAATACTTTCAGCGGACATAGCAACTTCGCTCATAGACGATTTAAAAAACAAGACATTAAAAGATGTCAGTAATCATGTGACGAAGCTGGAAACTAGGCGGAAATCCAAAACACGGAAGGACAGATCTACATCGTCTTCTTCTGGTGAAAAAGGAAGTGAGTAATGTGGGTTTTCTACAGGTTAAATTTCGGAAAACGGGTACAGGATCTTCATTCGTTGATTCATTTTGGCATCGAAGGACTAGACGCATAGATGAATTTTATCGAATACTCCGGCGATTATTTTTACAGGAGATTATCACGCTGATATATTAAGGGTAACAGTAATTATGCATTTTGTTATTGGAAGAAGTGATAAAACGAGCAAAACTTTCACCTGATGTCAAGTGCAGCGCCTGCCCATAGCAAAGGCAGCGTCACCCGGAGCATTCCTCTGTGACACCACACTGCGCCCATGACCCTGAGACATCAGTTCTTAATCTCATATGCCCAGTGATTACACTAGCTTGCAGTGCCCTTCAAACCGAAACACAGTAATGTTTGCACACTACTGCTTTACGGCAGAAAAACTGGCCCTTGTGTGGTACGTACCTAGACGGATTCCAGCATAGGAATCCTACCACCAGTAAATCGTCTAGGTGACCTTGTACACTGCTTAAAATCATCTGTTTGATATAATATTATATTAATAGACATCAAAGTCGTTTGACTGATCACGATGAAAGTTGGCACATATATGTCTTTCTTCTTGGCGAAGGTTTTTATGCTATCCATTTTGTTACTAGTCACTTAATGCAACTGCAGCATATCAGCTTCTATACCGTTCAAACGGATCATCCATTTTTATATATGCAGAGGTAAATAAGTATACACAAGCAGGACAACGTCTGTCGGGTTTTATTAGTATGCTATAATAAAAAAAAGGAATGTTCTAAATGGACCAAGGGTGCTGGAAAACGCTCAAAATTTCGGTAACAGGTGAAATTTGTAAAACTATTTGCTACTTCTATGTTTTGTGTTGTTTTTGTTACTGGGCTTCTTTTACAAGAATATTTTTAAACTGTGTCAAAATCTCTGTTTATAATTTCAGAGAGCTCAAGTGAGAAGACTGTGGAAAGTTTAGATTTATCCTCCTCCGAAGATTTGTCTTCTGATTCGGCTGAAGTTAAGAAAAATCGTTACAAGCCGAAGTCGAGCCTTGAGAGAACGGGATGGTAAAAGTATTTGTTTCTTTAAATTATAATTTCAATTAAAAGATGTGAGACGGAGGGTATCAAGGCACAACAAACATAACATGTTACGTCTCTACACGTAATTCTTTTCACCTTGGTTTCTGCAGATTGCAGGAAAGATAATGACATTGGAACAATAACTGCGATCTTTCTACTGTGATCATTGAATATCTTGTTGTGCCAAATTACGCTGATATGAGAGTTTGCACAAGATCTGTATTTATGCATATTTAGTGTTGTATGCATTTGCATGTAGACGCACATACATACATACATAAGATCACGACTGTATCCCATAAGGGGTAGTCAGAGACTGGGCACTCACTGCAAAAACAGATGACTGCCACAATCCACGTTTCACCAAAACAATATAATGCACTTGGTGTGATAGGTGGTGAGCCCATCGCCACCATGCGCTGTTGGGTGCACAGTGCAGTTGAATTCCTTACTCGCCTTTTACGAGATCCATTGGATGAGATGGAGTGGTTGTATTCTTTTAACGAGCCGCCACCACACCAGATGCACAAAAACTATCAAATAACCATACATATATTTTGTTGTCGAGCATAGTGCAACCCGAACCTCAAACGCCAAATGCTAACCAGGCTGGTCTCTACCTGCGGTGGTTATGCTATTGGACCTGCTTTTCTCTTCGCGTGGCGAGGATTTTTGACACTCAATCGATGATACAGTCGTTCTATAATTTTTCTAATTTGTAATATTAAATATAATTAAAATATAAATTACGGGGGACGGGCGCAGTGTGGTGTCACACAGAAATGTTCTGGGTAATACAGCATTTGTTATGGACAGACGTTGCACTTACTATATTGTAAATGTTTGGTCGTTTCGTCACTTTATCAATTAAAAAAAAATCTAATATAGTCGTTCTAAATCAATAAATACCCACTCTCTACTCATTCTATCATTATTTAGCATTTTTCGATTCTGGTTAGAAAAATGCCTAGCAAATGAAAAAGGGTCATGAGGTGTGTATAACATTGATAAACCTTGGTCACGTGTATTTAATTTTAAAATTGCTAAGTTTTCTGAAGACATTTAAAAAAAAAACGAAACGTTTCTTCAAAACTAATCTCTGAAATTACAATAACTAAATAGGAGGAAATGGCATCGCAAATGTCCCCAGTGTCCAGAAGACATGGTAAAAAAATGGCGTGACCCCAGTATAAGTTGGATTTGCGGCGCCTACCAGCGAGCGCGGCGCACTTTCAAGAGCGAATGCATGATGCATTACAGGAACTGTCAGGACGGCACAAGTAAATCGGTGGTTTTCATTTAATTCCTTGATAAATAACTACTCATCTTCGAGGTAAGCAGTCCCCACACAAGAAGGTAGATACCGTCACATCTATATTTAAGAGTACATATTGTATTCACTGAGCAACATAAAAGCGAGTGGTATCTGCTAAACCGATATATGCTTCACTACATGGGTTACCACCACCGTACTCACCGTTTAATAGGTGACCATACATTATTTAATGGTGGTCAAGCAATGAACTTTGGTTCACTTATGAAAATGGATTTAAGCGAAGTAACGCCTGATTCTATTAACTGATGATGATGTTCTCCTAGCCGATTTCGACCACGGCGACATCTTCCGACTACTGTCGAGAGCCATCAACTGCTCAGGAGATATTATAGTGCCACCAGTGTACGCGCAAACACAGAGGCACTCACCCGTCCCAACCTACCCGCGCCCGATGTAACGCTGATGCGATAAGATCGGAGGTAGGCTAGGATGCAGTGTCAGAAACACGGGGACAATCACAACATAACCAGACCCGAAAACCAACAATTTATGTTATAGCACAAATGTTGGCTCCGGCTGGGATTCGAACCCAGGACCCGCGGCTTAGAAGTCAGGTACTCTGACCACTGAGCCACGCGGTCGTCTTATATTAACTATATTAAACACGACTGTGTTTCGGTTAAAAGGGCCCTATAGCTGGTGTAATTCTCGGTCATTTGGGACTTAAGAATTGATATCTCGGGGTGACGAGCGCAGTGTGGTGACACAAAAATATCTTGGGTGATATAGTTTTTGTTACGGGCAGACGTTGCACTATCAGGTAAATAATTTGCTAGACTATCCATCTGCTGACGGCTGACCATTCCTCTACTATTTGTCTTCAGTGTTTGTGGAGATCTACAAAGGTCGCTGTAACAATGATGGAAAAGACGACCCGCAGCCGCACGGCGACCATTTCTTCTACGAGTATAAAGTCGCGTTGACAGACGACTCAAGTGCAGAGACTGATGATACGTCATCGGCGCACGCAAGCACGACGGAGGACAGTGATTAGAGATTTCGTAAAAATAAACGCGTAGCCTTTCAGACAAGTGTTTTACTTACTGCTAGCTCTACTAGTGACGTTCACGTGAACTTTTGAATTCGTTTAGACAGGTATATCAGGAATAATATCAGGATTTCGTCAAGATTTCTTCAGTGTTAGGTCGTGAAAAGGTAACAAACAGACAGGGGGACAGAGACAGTTATTTTCAAATTAATATTAATTCAGATTAATAAAAAAAAGTAAAGTTTCAGCCTATAAATGTCCCACTGCTGAGCCCAGGACTCCTCTCATTTCTGAGACGGTTTTGGAGCTAGGAAGAATCCGCCACGCTGCCCCAATGCAGGTTGGCACACTGCAGATGTCTTCGAAATATTTTTTATTTCTCTGACATCCAGGTTTCCTCACGATGTTTTCCTTCACCGCCGAGCACGTGGTAAATTTAAAGCGAGTGCCTAGCCCCTGAGCTAACACTAATAGAAATAAATATTTTATTACCAATTACTTTCCTTTTTACTTTACCACTATAAATTAAAATTTTGGGTAAATATTTCAAAATTACATTATAAAGACAATATTCCACATTGTACAAGTAAGGATTTCTAAATCAAAGGAGTGTTCTTAATTGTTAAAAGGTACATACATTCAGTATACCGCCTTTTATCTTGCACTGCTATAAATCCACAACTCGTCACAAGACCATTAATCGTATGGAAGTAAGTAATTTGTCATAGACGGACAGACAGACAGACGGTTACAATACGACGTTAAGTGCGCATTGGATGTAGCTCAGAAAACTGCGTTCCATTCCGCCATTGTTACGAGAGAGTACAGTTCATTTTGCTCTGTGCTTACATTCTGTTACGTTTGTAAAGCGAAAAATGAAGACAAAATTATCTTTCTCCATGACCGTGAACTTTAGGACGCTGAAATAAAGGTGATCTTCGCTTAACCGGGTTTGAAGAGCGGGGTAAAGAGGCAAATGCGGTAGTAATGTTCCCGTTGAAAGAGTTTACGACTCCATCGCTGCATTACTTTGTTTTCACATCGACGTACGAGGGGTGATCCAAAAGTAATGATAATCAGTTATTTCTAGTGCACACAAAAATACAAAAAAATTTCAGTCACTTACTCAGTTAACCACTAGTTCAGGGAAAAAAAATCATATAAATAGGCCACGATTCCCGGGAGCTACATTCATTTGAATACGGACTGTCAAGGAGTGAACATCAAAATGGAAAAACACGAAATCAGAGCTGTCATTAAATACCTCTGCTTGAAAAAAATGTCTACCAAAGACATACACAGCGACTTGGTGGAAACATTAGGGGACTCTTCTCCTCCATATTCCACAGTTGCACGCTGGGCTAAGGAGTTTAAGTTGGGAAGAACATCGACGGAAGACGAACACCGCGAAGGACGCCCATCGACGTCCCTCACTGAAGAAAATGTGAAAAAAGTTGAAGAAGTTGTATTGGAAGATCGAAGAGTGACTATCAGGCATGTAGCTGAGGTCACAGGGATCTCATATGGCAGCATTCAAAGAATCCTTGCGAACGAATTGCATATGAGAAAGGTCTCCGCGCGTTGGGTACCGAAAATGTTAAACGACGAGCAAAAGAAGAAACGAGTCGACATGTCAAGAGCAAATCTCGAAAAGTTCCAGGCAGACAAGGATAATTTTTTGTCACGTTTTGTGACCATGGACGAGACCTGGATCCACCATTTTGATCCTGAAACAAAACAACAATCGATGACATGGAAACGATCCGATGAACCGACGCCGAAGAAATTCAAAGTGTCAAGCTCAGCAGGGAAGGTTATGGCGTCTGTTTTTTGGGACGCTGAAGGAATAATCATGGTGGACTACTTGGAAAAGGGGGCCACTATTACAGGCTCCTACTATGCAGAACAAATAAGAAGATTGCGGGAGGCTATTAAGGAGAAAAGGCGAGGCAAACTGCGGGCTGGAGTGCTGTTCCATCAAGACAACGCACCGGTTCACAAAGCTGCAATTGCCATGGCTGCCATTCAGGAAGCGGGCTTTGAGCTGGTGGAACACCCCCCCTATTCACCAGATCTAGCCCCCAGCGACTTCTATCTCTTTCCACGACTCAAGGAACACCTCCGAGGCAAGAAATTTGACGATGATAGCGACGTGATGGCCGCGGTTGAGGACTTTTTTGAGAGTCAAGATAAAGATTTTTTTTCTAAGGGAATTTTAGGATTAGAAAAGAGATGGACTAAATGTATAGACTTGCTAGGAGACTATGTTGAGAAATAAATTTATTTATTTATTTTATTCATTGTGTTTATTATTGATTATCATTACTTTTGGATCACCCCTCGTACCGTTTGTTAAAATGTTTTGACACGTTGAACGCGTAGAGATAATCATGTTTGAATGTGAAAATGTTTTAGGTACGCACATGACGCGGAGATAGCGGGAGGGCTGTTAAGTAATTAATATTGGGAGTGTTTGAACAATTCGCTGTTGTCACATATTTGTAAAAATAAAACGAGAATAGATTAATAAGACATAAATATATTTTTATATAAAACTACTTTTTACGGATTTTATCGCGTATAATTTATAACTATTTTTAACCCGACGTTTCGGGCGCTTTACAGCACCCATGGTCACGGGGGGACTGAGGTGACAGTTGTCCCGATGTCATAGTTAACCCGGAGTACCTTCAGCTTTTAATTATTACTTTTTAGTCCGATCTACGCAGAAAGAGCTTACTGTGTCTTGAAGCCTTGCAGTGGTATGCTTGGTTTTTGATTTAATTTTATTAATAATAGGATCCCAAGCCGGTGGTAATCCTCTTCTTTCAGCACCTCTTGGATTCCATTATCGGAATTTCACCACAATTATATGGGGCTATCCTTACGATACTACCTTTTCTAATAAAATAAGAATTATCAATTCAGTTCATTTCATCAAAAAAGTTATGCCTGAACACACATAAACGTTTACTGGCGATATGTTTTCTGTGCATAAATCCGTCTAGGTATGCCTCCACATGGCCAGTTATTCTGCCGTGAAGTTTGTAGATACATTGTTTTTTTTTTTATTTTTTATTGGATAAAGTGACGGCACGAGTGAAAAGTTCACCTGATGGTAAGTGCAACGTCTGCCCATAACAAATGCTGTGTCACCCAGATCATTTCTGTATGGCACCTCACTCATCAGATCAGGCATCAGTTCTTAAGTCACATATGCCTGGTGATTACATTAGCTGTCAGTGCCCTTCAGACAGTAATGTTTGCACTACTCCTTACGACAGAATAACTGGCCTAGGGTGGTTACCTAACTAGACGGAATCCTGCATAGGAATCCTACCACCAGTGCTCATCAATCCGCATTTCAAACGTGGTGACTTAGACTACGCATCCGTTCTTGGAAAGACTGTGCACTTTCTGGGATTTTGTTGTTAAAACGTATACATTGCCCCATAAAAGAGACACTGACTCTGTGAAGTCGAGTAACTGGCATTATTAATTTGTGATTGTTCCTGGTCATTTAAATGAAACTAATTTTACGGATTTTATCCGTAACTGACTGAGGTGACAGATGTCCTGATGTCGTAGTTACCCCAGGTTAACTATGACATCAGGACATCTGCCACCTCAGTCCTCCCGTGACGATGGGTGCTGTAAAGCACTCGAAACGTCGGGTTATAAATAGTAAAATAAAAAAAATTAAACGCGACAAAATCCGTAAAATTAGTTAAAATTAGTAGTGTTCGCGTAAATATAAGAAATCATTATTGTTCCTGGTATTTACATTATGAAAATCACTTTTTTTTTTCATAAAACATAAATTATTATTTCAGTATGCAGTGTACAGGATATGATGCAGCTTAGACTTTATAATTGTCGTCTATACAGTGTGATTGTGCTCTCCTTCCCAGAAAAGTTAGGGTGTGATAGGTGGGTGTAATAAAAACTATACACGGTATTATTAATTGACTATCTTTGGCTTTACTAGAGTCCCGAACATATAACAAACTACATAAACCTAAGATATATTACCCTGCCGCGGCAATAAATAAAACTGGTGGTAGGATTCCTATGCAGGAATCCGTCTAGGTAGGTCAGCCACCCCAGGGCCAGTTGTTCTGCCGTGAAGCAGTAGTGTGCAAACATTACTGTGTTTCGGTTTGAAGGGCACTGAGAGCTAGCGTAATTACTGGGCATATGAGACTTAAGAACTGATGTCTCAGGGCGACGGGCGCAGTGTGGTGTCACACAGTAATTTTCTGGGTGACACAGCATTTGTTATGGGCAGACGTTACACTTACCATCAGGTGAACGTTTTGCTCGTTCCGTCACTTTTATGAAATAAAAAAAAAAAAACTAAAAATAAGTAAAATAAACATGCCACTGGCTTCTATTTCACCTACCTGTCACACCCTTCTTTTTCTGAGAAGGAGTGAAGGGAAACTCTGTATATTAACAAGTGAAGAGAACTTTGTATCCCTTTTTAAGCATATTGCGTGCACAGATTGCGAGAATAAGCATTGTTAAAGATTATATGGCGAAGGAGCGCAGAAAGCTAAAATTTGTAAGCTAATCAGTTTCACCAATTTAACGTTCAAACTTCATGAATCACGAATCGAATTTCTACCACTGGGCGACTTCTAGTTTCATCATCATCATCATCATTTCAGCCTTTCACTAGTCTACTGCTCCCCCATAGATTACCACAAAAGTTTGTAGTTCTCATTTTGAGGGATTTTGCCAAAGTTGCCACGCTCAGCAAGCGAGTTGGTAACCGCAGTTTATTTATTCAGATGTTCCAAGAAGATGCTGCTGCCCATCTTCTGATTTAAATTTTCCCTCTGTCGACTTTTACGTCACCAACGGGATAAGATGGTGTGGTAGATTCTTTTAAGCCGCTACCACACGGGAACCGCTACTTTAAATAAAAATAAATAAAATTGAAGTGTCCGTTTACAACACCCACAGGATGAAGAGCGGTAGCTTCTGCAGCGCAAAGATTTATGTAAACTACTCAGAGGCAACTACGTAATTAATACTGAATATTTTGATGGTGGTAGGATTCCTATGCAGGAATTCGTCTAGGTACGTACCACCGCACGGTCAGTTATTCTGCCTCGAAGCAGTAGTGCGCAAGCATTACTGTGTTTCGGTCTGAAGAGCACTGAGGGCTAGTGCAATTACTGGGCAAATGTGACTTAAAAACAGATGTCTCAAGGGGACGGGCGCAGTGCGGTGGCATACAGAAATATTGTGGGTGACACAGCATTTGTTATGGGCAGACGTGGCACTTACCATCAGATGAACTTTTTACTCGTGTAGTAAGTAGAGCGACAAACGCTGATACAGTACAGTGCAATACATACAACACAAACATCAAAACGCACAAGAAATGCCTTCTCATATCCTGAAAGTCTTTAAAGCCCATAATAACAATACATACACAGAAAAAAACGTCTTGAAAAAGCTGTTAGCGTTCAATCTTTTCGGCGGAAGGTTCAAAGCAGGGAATAATATGAGGAAAGTAGGGGTGTGGTTACATTTACTTTTCAAAGGCGAGAGCGGTAGCGGTTTCAAATAGATAAATAAAAATAATAATTAAAAGCTGAAGGTACCCCGGGTTAACTATGACATCGGGACATCTGTCACCTCAGTCCTCCCGTGACCGTGGGTGCTGTAAAGCGCTCGAAACGTCGGGTTATAAATAGTTTAACCCTTATTCAAATATAGGGAAATTATTTCCCACCCGACAACGTTATACATATCAGTATTTTATTCCTAAACGTTAACCGATACAACCAATTATTTTAACGCATCAAAAACTACATTATATTTCTTTTTATACAATGGCAACACTTTTTTCCGAACGTCATAAGCCTTACGTCAATGTCAATTCAAATACAAAGGTCGGTATTTTTTGTCGGTTTTGGCGCAAAATTAAAATACTTGTGAAGTGTTTTTCCTCTGACGAGCAGAAAAATTCCTGTAAGTAGATAATAGTATTTTTTTCTATTAGTAGACTATATTCCTCATATATTTACATAATAAAGAGCGTAAGAAACTAAATCGTAAGGTAATTCTGTACGTTTAAATTAGGTGGGAAGTATTTTCCCTATCTCCGTCTTGGTTTTTACTATGTGGGAAAATAGTTCCCTATATCCCGTTTGTAATCTTTGTTAAATCAATATATACAAAAAAATCATTCTGTCTTTTTCTATAAAAAATTGTTGGTGTTGTTTAAGGTACACACGAGTTTTAAAATGTCGCAAAGTAAAAAGAGAAAAACATTTAATGTTGCAGAAACGCAAGAACTGCAAAAAATTATTGATAGCTTATCAGACTTATCTGACATTGACACAGACTCTGATGACGAGGTAAATAGCTCCTCACCTTTTTACTTAAAAGATTTCGAAAATAAGTCGGACACACATGACGTAATTGCGAAGCGATTAGATCAGCTATTTGGAATACCGGATATAGAAGATGGAACCATTAATCTAAATAAACCCACCGAGTCGAGTTCACTCCTGCACATATTGGAAGAAAAAAGTGAGTCGGTGTTTCGAGTTCTATCTCCTGTACCAAGTACATCAGCTCAAATAGATTTACCTGCCTCAGAATTATCAACATCGCCTATTGGATCAGAACCAACGTCTTCTGTGCACACTGAAATATTAATACCTGTCTCTGTACCCACTCAATCAACATTATCTTCTGTAAAAATATTATCATGTGTAAGTTTACCATATCGATTCTCTGCATGTCCATCCGATTCACAATCATCTGCACATATAGCACCTAGCAGCTCAAAAATAATGAAAGTTTCTTCAAAACTACCTACGAAGTTGCCAAAATGTACCCAATCATCGTCGTTAACAACCCTGACGTCATCTGTAAACCTGACTCAAGTGAGCAGTTCTTCAAATGAAGTAGCACCACCTGGATCAAAGTCTGCTGCATCTAGTTTACCTACATCTCACATCAATTCATCCGCTCTTTTGTCTACGCTTACCGAATCCGATTTACTGTTGATTCAATCCCCCATGCATCCCATAACTTCCAGCAATGCTTCAGCAATAGAATTTATACCTGAGTTGAATGATTTACATACAAAAAGTTCAGGTGTAGATACGTCAGGAACATCCCATACGCACGTATTTACTATTCCTGGTTCCGACTGCATGCCACGTACTAGACCTTTAATACCTTCTAACAGACCAAGAAAATTACCTCCGAGAGAATGGAATTATGAAAAAGAACATCATGCAATACCCGATTTTGACAAAAAAATGGTGCCTCAATCTACATACACCCATAAAACTCAGCCTGTAAGTATATTTAATAATTTTTTCCCGGAGAGCATCATAGAATTAATAGTAGTAGAAACTAATAGATATGCTTTACAGAAGCAAAGCAAAAACTGGGAAGACGTAACAGCTCCAGAAATGAAAGCGTATTTTGCAGTGCTAATCATGATGGGACTACATCCACTTCCAGATATGGAGTTATACTGGTCCAGTGACCGATTTTATAATAATCCAGAAATTAGTGCTGTTTTCTCGATAACAAGATTTAAAAAGATTACAGAAAATTTACATTTAAGGAATAACGAAGATGAACCATCAAGAGCTTCACCACATTATGACAAATTATACAAGTTGCGGGCTGTCATTGACACCTTAAACGCCATGTTTCAAAAACAGACTTCAAATTCCAGTCGACAGTCGATAGATGAGTGCATGGTGAAATTTAAGGGGCGAAGTTCCCTTAAACAATATATGCCCAAGAAACCGGTGAAAAGAGGTTTTAAAATCTGGGCCAGGTGTGATGCGGTGACAGGGTATCTATATCAATTCGACGTTTATACAGGCAAAGGAGATTCTATAGAAAACGAAGGACTTGGTTATAACGTGGTATGGAAGTTATGCCAAAATGTGCCTCCAAATACGTTAATTGCATTTGATAATTTTTTCACCGGTTGTAACTTAATGGATGATTTGTTTGATAATGGCATTTATGCTGTTGCTACAGTGAGGCCCAATAGAGTAGACCTTCCTGATGCTATCACGAAGAATGACCGAGCACACAAACTCAATAAAAACCAGTTTGCAACACTGTCCGCTGGGCCATTATCTGCAATAAAATGGGCTGACACACGAGTAGTTACGGTTTTGACCACTGGTCATGATCCTAAGGATACAATGATTGTTAAACATACCCAAAGAGATGGAACCAAAAAAGATACGTTAATACCTACAGCTATAGCATCGTATACACTTAATATGGGTGGAGTCGATCGTTTTGATCACTTCAGATCATCTTACCATATTAACAGAAAGTCAAGAAAGTTTTGGATGAGATTGTTTTTGTTTATGTTAGATGCAGCAGTTATTAATGCTTACATAACGTACAAAACAAAGCATCCAACTACCGTTCATTTACACAGGGAGTTTCGGTTGCGGCTGGCTCGTGGCTTGATAGATGGATTTACGACCAAAACGCGCAGAATGATTCAGTTTAAAAACAAAAAAGCAGGCAATTTTGGCGTTCCAGACGAAATTCGTTTAAGGAATGTGGGTGAACACTTACCTACAAAGGATAGTTCTTACAAAAGATGTCGCTTTTGTAGTACGAAAGCTAAGGAAAAAAGAACAAATATTAAATGCAGCTCATGCAATGTTGCATTATGTGCACAAGAGTGTTTTAAAATTTTCCATTTAGCGGAATCGCGCTAAATATGGAATGAGGCTTGTAAAGACTTTGTTTTTTTTTTTTGATGATTACTTCCTGAGTAAAATTATTTCATTTAGTTTGTTTTAGTTTGTGATGCCTAAGATTCATTGTTAATATTTCAAAGTGCAATAAATGTCTAATTTCTAATATTTTTTATTTCGCGAAATACAAGTAAAGTCGGGGGCAACAACTAGTCATGTAGAGATTTCACCATGGGATATAGGGATATAATATCCCACCATTAAAAAAAACAAAACTTAAACAAATATAGGGAAATATATTCCCACCAAAAAAAAATACCTTAAGCCTGTGTTTTTTTTATTTTTATTATACTAATTTTAAAACAATACCCAAATGAGTGGTAAATCCGTATAAACAACTATGACAAGTCTTCTATAGCGCCGCGTTTGTTTAAGGGTTAAATTAAACGCGATAAACTACGTAAAAAAAGTTTATTTCAATGTGTAATATTTGCGTAAATATAAGAAATTCATATTAGTTTGATAATGTATTAGTTAGATGTGAAATAAATGTCATAACTATATTTTGAAACTGGTAGTTTCTAACTAAGTTAACTCGCAAATATTGTATGCAGTGGATACAAAGATAGTGTAAATAGACTTTATTTTATTGAGTCACGCCTCTTTCCCATAGGGATAGGCAGAGACAACATCTTTTCTCTTGCTACGATCCTGACACACATCTTTAGCTTCCTCTACATTCATTAGTGTTCTCATACAATCTCGTCGGTTGCTTACTTTTGAAGTCGCCTTTCCTTAAAACGATTTCGATCTGATCGTAATACGTTACTTTATGAAGACTTCAATATCCCATTACGACTTAATGCTATACAGAAAGAAACGACAACGAGCCTTGCAAGCAGATAACTGATGCGATCATATTTTTAGAACCGGTTTAGATTTCATTAAAGCTTTAGCAAGCCTAAATTGAATAAAGACATTTTGACTTTGACTGGATTAGTCTTTATTAGCTATTTTCCTGTTTAGCAGGTTGCAATCATTACATATTTTACCGTAAGATAATTTAGATGAGTCTGAAAAGTAAACAAAACGAATGCTGAAGAAAATGGTACCAGCACAAAAACTAAATGATATATGCAGATAAGTATGTTCAGTTACGCTGTCATCATTTTTAGAATTCATGAAGCTTGTAGCTTGTGTAGCTGGCGATATATAACCTATTTTCTTTACAAACAATTCATTCTCGGCCTCAGTGGCTGAGCGACTAACTACTGTGCTGTGGGTCGCGGTATCGATTCCCACGCGGAACAATTATTTGTTTGGCCTAAAGGTAGTTGTTCCGGGTCTGGGTGTTCTTACACGTGGAATGTCAGGTACAGTGTGTTTGTTAGACGATAACTAATTTCAACTCACGACGCGGGAGGAATCCCATAAAAGTAAAAGTGAAGTTTCAGCCTATAAATGTCCCACTACTGAACACAGGCCTCCTCTCATTTCCGAGAGGGTTTTGGAGCTAGGAAGAATCCGCCACGCTGCTCCATTGCGCGTTGGCGGACTTCACATGTCTTCGAAATATTTTTTATTCCTCAGACATGCAGGTTTCCTCACGATGTTTTCCTTCACCGCCGAGCACGTGGTAAATCAGCACTTAAAATTCGAACCCAGGTCACTCGCGTACTATGAAATTTAAAGCGAGCGCTTAGCCCCTGAGCATAAATAAACTCATCTGTTAAATACAGGAATAATTGCGTACAGATGATATTACTATGCACGTTGGGTGAAATGTCGAACGTAATTTTTAATCATATGCGTGTTCCCGTTATATTTTTTTGGTGGTAATAGCCCTATGCAGGAATCCATCTGCCATGAAGTAGTGGTACACGCATACATCAAACCTTTTTCCCAAAAAAGGGGTAGGCAGAAGCCACTCACGTACTCCACTTTCCGCCCTCGCGGGAAACGAGACGTGACGGGTGGTGGACCCCGTCGCCGCCATTTCAAAAAATTCTTATTTCCATTGCGTTCCCACGAGCAGTATAGCGACAGCATTGCATATTATGGTGTCATTCTGACGAACAAAGACTGTCCGTACAATGCC
Organism: Luehdorfia chinensis; assembly: GCA_019845155.1. Lineage (NCBI taxonomy): Eukaryota > Metazoa > Arthropoda > Insecta > Lepidoptera > Papilionidae > Luehdorfia > Luehdorfia chinensis. Next base: position 712,981 of record JAHVAK010000097.1, on the reverse strand, counting down.
TTAGTCGCCTCTTAAAACACCTCGGTGGGAAAGAGATAGGTGCTATTCTACTCTGCCGGACACCTATCGGCTAAAAAAAAGCACTAGTGTGCCAACATTACTGCATTTCGGTCCGAAGGGCGCTGATAGCAGTAATTACTGTTCATGTAGGACTTTTTTTTTATTGCATAAAGTGATGAAACGCGCAAAACGTTCACCTGGTAGTAAGTGCAACGTCTGCCCATAACAAATGCTGTGTCACCCAGATAATTTCTGTGTGACACCACACTGTGCCCATCACCCTGAGACATAGGTTCTAAAGTCTCACATGCCCAGTGATTACGCCAGCTCACAGTGCTCTTCAAACCGAAACACAATAATGTTTGCACACTAACTGTCTGAATGAATGACTGGCCCTGGGGTGGTACCTACCTAGTTGGATTCCTGCACAAGAATCCTACCACCAGTCCTACTACCACTTAAGAACTGATGTATCAGTATGACAAGCGCAGTGCACACAGAAATATCTTGAGTGACACAGCATTTGTAATGGGCAGACGTTGCACTTAACGTCAGGTTGTCAATTTGCTTGTATCGTCACTTCCCTCCATAAAAAAATACCCTGTTTGAATGCTCTCAATATTTGCAATATTTTGTGGTCATCCCTGATTTACGCCGTGTGGTAGCAGCTGCAGAGAATCTACCACCCCATCTCATCCCGTGGGTGTCGTAAAAGTCGACAGAGGAAATATGAAAACCAGGTGATGGGCAGCAGCATCTTCCTGGAACATCTGAATAAGCAAACTGCGGTTGCCAACCCGCCTGCCAAGCGTGGCAAGTATGGCAAAATCCCCGCAAAATGGGAGCTGCAAACTTTTGTTGCAATCAATGGGGGCGGCGTATGTTCAGCAGTGGACTAGTGATAGGCTGAAATGATGATGATGGTTCCTGATGTAAGTGAAAACGTTTGAATTCGCAGAATCTTGAAAGAAATATAGTGTTTCAACTCAAAATAATCCCAGCGGACGACATTTGTTGGTCGCTTCTGGTTTTTTTTTTTATTTCATAAAGTGACGAGACGAGCAAATCGTTCACCTGATGGTAAGTGCAACGTCTGCCCATAACAGATGCTTTGGTACTCAGAATATTTCTGTGTAGCGCCGTTTTTGTTCTTATTCTAAATGTAGCCGTAGCCTTATCGTGACCGAAACACAAGCGATATGTACATTGTAATGTGGACCTCTTAGAGTATTTTTATACGCCTCCTTTGTACGGGTCCGCGCACTGGGGCGGGATAATGAGCTAGTAATAAGTTCTCGTACAGCTTTTACGTTAATTAATTGCACGTTCAACAATTGCCAGACGTTTGATGTAGTTAGTGGGGCAAATTTGTTCGACAGTAACTATTAACGATATTCTCTAGGATTAAAACTTGATGAGACATTACAATCGTATTTGCACAAGCTCTGATCTTGAATTTCGCTTACGACGACTTAAAAAAGTTAAGTAAAGTTTCAGCCTATAAATGTCCCACCGCTGAGCACAGGCCTCCTCTCATTTCTGAGAGCGTTTTGGAGCTGGGAATAGTCCGCCACGCAGCTCCAATGCAGTTTGGCGGACTTCACCTGTCCTCGAAATATTTCTATTCCTCGGACATGCAGGTTTCCTCACGATGTTTTCCTTCGCCGATAAGCACGTCGTAAATCAGCACTTAAAATTGTAGAACAATTATAGAGGTGCTGGCCGGCGATCGAACCCAGGTTACTCGCGTACTATGACACTAAAGGCGAGCACCAGGCCTTACTAAAGAATTTTATTTTAATTTAATTTTAAATTTAATTTAATTTTATATGATTTTATTGAAGAAAGTGACGATGTGAGCAAATCGACGAATGCTGTGTCAACCAGAACATTTCTTAATGAAGGAAAGTAAGTTAATTAGCTCAGATCTCCGATCCGCCGGCCTTGGGCCGGTTTTGGGGCGAAACACGTGTCGTGTTCTCGACTTCAGTGGTGTATATTACCTTGTGGTAGTATTGAAGTGGTTCGTGGAGATGGTGGTGGCGGTGTTAGTTTGCTCGAGCATGCTACTGAGGGAGGGCGGGCGGTGCTCTTCAAAAAACTAGGTAATATACATCATTTTTTATTTTGCATGCGGATCTTAGCAAATTAACTTAATTTCTTTCATTATAATGGATTTCCGCAAAGTAACGCCTGATTCTATTAATTACAGAACATTTCTGTGTGACGCCACACTGCGCTTGTCGCTCTGACACATCAGTTCTTGATTTTCAAATGCCTAGTAATTACACTAGCTATCAGTGCCTTTCAGCCCGAAATGCTTGCACACTACAGATTGGCGGCAGTTTCTTATACCTAAACGGATTCCTGAAAAGAAATCCTGATACCAATAGAAGGTCTAAAGAACCTTATAATGTTTTCTTTTATTTACGCGAATATTACACATTTAAATAAAACTATTTTTACGGATTTTATCGCGTTTAATTTATAACTATTTTTAACCCGACGTTTCGGGCGCTTTACAGCACCCGTGGTCACGGGGGGACTGAGGTGACAGTTGTCCCGATGTCATAGTTAACCTGGAGTACCTTCAGCTTTTAATTATTATTTTTAGTCCGATCTACGTAAGTAAGTAAGCTCTTTCTGCTGTCACCGCAGTCCCCCCGTGACCATGAGTGCTGTAAAGCGCCCGAAACGTCGGGTTAAAAATAGTTATAAATTAAACGCGATAAAATCCGTAAAAATTGTTTTATTTAAATCTAAAGAACCTTGTCGAGTTTTGGCGCCAACTCGAAAAGTGGCGGTCGTGTTTTTATTGAATTTTGTGAGATCTGTGTAAATTTTGAGTTTTGATGTTCAATTTTGACAGTTCATTATGCTTACTGCATAATGAACTGTCAAAATCGTGAAAGCGTAAAAGTGTGAAAGTGTACAGTATTTAAAAATTCAATTCAAGACAAATCAACAGCAAATCTTCATCCCTATTATCATTCATCAGTCCAGCAAGCTTCAGTAAGAGTCAACTATCATTGTACTGTCGATCGAAATGAAGTTCTTTTTATAATTCAATTATTACTCGATATTACTCGACATTGGCAAAAATGGCTCGATTTGAAAGAAGAAAGAAAGAAAAAAAAAAAATTTTTTTGGCTGGAAACTGACGTAGACAAAAGTAATACATAATGACAATATATATAAAGTACAAAAAAATACAAAAAAAAATAAACTGCATCACCATTAACACCTAAAATAAAAGTATGGAAATTGTACGTCGTATTTGGTAGCTGATTGCCAGGATCATAAAGAAGAAGCAGAAGCTTGTCTGGTTACAACATTTGCATATGAATCTGTCTACCGGTTTGTTACATGCCTGATCTTCAAATGTTTGTTATTGTATATATCTACAGCCACAAGAAAAGGTAGAAGCGGTTATAAATAGGTGTTTTGTCGAACTCTAATTATTATGTAAATGGGCTTAACGTTTCGTTTGAGACGGATCCCTCCAGGCTCTACCTTCCAACATACTGTTGTATTTAATCGGGAACGTGTGTGTAACGTAACACAAAAACGCGCGTTAGCTTTGTATTATGCAAATTGTTGTTATTAAGGAAAATGAGCATCAGATGCGAGGAGATTGGGGGGATGGGGGGGGGGGGGGTTGAAAGCAAACGTAACGCTCAAATTACACGTTTATGCTACTCGTAGTAAAGACATGGCATTTGAAAACAGGCTATGAAATAATTACAACACCAATGATTTTCAGTCAAGAAAATGTCGCTGTGTCGTCTAGTGTTTGTAGAGACGGCCATTGGATCGTCACTACAAACATAGTAAGCTATTGCTTACCTGGCAGTGGCCACGCCTTCAAATCCTGAGAGTCGCAGATTCAAATACCGCTGGAGGCAGAGCAAATAATTTAATGATAAATATAAATTTAATAACTAAGTCGTGAAATCATTTCACCATTCAGTGTCCAAGCGAAAGGGAATCCTTGTTTGGGACAAATTATCATGTTAGCTGCTGTTCTAAAATGAGGCGACTATTGAGTACTAAGTGATAAATGGGACATAATATAGTTCAGATCTTCCAGAAAGATGCTGCTGCCCATCTCCTGGTTTTTATTTTCCCTCTGTCGACTTTTACGACACCCACGGGATGAGATGATGTGGTGGAATCTCGTAAGCCGCCAGGGTGGTGGATTCTCGTAAGCCGCCACCAAACAGAATATCATGCAAATAATAATAAGACACTAAGAAACGTAACTATAGTTTCACAATCGTTTTATAATGGTGAATGATCGCCATTCTCAATACCGAAATTGTTTGCGACGACGCCATTGTCATTTTGAAGCGATTGGTTTAGTAGAAACCGCTTACCGTCCTACACTATCGGCTCGGTTGACGCAGTGGTTAAGTGGTTGACTTCTGCGCCGCGGGTCGCGGGTTCGATTCCCGCACGGGACAAGTATTTGTATAACCTACAGATAGTTGTTCCGGGTCTGGTTGTTTGTGCAAGTGGAATTTATGTATGTAAAACGCACCCACGACACAGGAGAAATCCTACTGTGGGACATCGTTTTAACCCAATAAAGAAATAAAATAAAGTTCTAAAGTTCTAAAATAAATTACTATGTTTTTTTTCTGTTCGCTACTAGAACTTGTCACTTAAGCAGGATACACTACAGTAACGTTAGTGTTAAGTTATACTTACATTCATTAATCGCCTTGCGGTACTATTATTGGCTATATTGTATGCTATATTATTGCTATATTGTATATTGGCTATATCTAGAATACGTTTCCGAGACCTAATAGACATGCTAACCTCTAAAATCTAAGCGGCGTAGTTGTTACTTAACATCTTATTAACTGTCACGGACAAATAGTAAGGCCTGAAAAATGTTGAGATTTTTTTTTTATTGTATAAAGTGACGAGACGAGCAAAACGATGATTCACGCTAGCTCTCAGTGCCCTTCAGACTGAAACACAGTATTGTTTGCACACTACTGCTTCTCGGCAGAATAACTGGCCCTGGAGTTGTACCTAGACGGATTCCTGCATATCACACCACAATATGCAATGCTGTCACTATACTGCCCGTAGGAACGCAATGGGGTGTAAGAATTTTTCGACACGTACCAAAATGGCGGCGACGTGGTCCGCCACCCGTCACGTTTCATTTCCCGCGGGTTCTTATTGGGTCGGGTAAGTAATATGTATGGAAAATTTCAAGTCAACAGGTCTTGTAGTAATAATATTATAAATTCAAAAGTATCTCTCTCTCCGTGAGGTGGCGGCTCGTTAAAAGAATACTACCACTTCATCTCATCCAATGGATCTCGTAAAAGGCGAGTAAGGAATTAAACTGCACTGTGCAACCAACAGCGCATGGTGGCGATGGGCTCACCACCTAGTGCATTATATTGTTTTGGTGAAACTTGGATTGTGGCTATCATCTGTTTTTGCAGTAACTGCTCAGTCTCTGACTACCCCTTATGGGATACAGTCGTGATCTTATGTATGTGTGTATGCTCTCTATCCCGCTGTCTGTTTCTTACCTTTTCATGGCTCAACCGTTAAACCGATCTTGACGAAATTTGGCACAGAGATATTCCGTCCTGGAGACGGACATAGGATACTTTTTATTCCCGGCGAATCGAATAGCTCCCGCGGGATATTTATATAACCTACATCACGCGGACGAAGTTGCGGACATCATGTTAGTACTGTGTATAAAATATATAGACTGTACGGTGTATCAAAATATACATAGAGTCACGCCTCTTTCTCATAGGGAGTAGGCAGAAACCACATCTTTCCACTTGCTACGATCCTGACACACATCTTTAGCCTTCCTCTACTTTAATTAGTGTTTTCATACAAGCTCGTCGGTTGTGGGTACTTTTAACGTGGTCTTTCATTAAAACGATTTCGATCTGATCGCAATACGTTCGCCCACGTCGACCCTTACCGGTTTGCCCATTCACACTCGCCTCATAAATCTGTTTCGTCAATCTTCTTTCATCCAGGATGGATACGTGTCCAAACCATCTAAGCATCCCTTTCTCTGTCTTTGTCACTATATCTTCTACAACACCGCAACGTTCTCTTATCACGTTGTTTTCTAGCAGTAGAATTGTGATCAAAATATAACCGGTTATATATGTATATGAGTGTTGTAATCTGTGGAACACACGGCGTGTAAGCTTCGCTTAAATTACGAAGCAAAAAAAAAAACGTCTGCCCTTTGCCGTTTAAAATCATCGTCCACATTTGCACACGCGCTATCACGTGGATTTTATTTAGGCGGCGCCCATTTTCAGAAATACAGCGCGCGGTAAATCCGTGAACACGTCCTTGTTTTACCACTGACAAAATGGGTCGATGTTAAGTGTTCGAAGCATTTGGTTGCAAACAATTTTGATACATACATTTACGCCTTTTTTCCATGTAGGTGGTAGGCAGAGACCGTGACGAGTGGCGAAACGCGTCACTGCCATTTTGATACGAGTCAAAAATATACTCCCCATTCAGCAGTATAGTAACAGCACTGCATATTATGGTGTTATTCTGCACGACTAAAGGCTGTCCGTACAATACTTTAGTCGCCTCTTACGACACCTCGGTAGGAAAGAGGTAGGCGTTATTCGACTCTGCCGGACGCCTATCGGCTACTTATAAAACCTCCTTTTTTATTGGATAAAGTCATCATGATATTCGTAAAATAATGGCAACTCAGTTGATTTATGCGCTTAGATTGAAGAAAGCGACAAGACGAGCAAATCGTCCACCTGATGGTAAGAGTAACGTCTGCGCACAACAACCACACTGCGCTCGTGACCCTGAGACATAAGTTCTTAAGTCTCATATGCCCAGTGATTATGCTAGCTCACAGTGCCCTTCAAACTGAAACACAGTAATGTTCGCACACTACTGCTTCACGGTAGAATAACTGGCCCTGGGATGGTACGTACCTATATGGATTCCTGCATATGAATCCCACCACCAGTGGCTACTGCTCCATTAACGTTCCAATATCATTTTTCAGTAGTTACATTACAAAATGAACGCTGTGTGAGTGATTTGTTAAGTTTTGTTTAAATAGCGCGAAATCGTAGTGGAATTCACATATTTGTGTGCGTAATTTTAACTCATCTGGGAATCCATGCTAATATTTATATAATTTATTGGGCATAATCTGAAAATTTTGTTTATAGTATTAGTGGCCACATTCATATGGTTTATGGTAACACATTCAGAATTGAAACAAATATTACGAGAAAAAAATAATTGGTACGAAACGTTATTATAACCTCAAATAAATAATTATATTCTTTAAAGAGTGATTTTTAAACATTATTTTTCTCTATTCCGTGAGAAAATTTCTTAAATAGTCCTTTTTTCTGCCTAAATTGACATGCTTTTCATGTTTTATATATAACGTTTATCTTATATAATGTATTTATATAATAGGTCAGGGAAAAAGTCTTTTCGCATGTAGTAGGTATGTATATACTTGTAATAAAATCTCTTTGGCTGTATTATTTGTATCCGGCTGGTTTTGATGACATTAAAAAGGTTACATTTCAAAAAAAAAAAATTAGTAAAATGTTGTTTCCAGCTATTTTTCATTTGCTTTTCTTTCTGTCAAAATGAGTGAATCTAATGAAATTCGATACATTTTAAAACTTTATTATACTCGTAAAAAAGGAAAAAATGCAACGCAAGCCGCGAAAAAAATTGTGACTTTTGTGGACCTAATGCAGTGTCAGTAAGAGTAGCACAAAGTTGGTTTAAGCGTTTTCAAACCAGGAATTTTGATGTCAAAGATGCGCCTTGCTCTGGTCGCTCTGGTCTGGTATTACGAATAAAATGGACGCCATTTTTGAGATGAGAATAAAGCAAGAAGTTGAGAGAAAGCGGCCGGAATTGATCAATAGAAAAGGTGTGTCTTTCATCACGACAACGCTAGACCGCACACATCTTTAGCCACTTAGCAAAAATTAAGAGAGTTTGGCTGGGAGATGTCAATGGATAGCCCTGACCTTGCATCTCCAGATTTCCACCTGTTTCGGTCTCTTCAAATATTTTATGTAGTATCAGGTTAACATCAAGAGAGGACTGCCAAAACTACTTGTCGCATTTTTTTGCTCAGAAGTCCGAAAATTTCTACAGCAACGGGATCATGTCACTACCTTCAAGATTGCAAAAAGTCATTGAACAAAATGGCACATAATTACTGTAATTAAATGTAAATAAACTTTGAAAATAAAATGTCTTGAGTTTTCATATAAAATGCGAAGAAATTTTTTCCCCAACCTTGTATGTTAATGTGAGTATATGATGTATGTTAGTGTCCGTATGTATTTTTTGTGTGTATGTATATATTTATATATACATCCATATGAATACAATTTGTTTTATTAATAATTATATTTTTACTTGAAAGCACCTGCTTAACTCCTGATTGACTGGTAGAGAATGCCCTATGGCATTAAGTCCGTCAATTGTACATTTACTGTGCAATAAAGTATGCCGTGTGGTTGCGGCTTAAGAGAATCTACCACTCCATCTCATCCCTTGGGTGTCGTAAAATTCGACAGAGGGAAAATGAAAAGCAGGAGATGGGCAGCAGCATCTTCTTAAAGCTTACCTTATTAAAGCCCTCCGCTGAAGATAGAAAGCCACACGGTCTTAGCCTCCTGCATACATCGAGTTCCCGCACACTGTGAACAGGTCGTCGCTCATTCGAGCACTACATTACATTTGCCGGTATGAAGCTTACAATCAAGAATCATTTCACCGGCGGTAGAAACAAAATTATTTACCTAGAGTCATCATCATCATCATTTCAGCCCATCACAAGTCCACTGCTGAACTCAGGCCTCCCCATAGATTGCCATAGAACACTTGAGATCGTCCCTTCGTCTATTGTGGGATCCCCGACACTCAGTTTAACGGTACTAGGTTGCCTGTCTATTCTCGTCGTCAATGCGTTTATCAGTTCGTTGTCGCCAGTCCAGAAAATATCCTTTAGAGAAAGGATCAGTAATCTGAATGTAATGGAAAATAGACCGGCGACAATCCATACTAATATATAAATGCGAATGTAACTCTCTCTGTCCCTCTATCTGTTTGTTACCTTTTCACAGCTCAACCGTTGAAACCATCTTGACTGAAATTTGGCCCTGTCATACCTTGCATTCTGGCGACGGACATTGGATACTTTTTATCCCGGAAAATCAAATAGTTCCCACGGGATATATAAAAAACGTATGTCCAATGCGGACGAAGACGCGGGCATCAGCTAGTAGTTAATACAAACTCAGCCTATAAATGTCCCACTACTGAGCACAGGCCTCCTCTCATTTCTCAGAGGGTTTTAGAGCTAGGAAGAATCCGCCACGCTGCTCCAATAGCGGGTTGGCGGACTTCACATGTCTTCGAAATATTTTTAATTTCTCAGACATGCAGGTTTCCTCACGATGTTTTCCTTCACCGCCAAGCACGTGGTAAGTCAGCACTTAAAATTGCAACTAACAATTTTAGTGGTGCCGGCACCGGGAATCGAACACAGGTCACTCGCGTACTATGAAATTAAAAGCGAGCGCCTAGCCCCTGAGCTACCACGGCTCTATACAAACTAAAATGTAAGCCAAATTCGACTCTTAACCGGTACGTTGAAAGACCAATTTTAAGGCGTTTACCCCTTCCTAGGCGATGAACGTGCCACGTGACGAACCGACACTCGCTGCCGACAACGGGCGCTTTCCACCCTGAAAACGGAAATCTTCCGATAACAAGCGGGGTTACAGTTTCAAAGGACATTCTGAAGGAGGTACCACGGCTTGGATCACCATCGAGTGGAATATTTTGTTTTATATTGAATTTATATGCAATACAAAACAAACAATAACTAATAAAAACCATCTGAGAAAGTAGCCTGAGAACTCGAAAGATCGAGCGGCTATGAACCTAAGACTTCGCACTCGCCGGCGAGTGCGGTGCGCCGCTGTGCTAGCGGGTGCGTGTATGTGTACGCGGGTGTATGTGTTGAGGCGAGGGCCTCAAACGCGTTATTTATTAGCGAATGATTTAACATTTATTATTAGATTTAAAATTAAAAATTATAATACGCGGATGAATTTAATTGCCTATTTGGCTTTAAAATTTTTAATAGCGTTGAGCACACCGATGTGCTCAATCGACGCTTGTAAGCGCTCTTTAGGAGAGCTTGCCGTCCTAATTTTATTAGCGAACAACGTTAGTTCGTCAATGTCGACACTGTCCATATACTGCAGTAGGATGTCGAAATCCTCTTGCAGGCTATGGGCAGGTGTGGCAGCCTTCGGCGTCGCGGCGCTCCTAGCGGAGGGTGCGGGGGCCGAGGGGCGAGTAGTGGCCGCGCTGACCATAGGCAAGGGCCGGGTCCACGCGTTTGTTTTCGGCGGCGGAGGAGGCTCCGTCGTCGTAGTTTTATTACCCGCGGGGGTGGGAGGGGCGCGGGGGTTAGCCTGTTTAGGCTTCCCTTTGCGGTTACCGCGTTTCCCGCGACGCCGCTTGCCGCGGGGGGCGTTAGGGCACCCGCGATAGTTCGCAGGGTGGCCCACCGTCCCACACAACACGCAGGTAGGGGGATCCGCGGTATTTGGATCGCGACTGCACTCCGCCGTTACGTGTCTCCCGACGCATTTAACGCAACGGGGATTCGCAAGCAGTTGCGCGCGGAATGGCCATAAAGTTGGCAGCGGTGGCACTGGCTAGGCGAGGACCGCTTACGCGGTGCCTCGACAACGATGCCAGAGAGATTGCATACACTAGGTATGTCAAAAATCTTTTTCCGTCGTCGACAACTCTAAGTGCACGAGCACTAGGTTGTACGGCGCCTTAGTTCGCATGTTGTCATGCGATGTACTTTAAAGCGGGGAGGCCTTTGGACTTAAGGTCCTCTAAATAGTTGCGTCTCGATGTCTTTCGGGACGCCGCGGATAACTACGCGGAGGATGTTCCCCTCGAGTGCGTATGTGTGGTAGCCGATCTTTCTGTCGGCTAACCATTTCGTAGCGCGATGGTCTGTCGGTGTCGGCACCGTGACACTAATGCCGTTTGCGATCGGCCTAGCACGCGTGAAAATTATGCGCTTTTCGTCGAGCGCTTTCGAAATGCTGCCCCAGGCAGCCGTATCCTGTATTACTACAGGAGGCGGCGCCTTAGGGGCGCGGGGGGCTCCGGCCTCTCGGGAGGGCGCGGAGGTGTCCATCGGGACAGGGCGCGTCGCCTTTTTGGCGGTTATTTTGGGCGCGGAGGCGGCATCGCGGCGGCCACCTTTCGAGGAGGCCTGGCGTCGGCTTCTTTTTTTGGCGCCTCTTGCGACCGGTGACGGTGGTGAAGCCATCGTCTCCGGGGGCGGCCATTTCTGTCTCCGTGGATGGAGTTGGAGAGGAGCAGTAGCTCTCTTGGTCCGATCTGTAGTAAGTTTCAGAGTGGTGACTCTCTGCCGATGTAGCACGCGATGATGCGCGCGACGACTGCGCGGAGTGCATCGCTAGCATCACCACGTCATCTGGCGATTGCGGCGGGTCGCGCCAAGAGAAAGGCGGCGGATCGCGCGACGGAGGACGCCGTGAACCGGAGGCGACCGGCAACGGTGTCGATTTATTGAGGCCAGAGGGGCCTGCGACGACTGCGGGGCCGGAGGGGCCTAACGGTTTTTGCCCGGAGGGGGCTGAGGGGCCTGAGGGGCCGGGGGGCCTAACGGCCGTTTTTCGAGCGCGGCGGCGGTCGCGGAGGACGCGGCGGCGCGGGGGGCCAACGGGTTTTCACCGACGGCGATCGGGGACAGAGGGCGAAGGATAACAAGCGCCTCTGGGTTAATCGCGGGGTACTTCGCCGCCAGGAGGCAACGAAGTTCCGTGCGCGGCTTCCACCTGGTCCATACCGAGAACCGGGGAAGAATTTACGTCACGAATGGAGTTATTTTCTCGTGACTCCCTGCCGCGCGGCAGGGAGGTGTGTTGTTGGCACTGCTTGTTTGTGTACCTAATATGTCACTGCACTATGTAACAACCTTATAACGGCGACGTTGAAAAACGTCGCGAAGGGAGCCCGCTATCTTCCTACACGATGGAAGGGGGCCCGCTTGAGCGGGGCCCGAAGAGCACAGTCGTCGGAGACGACCGCCTAAACGAGCCGAAACCGCCAGAGACGCACGCCTCTAGGCCGGGAACTAACAACGCGAGAGAAGCCGTTTTCGCTCTTATAATGGGGCACGTCTGTCTCGTGAGAGAGCAGCCGTGCGAATGTTAACCGGTACGCTGAAACCCGAGCCAATTTAAGGCGGTAATCAACCGCCTTCCCGGGGCGATGACATGCCACGTGACCGCACCGACCAATCAACGCCGTCCCCGGGCGGCTGCACACCCGGATCAATTAACGGGACAAGCGGCCACAGATAACGAAAGCGTGGTTTCAGTTTCAAACTGTCATTTCAGCTGGTGGTTCCATTTCGTGCAAGTTCCATAATATCGAATGGAATAAAATTTGTTTTATTTAATGTTTACGTAATACTTATTAAAGATTTTACTGGTGGTACCACTGCAGTGTCAGGTATTCTATCGTGAAGCAGTAGCGTGCAAATATTAATGTGTTTCTCTCTGAAGGGCACTGGGAGCTAGTGTAATTAATGGGCCTATGAGACTTAAGAACTGATGTCTCAGGGTGACGGGCGTAGTGTGGTGTCATACAGAATTGTTCCGGGTGACACAGCACTTATAGGCGGATGTTGCACTTATTATCAGGTGAACGTTTTGCTGGTCTCGTCACTGACTCCTACAAAAATACTTTTTTTTTTTGCAAAAAAATATCTGGCTTAGAACTATCCTGCAAGATACTCCGCCTGCAGTTTTTTTTTCAATCATTAAAAAAAAACTAATAGTTTTTATTAGTTTACTTTTTTTACAAAAAATGTAAAGTTGTATGAAAAATTTGGCGGCGATTCAAATCATTGCCAGGACTTCTTATCATTCATATATTTTTTTAATATTAAAACCCTTATAATATTAAAATATAATGGCATTAATCCCTAATAGTATAAAAAGAAAACGCAAATTTCCTGATATACGCTAGTTACTACATACATACATTCGTTTAGTCACACCATTATCCCATATAAGAGGTAGGCAGAGGCCACTCACGTATTCTACTTTTCGCCCTTGCGGGAAACGAGACATGACGTGTGGCGAATTCGTTGAACACGTCGCCGTCATTCTAATAAAAAGTAAAAAAAGTAAAGTTTGCGTCCTCTCATTTCTGAGAGGGTTTTGGAGCTAGGAAGAATCCGCCACGCTGCTCCAATGCGGGTTGGCGGACTTCACATGTCTTCGAAATATTTTTAATTTCTCAGACATGCAGGTTTCCATCACGATGTTTTCCATCACCGCCTGAGCACGTGGTAAGTCAGCACTTAAATTGCAATTAACAATTTTAGTGGTGCCGGCACCGGGAATCGAACACAGGTCACTCGCGTCCTATGAAATTTAAATCGAGCCCCTGAGCTACCACGGCTCATTCTAATATGAGTTAAAAAATTCTTACTCCCCATTAGAGCAGTATAGAGACAGCAGAGAATATTATGGTGTTATTCTGCACGAATAGAGGCCGTCCGTGCAATACATTAACCACCTCTTACGACACCTCGGTAGGAAAGAGGTAGGTGCTATTCTACTCTGCCGGCCACCTATCGGTAACTCCCTCGTACGTTACTATACGTTAATTAGAAAGTAAAGTAACTTATTTATGACCGTGCCCTATAATATGATTTCTCCTGTACTGTGAGTTCGTTTTAAATATATAAACTTCTCTATGTACTATGCGCAACTCAAGTACACTTTTCGAGTTTTTCAACAATTTGTTTTTGAACAAATGTTAGCCCCGTCTGGGACTTCGAACCCTGGAATTCACTTACTCTTATCACTAGGCCCTCGTCGTTAGTAACATAGCTGTTTCATTTACTGGCGGTAAGATTCCTAAGCAGTAATCCGTATAAGTAGCATTACTGTATTTCTGTTTGAAGGCCACTGTGAGCTAGTGTAATCACTGGACACGTAAGACTTAAGATCTGATGTCTCAGGGTGACGGGCGCATTGTGGTGCCACACAGAAAGTGTTCTGGGTGACACAGCATTTGATGTGGGCGGACGTTGCACTTACCATCAGGTGAACGTTTTGCTCGTTTCGACACACTATCTACCACCTCATCTCATTAGATGGGCGTCGTCAGCAGCATCTTCCTGGAAAATCTGTAAATAAACTGCGGTTGGCAACCCACTTGACAAGCTTGGCGACTACGGCAAAATCCCTCCAAAATGAGAGCTACAAACTTTTGTGGCTATCTATGGGGGATGAATTTATTTACTCTTATTTTAAACTTTATTTGCACAAAAGTGTACAAAAAGGCAGACTTAATGCCTAGAGGCATTCTCTATCTACCTTTGGGTTGAGCAGAATGTGAGCAGTGGACCTGTGATAGGCTGAAACGATGACGATGAATCAAAGATTAACTTGAAGATCTTTATATCCCTGTAATTTTAACTCGCTTCAACGTTCGCTCGTGTTTTGGCACATCAGAAACTTTCAATACGGTCCGGACAATTCATTAACGTGCTATGAGACATCGGCTGTAATGGCCGACCGCAAGCAGTAGACAGAGTTTATACTTTATTGCTTTTAAATAACTACAGTAGTTATTATAATACAATTATAGGTTTAATGTTGATTAATTAATTTTGTCTCTACTTAGTTTTGATAATAATTAAAATTTTGCAAAACCGACTTATTAATACACAAAAATGTCATAAGTTCACTGAAAAGCAAGAAATAAATGTTTTTTATACACCAATTTATTAATGGCATTAAGAATATTAAAATATTATTATATAAAATCATATTATAATTAACGTGTGGTGGCGGCTCGTTAAAACAATACTACCACTCCATCTCATCCAATGGATCTCGTGAAAGGCGAAGTAAGGAGTTAAACTGCACTGTGCACCCAACAGCGCATGGTGGCGATGGGCTCACCTCCTATCACACCAAGTGCATTATATTGTTTTGGTGAAACGTGGATTGTGGCAGTCATCTGTTTTTGCAGTGAGTGCCCAGTCTCTGACTATCCCTTATGGGATACAGTCGTGATCTTATGTATGTATGTTATAATTAATATTTTTTTAATGTCATTAAGATGTTATTGTTTATTATGTTTTATAATTTTGATGCCAGTGCCAAGTGAAACAAAATTATGCGTTTTAAAACTATAATTTATTTCTTGATTCTTTCTCTCCTCGTCAGCAAGTATTTTATCAACTAGTATGAGTGGGAAATATTGCATCTAATTTGTTATTGTAGCAAGGCATATAATTCCCAAACGCAAACACCTGATTAAGTTAAAAAAACTTAACAAGCACGTTATATTTGCCAATAGTTTTTGTGGATTACTCTCGATTTCACTGAGACTCCATCATCAGATCCTGAATTGGTGGAAATGGAACCACCTCGAGAGTAAACACTTTTTTTTTATTGCATAAAGTGATGAAACGAGCAAAACGTCCACCTGATGGTAAGTGCAACGTCTGCCCATAACAAATGCTATGTCACACAGAAAATTTCTGTGTGACGCCACACTGTGCCCATCACCCTGAGACATAAGTTCTTAAGTCTCATATGCCCAGTGATTACGCTAGCTCACAGTGCCCTTCAAACCGAAACACAGTAATGTTTGCACGCTACTGCTTCACGGTAGAATAACTGGCACTGGGGTGGTACCTACTTAGACGGACTCCTGCATTACAAACAAAAACCAATTTTTAAAATTGGTCCGCAATTGAAGGTAACATCGGTGAACTTACATAAAAAAATACATGCCGACGAAAATAGAACCTCCTTTTTTTAGTCGATGTTTTTATGAATTATAATTGGTACTACCACTGACAGTTGCACCCTATTTCAAAGATCACACATTCTGAACTACCGATATGATCACGTATTCAGCTTTGTTCATTGCAATCTTTCTATTTTTTCCGGTCACAAAAGGAACAACGCTTAAAACATAAATGGTAAAACCGTTCATTTACGCCGAAGTTATTAGGATGGCTCCATAACTACAACCAACCTGAAGATATAAAACAAAATAGACGATTTAGAATATTGAAACATTTTGGTTGAAGAGTCATTAGTGAAAGATTTACATTTGCTATACTTGCTATTTTATTTTTTATTTTTTTTGTTTCATTTTAATGACATTATAGTGACATTGTATGATTAAGAGTAAAAGTTGACACGATTTTATTTTTATTTATTCTTGTTAAATACAACTAACTTACTTTATGCAACTTGGCAATTATGATAATCAGTTATTTAATGTATCACATATGACGACAATAAGGTACTAGTATTTTTTATTATTATATATAATACGATTTGCCAAGAAGGCGTCACGACCGACCTTACTTCGCAAGAGAACTTCGTTATTCTTAACTGATTGAATTTTCATACGATACAACTTAGCTTAATTTTGATAACATATAGAATCACAAAGCCAATAAGTAATTAAAATTACTACATAATGCCCATGTGTTTTTTAAGTATTCCGACTTACCTGAAAATAAACAAATAATTGTGAAATAAATTTTTTAAAACTTTATTACTGTAGCGACATCTGTGTCGCCACAAGAGAAGCTCAAGAAATATTTCATACATTCCATAATCGCGCCATGAAAGTTTACTGAGACATTTTTTTTATTGTATAAAGTGACGAAACGAGCAAAACGTTCACCTGATGGTACGTGCAACGTCCGCCCACAACAAACACTGTGTCACCCAGAATATTTCTGTGTGACACCACACTCCGTCCGCCACCCTGAGACATCACTTCTTTAGTCTCAAATGCCCAGTGATTACGCTAGCTCACAGTGCCCTTCAAACCGAAACACAGTAATGCTTGCACACTACTGCTTCACGGCGGAATAACTTGCCCTGGGGTGGTACCTACCTAGACGAATTTCTGCATAGGAATCCTACCACCTGTACAGTATTACTGTGTTTCGGTCTAAAACACACGGAAATGTTATTGTTTGACACAACATTTTCACGGGCCGACATTGCACTTACCGACAGATGAGCGAGTTGTTTCTCGAGTCAGTTTATTAACTGAATGGCGAACATAGCAACTTCCTAGTCTCTCAGCCACTGAGGAACATCAAGGGCGGGGGGCCCCCCTTCTCCACAGGCTGAATACTGCGTCAACAACAACAACAACATCAACACTGTCTCCATACGTCTCGACGCACTGAAGACCTGGACACAGGTTCACCGCAATGCCAGACTACAGTCTGGCGAGGTACACCCCGTCGCCTGACGTCACAAGTTCTCCAGGCTCACCTACGACTTCCAGTCTCGCGAACATCTCTGTCGCCACATGAGAAGCTCAAGAAATATTTCATACATTCCATAATCGCGCTATGAAATTTTTCTAAGATGCGAACTATATATACAACATCTAAAATATTACTAGTCGGAGGAGACGTCCTCCCCAGATCAGACAGCCGAAGTGACAGTTGAAGTGATTTGGTGTTAAGTCTAAGTCGTCATCTTACGAGTATGTTGTACAAAAAAAAACTAATACATAAAATTAATGTTCTAAGTCTGTAACTAAACGACGAGTAATAGAAAATCCATTACTAAACGAGATTCGGTCCAATACCACTTAACCACACAAAATTGTCAATATGGTACACACCACTAAAGCAAGCCGTTTTAGAGGTACATCCTAGCATTTCTTTTATCGAAGCGGTGCAGGTTCGCAGCTGCTCGCCCCGGCCCGCACGCGTTACGCACATCTGCACGTGATTTACGGGGGCTTGAATCAAGACTTGCTCACACCGCGTACACAAGATTCACCCGTGTTCCAGGGCGGTTCTCACCGCCCAGAGTTACCGACACACAAGTCGACAGTCCGAATGGACGCGCGCAGCCTCCTTCGGACGATCATTAGACGACTTAAAATATTTAAGATTTTCGAAATCGCGAAAGCACGCAGCGAACGCGACACAGTCCGAACTTCGAGATTTTTGTAGGAGTTTTTATTTATTTATTTATGTTTGGGTCAAACCAAACCTTGCACGAGGGCCCCTGGCCCGCGAGCACAGTATCCGATGAAGCTGTAAAAGCCGAGAAGGCTAACAGCAATTACATCACCGAAAATATATATCAAGACTTGCATTCAAACTGACTAGTAACGCGTTGACTTTATTGCGGTAAAAATTACTGCAAAATCTGCTAAAATACAGGGTAAGATTGTAGCCCAAACTAATGTAAATTGATTAAAATGAAAGTATAAAGATAATGAACGCAACGATTTCCGTCTGTAGGAAGATACCAAATGCGCGAGAAATATTACTGTGCAAGCTCTACACGCCCAGTGCGATAAGATCGGAGGTAGGATAGGATAGGACGAGACACCTGTGATAATCGCAACAGAACCAGACCCGAAAACCAACTGGGTTCGAATCTCGATAATTAACAACTTTTGTGCAAAAAATCAATTTGTTAGTTTTCAGGTCTGTTTGTGTCATGCGTGTGAAAATTATTGTAATTTTATTTGTTGAAAGTTATTTGTATTTCCGTTGTTTACGAAACAAATAAATAAAAATACCGCGTGGTCTACTAGTCAGCGTACATGACTTCTACGCCGCAGGTCCCGGGTTGGAATCCCAACCGGAGCCATCATTAGTCAAAAAAAAGTTGTTTTTCGGGTCTTGTTGTGTTGTGCATGTGGATCCTATTGTGGGGCATCGTTTTTTTTGAATTTACATACTCGATAGTCCAAGGTTGAAAAATCCAACCGTTGCTACGGAACGGTGTGACAGAAGCCAAGGTAGGTACTGTTTAGTGAACGTAATCCGAAATTTGGGAGCTTTTATTTGCACTGCGCGGGTTTCGTTAATTTTTTTGTCACCAAGTTTATGTTAGATCGCCCCGGTGAGACGGTTTTAAAGCAGTTAACATAAAACGTTTCGTCATAAAAACTGAGTTAATGTGTAAAAAGTTATCATTTATCTCGAAACCCATTTGGCTAATTGCTGAGAAATAAAAAATGGCGTTAAATTTTAATGCTTTGACATTAATAATAACATTTTTTATGTTTTTTTATTGGATAAAGAGACCAGACTAGCAAACAATTCACCTAATGGTAAGTGCAACGTCTTCCCATAACAAAAGCTGTGTCACCTAGAACGTTTCTGTGTGGCACTACAAAGCGCCTGTCATCCTGAGACTTCAGTTCTTAGGTCTCATATGTCCAGTGATTACACTACTTATCAGTGCCCTTCAGATAGAAACACAGTTATGTTTGCGCACTACTATTTCATACCTACATACAGTCACCATATACCATATAAAGGGTACTCACGTAGACCACTTATTGCCCCCTCGGGAAAAGAGACGTGACGAATGGACTACGCTCTGCGATTTTGGTTCAAGTCAAAAAAATTCTTACTCAACTATTGCGTTCACAAGAGCAATATGACAGTGACAGCATTGTATGGTGTGGTGTTCCGTACCAACACCTCAGTCAGCTCTTACGCACCTCGGTAGGAAAGAGGTAGGTGCTATTTTACTCTACAGAATTCCAGATGTGACTAATGGTGAACTACATCATACCGATTTTGGTTAGAGTAAAAAAAAAAATCTTACCCCCCATTGCGTTCACAAGAGCAATATGACAATCACAACATTCCATGTTACGGTGTATTCTGCCCGAATTAATTCTGACCGTATACCGTCCAACCGTATGTACCGTATACCTTAGTAACCTCTTACAAATCCACGGTAGAAAAGAGATAGGTGCTATTTTATTCTGCTGAAAACTTTTACGGCAGAGTAGAATTCCAGGGTCAGCCCTGGGTGGTCAGGACTAACTAGCCACCAGAAATCCCACCACTCTGTAAAAGTATGCATCTATTTTTACATCTAAATAACTTAATTCCATGAGATAAAATGGAATTTCAATTAATGAAATTTAAATTTTTGATCTCCTCTTCGGAACGATGGGTCATATGAAACCTACAGGTAATCTCCCTTGTGGCAATAGGCCAGTCGTATAGCTCGTAGAAATGATAACCGTTGGGGAAAAAAGGTTCTCGAGTGGCAACACCCCACTAAATGGAGCGACGACCTGCACGGTTTTGTCTGAAGTCGATGGATGCAGGTGGCTCAGGACCGTGTTTTGTGGCAATCTATGGGGAGGCCTATGTTTAACAGTGGACTGAGATAGGCTGAAATGATGATGATGACGAATATCTCGAATGGGCCTTTTGTGTCATCCGCTACACCTTTGGCACTATAATATCTCCTGCGTAGTCGACAGCTTAAGAAAGTATTAGAAAGTTGACAGAAAAACATCACATTAAAAATTTAGAACTCACTTCAGTGGTGTGTCACCCAGTGGTAGTGTTGTAGCGGTAAAGGGTGTTTGGTGGAGGTTCCCGGTGGGAGTATTAGTTTGGTTATTGGGGCCGCTATTGTCGGTGGGCCGGCGGTGCTCTTTAAAATGTAGGTAAAAGTAAACCATTATATTTTGCACGCGGATCTTGGAAAAAAAACATTCTTTACTTATAACATTTGGAATTGTTTAAAAAAATATACGTAATGAAATGTAAATTAGAATAAAATAACGACAAAATAACAAATATTAACACAAAAGTCTTTGTGTCAAGACGGAGTCACATCCCGACGTCGTAGCTAACATACATGGAAAGAGTTTTCAGTGAAGCCTCGGAATTCACTTGTGTAGCTTGATTTGGCGGGATCTTGTCCGACCCAACTTTAATCCGGACCACTTGGCCTCGGTTGTGGTGCAAGTGAAACGATATGAGCGGGATGAAAGTTACAATGCCGTCTCCAGCACACCTTACACACCTTAGTCACCAAATTATTAGTATATAAAAGTAAAGTTACAGCCCATAAATATCCCATTGCACAAACTTCCTCTAATTTCTGGGAGGGTTTTGGAGCCGGGA
This sequence comes from Luehdorfia chinensis, assembly GCA_019845155.1. Taxonomy (NCBI): domain Eukaryota; kingdom Metazoa; phylum Arthropoda; class Insecta; order Lepidoptera; family Papilionidae; genus Luehdorfia; species Luehdorfia chinensis. Next base: position 691,911 of record JAHVAK010000097.1, on the reverse strand, counting down.
AAAGTTCGCCACACTGGTGCAATGCGGGTTAGCGGACTTTAGTGATGCGACTCGAGTAACTCGAGTAATTTTATTACGCCACTCGAGTTGTCGAGTCACTCGAGTTAACTCGAGTAAGATTTTATCACTCGAGTGGAGTTTCGACTGCTTTAGTTTAAAAAAATTCAAATATCTTTATTATATTTGTAATATGTTTAGTATCCATATTTTTTTTTTATTATTGTATAGCGTGACGAAACTAGCAAAACGTTCACCTGATGTAAAGAGCAACGTCTACCCATAACAAATTCTATGTCACCCAGAACATTTCTGTGTGACAAAACACTGCGCCCCTCACCCTGAGTTCCTAAGTCTCATATGCCCAGTGATTACGTTAGCTCACAGTGCCCTTCAAACCGAAACACTAATATTTGCACACTCCTGCTTCACGGTAGAAACTCCTGACTCATCCATGGGTTAATGTATACGTTTTTAGAACAACGCCACCAGAAAGTGCACAAAGCCAACAACTTTTTTTTTAAAAATCCGAAGATTTTATAAAAAGGTTTATTGTAATATTAAAGAATATACGGGTGCCTTGCTGGTGCCTCACAAGACTAAAATACATACATACAGTTACGACTTTTTCCCATATAAGGCAGAGCCACACGTATCTCACTTGTTGCCCCCGCGGGAAACGAGCAGGACGGGTGGCGAACAATCAGACCGAAACACGGTAATGCTTGGACATTACAGCTTCACGCTAGAATAACTGGCATTGGGGTGGTACCTACTTAGACGGTCTCCTGCATAGTAATCCTACTACTGGTCCTATTATACGAGTATCTTACTACTACCAATGATGGCAATAGTAAAAAAGTATCATATTATGTTTGCCCGACCTAAGTTATTCAGACCAGTGATGAATAGCACGTCTGGACTGCGAGGTATGTGATGCACACATACTGTCACGCCTTTTTCCCATATAAGGGGTAGGCAGAGACCACACTCGTAGCCCACATTTAACCCCCGCGGGAAATGCGACGTAACGGGTGGCGAACCACTTTGACGCCATTTTGGTACGAGCCGAAAAAATTCTTACTCCCCATTGCGGTCCCACGAGCAAAAAAATACGTTCAGTAAGTATTATATAAACAATCGTAATTAAATAAAAATAATTCCATTCTATTCTATTCGTTCATTGTATTCTTTTCGTTCATTCGATTCTATTCGTACATTCTATTCTATATAAGTTCATTCTATTCTATTCGTTCTACATGGTCAATTAATTCTGTCACAATCAAAGTAAAGCATGCATTTTGGATTTCTATTTCTAGACATAAACCTAATGATCTAACACTTACGCTACGCTAAGCTACACTTACGCTACAATTGATATATGACATTAGGTCCGCCCATTGTAACCTATATTTTCTCATAAAGTATAAAAAATATAATAGCTGATATTAAAAATGTATATTTAGAGGAACGCTTCACTTGTACTTTAAGTTACCGGCGGATGGTCTGTTAGTACGGTGCCTCATAAATATTTGAAGCGATTCAAGAGTGAAGCATACTGACCCTTTTTGTCAGTTAATAGATTGCCGGGGCATGACAAACTGACGGACCGCCTGATAGTCCTTTTGTAACAGACCGACCGTTGTCTTATTGTTTAATATTGTACATAGAATAATACCGTCAGAGAGAAACAAAATGAAAAAATAATCTTAGCGCTTACACTTGTAAATTGACTTAAGAAAATGTCAGACTCCGCGCCGGTCTGTTTTTTTTTTCAATTTGATAAAAGTGACGGACAGAGTAAAAAGTTTACCGGGTGGTAAGTACAGAGTCTGTCCATAACAAATGCTGTGTCACCCAGAACATTTATATGTGACACCTCACTGTGCCCTGGGGTACCAGTTCTTAGGTCCCATATGCTCAGTGATTACGATAGCTCTCAGTGCCCTTCAAACTAAAACACAGTAATGTTTGCATACTACTGCTACACGGCAGAACAACTGACCCTGGGGTGGTACCTACATAGACGGATTCCGGCATAGGAATATGCATTGAGTATGTATAGGAAACTTCATTTCCTATATTCCTTGAAAGTTTAACTATTTCAATATAACGCTAAATGCTCATTTATAGCAGCAATGTGTGATATAGTCTTAATTTCTAAATTAACAAAGTAAGTTTTATACTTTACTAGCTTCACTGTCGTCAGGGATTAACTAGTAGAATTTCGAATTAGTATAAATTATAGAAAAATTATCAAACGCTGATGATTAACGGTAATATTCCTTACAATCTCCGACTGACGTTGCGTTATTCACTGCCTGTCTGTCTAAACGAAGGATTCCCGAAGTGGTCGATATCGACCACTTTGTGGTTGGATTCCTATGCAGGAATCCGTCTAGGTAGGTACCACCGCAGTGCTAGTAATTCTACAGTGAAGTAGTAGTGTGCAAACATTAGTTTGTTTCGGTTCGAAGGGCACTGAGCGCTAGCGTAATCACTGGGCATATGAGACTTAAGGAACTTATGTCTCTCAGTGACGAGCGCAGTGTCGTGTCACACATAAATGTTCTGGATGACACAGCATTTGTTATGGATAGACGTTGCACTTACCATCAGGTGAACGCTTAGCTCGTTTCGTAACTTTATTAAATAAAGAAATAAAAAAAATTGATCGTTGCACTCCCACAACCGAGTAGTCCACTTCCCGTCTTGATGAATCCAATCTAACAATGTTTAATGACAGCCGCTGCGGGATGGAATCATCAAATATGTAGCAAGCCGTCGGTTATCCACACAATCAGCCCGCTAATCCAAATTAACTCTGCTTGCACATGTTTTAATTATGAAGATGGACGCTGAGTAGGATAGAGCGAGATACACTGACCGCTAAGACATGAAGTCGTTAACATATGGGTTAACATCTGCATGCGGTTAGTGTATTTTTTTATTTGAGAAAGCGATGAGACGAGCAAAAAGTTCACCTGATCCCATAACAGATGCTATGTTACTTAGAATATTTCTGTGTTTCACCATCCCCCTGAGACGTTAGTTCTTAAGTCTCATATGCCCAGCGTTTACACTAGTATTTTTTTATGGAAGAAACTGAAAAACTACCTCGAATCAGTAGATACAACTTGGTCTGTTACATAAAATAGAAATCCAACTTATTCCATTATTAATAGATTGATTCGTACAACTCCCTGTGCGAAGACCTTTTTATTGATATTTATTCCAATAAAATTAACACGTTAAGAAGGTTTTTCAGAATCATTTTATAGAAGTTTCGTAGTTATTATAATTGCTAAAAAAAGGTATCATCTCTCGTATCAAAAGTTGTCTTCTTGTTCCATATTATGTTAAGCATTGATATGATATATTGACATAACGATACACCTTTTACTCTAACATTATTTTTTGCTATAAGTTGTTAGAATTTCAGATAAATCTTGCTCTTGTTTTGCTCGTTTCATCACTTTATGCAATAAAATAAAAAAACACAGTAATGCTTGGACCTGCGGCGGTACCTACCATAGAAATCCTATCACTAGTAATATTTGCTGAATCGAGTTTAGGTTTCATGTCCACGCCAAAACAATTTGGTTTTTTCTTCCGTTGCTTGCTACTTGCTTCCGAGTCCAGATTTTCATGAATTCGACCAATGTTCTTCTTCGATCTTTTTGTGATAACAAATATCGGTCACGGGTAATATTCTGGGTTCAGTTTAAACGTTGTCGGCTCGGTTGGCACAGTGGCTTCGCGATAGACCTCTTACGCCCAGCACGCGATCAATATTTGTACAGCCTACAGAGGTATGTGGAGGTACCACCCCAGGTCAGTTATTCTGCCGTGAAGCAGTAGTGTGCAAACATTACCGCGTTTCGGTCTGAAGGGCACTGGGAGCTAGTGAAATAACTGGCCATATGAGACTTAAAAACTGATGTCTCTGATGACGGCCTGCAGGATAGTGCCATACAGAAATGTTCAGGGGGACACAGCATTTGTTACAGGCAGACGTTGCACGTAATTCTAAGAGCGGCAACGTTATTTTAAAAAAGGTTGTTAATAACACCAAAAAAAAAGACTGTTGAACAGGAACAAGATGAAAATCCTTGTTAAAATACAATGCCACAGTCATCAAATTATTATATTGTCATCGGTTCTTAACACGTGTACAACATTACAAATTATTCGGACTTAGTGAAAATTGAATTGAAAGATTCGATTACATATATACATACAAGTCGAACTAATAAAAGCGTGTTTAAAGAAAGTGCCGTGGTGGCGGATCATTAAAAGAATACTACCACACCATCTCATCCAATGGATCTCGTAAAAGGCGAGTAAGGAATTAAACTGCACTGTGCACCCAACAGCGCATGGTGGCGATGGGTCTCCGCTCACCGCCTATCACACCAAGTGCATTACATTGTTTTGGTGAAACGTGGATTGAGGCAGTCATCTACTTTTGCAGTGAGTGCCCAGTCTCTGACTACCCCTTATGGGATACAGTCGTGATCTTATGTATGTATGTTAAAGAAAGTGAATACGCAAGCTTAAACGCACCTCCCTTCAGCGGGGTCTAACATAACCTTATTTATGGATTAGCGACGTAATCCAGCATACCGTGGCTCGGTAGCCCTTTTCAGTGCTACAAGAGTGCAGCGGCGAAACTTATTAATATTTCACACGGCTCTGCTTGCTCCACTTTCCAAGTAGGTTACACGGATGGCGGCCCTTTCCGCGCGACTTGCTTAACTTTTGCTGTGTGCAGCCGAGCCTGTTCGCTCTCGTCTTTTAATCGGACCTACAAATTAATTTGTATTATAATAAAAATGGGTTTATCTCTTTTATTTTTGATGGTAAGGAATACCATCATCATCATTTCAGCCCATTACTAATCCACTGCTGAACATAGGCCTCCCCTATAAATTGCCACAAATGTTTGTAGCGCCCACTTAGGGGGGACTGCCATAGTTGCCACGCTGGGCAGGCGGGTTAGCAACCGCAGTTCATTTATTGAGATATTAAAGGAAGCTGCTGCTGCCCATCTCATTTTACCACTGTCGACTTTTAGGACACCCACGGGTCGAGATGAGGTGGTAGATTCTCCTAAGCCGTTCTCCAAATCGTTCCCCCACGTTAAGTGCAGCGTTTGCCTGTGACAAATGCTGTGGTCGTCTCCTCACTATTTCCATAAAAAAAGTAACTTGAACTCCTTACAGGAATTACACTGGCTATCAGTGCCCTTCAGACATATAGAACATATAGAACATATAGTACATGATATATAGAACTATTATTTACTTGGCAAATGAAATAAAACTGAGAAAAGCTACAGGAACTCTGAGATTCGAGTAAAATAATAGAGTTTATTTCTGAATATGTCGGATTTATTTCTGAACCAAATTCGTATTTTCTTTTTCAATAACAAAAAAATAGAAATTCGACTCTCGGGATTATAGTTTTCGTTGAAAAACATTTCAAACCATAGCTTTGCGTATCACCCCCCCCCCCCCCATCCCTCTCTGCCTACCTCAAATTTCCGAGACAATCGAATTTTCGTACAACTGAGAGCTTATTTACAGAAAGATGAGTACTCGATGGGGCGAAGAATCTAATAAACGCGGTGTCATCCACGAAATAGATTTTTACTCATTTTATTTATCTATCAACTAACACTATTGGCTTTTACACGTACACTGATGAATTGGCCGCGGGCAATAACAGTCTTTGCTTTGTATTTATTTTGCAGTTTTTTTTCATTCATCCACAGTGATCAACAGACTACATCTGCTTTTGTCAGTGAAAACTAATAATAGAAGTTGGAACCTGATGGAAAGTCATCACTGCCGCCCATGAACCACATTACCAGAAGAATAGCGGGCTGGATTTTGAGAAAGAAGTAGGCTCTTTTCTTGAAGGTCCCGAAGTCGTATCGGTCCGGAAAAGCCGACAGATTGTACAAAGTGGTCGTGCGTGGCAGAAAGTTTCTAGCGAAGCGCACAGTGGTCGAATGCCAGTCGTCCAGGTTAATTACTCGTAGAAGTAATGCGGACATTACCACGGAACACTCCCCGTGGTAAACACGATAAAGAAGAATCTGATCCTTCAGCGATTACTTAAACTTACGTTACTCTATAATTTATTCAAAACGTTGCCGACATAAGTTTAACATACCAACACAGACCCAAACCTACTGTCTGTGTGTACAGATATTGAATATATTGATACGAATCGAACCCGCGACCCAGCACTGAAGCTAATCGCCTAACCATTGCATCAGTTGAGCCAGGAAAGTTATGAGATTTGCCGTTATCGCCATATTTGGTAGGCGCATTAACGGTCAGAAGTTAAAGTTCTACCGGTGGTAGGATTCCTATGCAGGAGTCCGTCTAGGTAGGTACTACCCCAGGGCCAGTTATTCTACCGTGAAGCAGTAGTGTGCAAACATTCTGTGTTTCAGTTTGAAGGGCACTGTGAGCTAGAGTAATCACTGGGCATATGAGACTTAAGAACCTATGTCTCGGGGTGATGGGCACAATGTAGTATCACACAGAAATTTTCTGGGTGGCACAGCATTTGTTATGGGCAGACGTTGCACTTACCATCAGGTGAACGTTTTGCTCGTCTCATTACTTTCTGCAATAAAAAAAAAACTCAATATAATATCCGCAGCAGACCTACAGTAAGCGACATAGACCTAAAGATCAGCAAGATGAAGTGACAACGGATCGGCCATATATCTCGTGGAACCGATAACCGTTGGGGAAGAATGGTTCTGGAGTGACAGCCTCAAACGTACGTAACGTAGTATGTCGCCAGTTTCAGGCAGTGGATTCGTGCTGAAATGATGGTGATGATAATGAAATCTTCATAAACAATTGACAACACAAGCGGCCTACACAAGCCGACGGAAAGTGGTTAAATTTATAGTGCCTTTGAGCATAAAATTAAATGGAATGTTTTCGTCGCCAGCTCAGCACAGCCCGCAGTGAGTTATTTTTAATAAATCCTGCAAGTTCCGCGAATGCTTTAGTCGTAATAATCGATTCAAAAAAGAGCACTGCCAAAGCTTTGGAACGGCTTTTATCGTGTTGTTAGAAATTCTCCTGAAACATAAAATTATTACTTTTTAACGGACTTCATAATTTTTTTTTATTTTTATTTCATAAAATAATAATAATAATAATAATTTATAAATTCAGGTAACAGAGATCCATTTCATAATTATTAAAATAAAATATAAATACCAAATCTTATAATATTTTGTACATGTTATTATTAATTATTCAAAAGAAAATTATTCTATTAACTTTATAAACTGTTTATAGTTTAAACAGCAATAAATTGGACCATTTTCTAAATATGTCACTGTACGAGCAATTGCAACAAATCGTTTTAATGAGAATATTCTGCGACCCAAAAACGAAGCCTCTAAATCGCGCGATACGGTGACGGATCAGTGCGTCCAGACCGGCAACGTGGGCCTCCGCGAACATCAGAGACGCGCTACACCACCGGGGCTGACGGAACAGCACACGAAACGCAAAAAAAAGTGACGGAACGAGCAAAACGTTCACCTGATGGTAAGTGCAACCTGTGCCCATAACAAATGCTGTGTTACCCAGAACAGTGTGACACCACAATGCGCCCGTCACCCTGAGACATCAGTTCTTAAGTCTCATATGCCCAGTGATTGCGCTAGCTCTCAGTGCCCTTCAAACCGAAACACAGTAATGCTTGTACACTACTGCTTCACGGCAGAATAACTGGCCCTGGGGTGGTACCTACCTAGACGGATTCCCGCATAGGAATCCTACCACCAGTATACAGTATACTTCATAAAAGGAGAAGTGTATATTATTATTATTTATGTATGTTCGGGCATAACTTCTTTGTTTTTGAACCGACTAGTTGATATCCCGCGACTTCGTTCGCGTGGACATAGGTTTTTGAATATCTCGTGGAGACTATTCGATTCTAAGGGATAAAAAGTATCCCATGTCCGTCTCCAGAATGCAAGCTATCTCTGTGCAGAATTTCGTTAAAATCGGTTCAGCGGTTGAACCGTGAAAAGGTAACAAACATACAGAGGGACAGAGAGAGGTTACTTTCGCATTTATAATATTAGTATGGATTTTACTGATGATATTAATTAATTTGTGAGATTATTTTACAAACAGACACTTCGATTTTATTCATTTGTATAGATATAATAATTTAAATTCGAAGCCGTGATTTGACGGTAATCGTATCGTATCGGTAACGTTTCAGGCCTATCACTAATCCACTGCTGAACATAGGCCTCCCAATAAATTTCCACAAAGGTTTGTTGCTCTCATTTTGGGGGGATTATACCATAGCTGCCACGCTTGGCAGGCGGGTTGGCAACCGCAGTTAATTTATTCAGATGTTAGTGGAAGATGCTGCCGCCCATCTTCTGGTTTTATTTTTACCTCTGTCGACTTTTACGACACCCACGGAATGAGATGGGGTGGTAAATTGTCTTAATTCGCCACCACGCGGCGGAACTGTATTTAATTTTTGTTCATAGTGTTGTCTGTTTCTCTAGTTCTGCTGCGGATATCATCGTTAAGGATTCAGGAAGCAGGAACATCTAGCATATTAAGCATAGTTCACTGAGCTACTTTGACTTATTGACCACTTAATGATTTATTATATTTACGCGAACACTACACATTTCGAGCCGACGTTTCGATGGTCACGGGGCTTATAAATAACAAAATAAAACGCGATTAAATCCGTAAAATTAGTTTCATTTAAATTAATGACCACTTTCCTCATGCAGCCTGCGGTCAAGGTCCATGTCTCGGTTCCGTATGTCTTCGCTGTCAACACGCACTGGTTAAAGAAATACTGTACTAGTACCAAATTAGTTTGATCCGATCGCATCCCAAGTGGTACAGTTATGGAAAATCCTCACAACTTGTGTGGATTTTGCCTAACCTTACAATTTGGGCTGGGAATTTTCAGTAATTGAGTTGACCCAGTCGAGTTGTCCGAGTAATTCTTAGCTCAACTAATCTTAGTTCTTGAAAACATATAAAAGTAATGCTTTAAAATAAACAAAATTTTTCACTCTTCCCTACCTCTCCAATGGGAACTGCATTGCATTCCACCAACCGCCTTCAATAATTCCATTTATGATGGAATTTTCGAGAAAACATTATATCCTCGTCTTAGAACGTTTTCAAATAATAGAGAATTCTAGCGATTTTTACTTCAAATACCTTCGAGGCGTTATTGAAAATAAATTGCACCTAAGAGGTACCGCTGTGATACGATATCACGCTGCCACGCAACTGTACGTCTAAAGTGATATATGTTCAAGAGATAAATTGGGATAAAGCTGCTGGAGACTCCGATGGGCTAGGCTTACGTTCCTGAAAGATTGACATAAGAGATACACAAAGCGAAGAAGGAAGAAAATTCCCGCAAATAGAATAGCTATAATATAAAGTGGCTTTCAATCTGACTTTTAGAGACCAAAGTTTGATGGCAATCGAGTAACCATGTGCTCAGTTGTCTTATTCTCATTTTTTTATTGGATAAAGTGACGAAACGAGCATGGTAAGTGCAACATCTACCCATAACTAATGCTGCGCCTCTCCGAACATTTACGTGTAGCACCACACTGCGCTCATAAACCTGAGACGTCAGTTCTTAAGTGTCTTAGGCCTAGGTGATTTAACTAGCTCTCAGTGCCCTTCAAACCGAAACACGGTACAATTACGCCTTTTACAATTACTACAATTTTACTGGGTAGGATTCCTATGCAGGAATCCGTCTAGGTAGGTACCACCCCAGTGCAAGTTATTCTGCCGTGAAGCAGTAGTGTGAAAACATTACTGTGTTTCGGTTTGAAGGGCACTGTGAGCTAGCGTAATCACTGGGCATATGAAACTTAAGAACCTATGTCTCAGGGTGACGGGCGCAGTGTGATGCTACACAGAAATATTCTGAGTAACACAGCATCTGTTATGGGCAGACGTTGCACTTACCATCAGGTGAACGCTTTGCTCGTTCCGTCACTGTTATTAAATAAAAATAAAAATATATTTTCCCCATATAGGTCGGCAGAGATCACTTTCGACGTCATTTTGGTTAGAGTTGAAATTCTTGCTCCCTATTGCGTTCCCAAGAGCTAGCCTTCGGCACGGCAACCACTGGCTTGGTAGAGAGGAAGTGAAAAGGATTAGGTTGGAAACTTGGTTTCGGGATCGGAAGTTGGAAAAGGAACTATAAGGTGTAGGATACATCTCGGAAAAAGCAGCCGGAGACAGCAGTAGCTCGGGAGGGCAAGGTCGCTTACCCGGTACTCTTCCGCATTTGCCGGACGAGACAACTAGGTCAAGTATCCCTGGTACAATTAAAATAATTTAAACTTTTCGAATCCTATGAGCCCGTAGAGTAGCGGCATAGTGAACTGACCCCGACTCCATTACCATTTTCATATTAAACTTTTTTGCATGACCGTATAAAAAGACAGCAAAGGACGGGACAGTACTTTCATTAACAGTAAAAAAAAAACTTGTAACTGACGGCAACTAATCGTCTAAAAACAATTTCCGCTTGAGGTCATGTGGCGAGAATAAGCTATGCGTCGATAATATCGCGGCGAGCGATTTGCGACGCATCGCTTCATTTGCGTCCTTTTATACGAGCGTGTTCTGAATCCGCGCGATCCCCCCGAGAAAGGACGCGTTGCTAAGCCGCAGAATTTACATTTATGAATAATGTCACGTTTGTTAGAAGATGTTTAGCTCAGGGGGAAAGAATCTGGGACATTTATGAGCGTTACTCGTCACGAGCTGTCTTATTAGGGTCCGAAGAATAATGTCGCCTAGCTCTTAGGATTAAATACACATCTCGTGATGTCGGTCCGTGGACCGTTGTTTATATTATATATCAGTGTGATAAATGTTGTGCCTTACTATGAATTACTTACGACCATTTACCAAGGCTGACTTTTCAAGTGGTTGGTGTATCTCAAAAGTTGTTGCATCTATACAAATAAATAAAATTGAAGTGTCTGTTCGTAATAACAAAATAACAGCTTTCTACACAATGCTTATGAAAGTATATACGGCACTTATAAATAAAAAAAATAATTTTAAGGATTTTTGTCTGTCTGTCTGTCTGTCAGTCCATTCGTTCCGGATAATCTCCGAAACGGCTTGACGGATTTCGACGGGACTTTCGTTAACAGATAGCTGATATTATAGCGGGTAACTTTGGCTACTTTAATTTCTGAACAATAATTAGGGTACGCGCAAAAAAATCAAAACTTCATAATCCGATTCAAATAGGGTTGGCTTTTTACGCGGGTTAAGCCGCGGGACAGATAGTTATTTAAGACAAATATTAATTCTTAATTTAATTGCAAGTCGCTCGGGGCCGTGTTTTGTAGTAATCTATAGAGACCTATGTTCAGCAGAGGTTTTGTGATGGGCTGAAGCGAGGATGAGTTGCACCGTATGGTAGCGGCCTAAGAGAATCTACTACCCCATCTCATCCAGTGGGTGTCGAAAAAGTGGACTGAGGAAAAGTAAAAATAGGAAATGGGCGTCTTCCTGGAACATCTGAATAAATATACTGTGGTTGCCAACCCGCCTGCCAAGCGTGGTAAATATCCAAAATGAGAGCTACAAACTTTTGTGGCAATCTGTGGGGGAGGCCTATGTTCAGCAGTGGACTAGTAATATGCTGAAATGATGATGATGATGAAGCGAGGATGATGGTGATATAAATGCTCTTATATAGTATAGTTTTTATAAATATTGCCCAACAGTGGGATTCCTCCCGCGTCGTGGGTTGAAATTAGTTATCGTCTAACAAACACACTGTACCTGACATTCCACGTGTAAGACCACCCAGACCCGGAACAACTACCTTTAGGCCAAACAAATAATTGTTCCGCGTGGGAATCGATACCGCGACCCACAGCACAGTAGTTAGTCGCTCAGCCACTGAGGCCGAGAATGAATTGTTTGTAAAGAAAATAGGTTATATATCGCCAGCTACACAAGCTACAAGCTTCAGCTTGCTTGGCTGGGATTCAAATCTTAACTTCGATCGATGCTAGATGTAGGTGACCACGATCCACTCTGACCACTTACCATCAGTTGGACTGCACTTATTCAACGAAATTCTAAAGTTTCCTAAAGATGGGCGTAGAGGGGTTCCACACAGAAATGTTCTAGGTGACACAGCGTTTGGTATGGGCAGACGTTACACTTACAATCAGGTGAACGTTTTGTCTGGTGAACTCGTTTCGTCACTTATCCATTTGAAAAATCCTGGAAATTGAGGAAGGACACTTTTTCGAAGTTACTAGCACTTTAGGAAAATCGAGGAGTTCCTGCGGTATTTTTAAGAAACCTCAATCCACGCGGACGTAGGGCGTCCGCTAGTCTATTTATAAGGCAAAATATGCTTAAAAAATACTCAAAATTCAGTTTCAAAAGTCAACATTCAGTTGAATACAAAGCAAATATCGACAATGAACTATCGCGAACTTTTTCTTTAAAAGTAAACTCGATCCCGGAGGAACTTCTTCAAGTACAACCTCGACTCGTTTAAAAATAACATACAAAAGCTCGAAGGAATTATAATATTTTGCTCCGTATAAATATGTATTCAAAACAGATCTTGAAAGCGTCGGCTCGGTTGGCGCAGTGGCTAAGGCTTTAGCTTCTGAGCCGCGGGTCGCGGGTTCGATTCCCGCACGGAACAAATATTTGTATGGCCTACGTGTAGTGGTTCCGGGTCTGGGTGTTTGTGCATGTTGAAACTATGTCAAAAACGTACCCACGCCCCAGGAGAATTCTTATTGTGGGCAACGTTTTTACTAAAAAAAAGTGTTCTTCCTTGTTCCGTTTTTATGTCGTTTGGACACTAATGCAAAATGCGATCAGTATATTTTTAGTGGATAAAGTGGCGTGACGAGGAAAACGTTTTTCTGATACCAAGCGCAACGTCCGTCCGTAACAGATGCTGAGTCGAGAATATTTATCTGGGTACATAAATATTCTGTAACATTTCTGTGCACCGCGCTGCGCCCCATCACCCTGAGATATCAGTTCTTAAGTCTCATATGCTCAGTTATTACACTAGCTCTCAGTGCCCTTCAGACCGAAACACAGTGATGATGCGAAATACTTAGGTGTCATATTAGATGACAGATAAAACTGTAGTATAAGTTCATTTACGTGTTTAAAAATTTACGTGATGTAGCCTGCCGCGATATCCTTGTTCTAAATCATTGTGCGAGAGTATTATAAATAATTGCATCTATTGCGTTAGGGGTGGTGCAGCTAAGTCCTACCTTATCGAAGTATTACGCACACAATCAAACATATCCACACACATCAATACACACGCACACACGTACACCTTGAAAACTGTAATGTAACCCACAGTTCATTCTCCTTTCGATTTAAATAAGATTCATGTAACCAAGTGTACAGTTTCAATAAATATTATTATTATTATTATTACAGTAATGTTTGCACACTACTGCTCTACGGCAGAAAAACTGGCCCTGGGGCCTGGCCCCTAGACGAATTGTACAAGCGATACAAGATCGAGTGTAATTACTGGGCATATGCGACTTATGAAGTTATTCTTAGAGTAAAGTCAAAGTCAAAGTCTAGTAAGTTCTTTATTCAATTTTGGCTTGTATAAAGCTCTTATGATTGTCAAAATCTATACCGGTTAAAAAAATAAGACCTTCTCAGAGAAGAACCGGCAAGAAACTCTGGGGTCTTTCTTTCTTTCAATGTAATATGGCATTGAAAGAAAGAATGTAATTTATAAGTTAGATAAAAATTACATCATAAATTTAGTAGCCAGGGGCTTGTAAAGTGCAGAGTAAGAGTTATTTCCACACATCTCTGTCCTCTATGTACGAGTATGTTTACTGGTGGTAGGATTCCTATGCAGGAATCCGTCTAGGTAGGTACCACCCCAGTGCCAGTTATTCAGCCGTGAAACAGTAGTGTGCAAACATTACTGTGTTTCGGTTTGAAGGGCACTGTGAGCTAGCGTAATCACTGGGCATATGAGACTTAAGAACTGATGTCTCAGGGTGACGGGCGCATTGTGGTGTCACACTGTTCTGGGTGACATAGCATTTGTTATGGGCAGACGTTGCACTTACCATCAGGTGAACGCTTTGCTCGTTCCGTCACTTTTATTAAATAAAAAAAAATTAAAAAAATTAAAAATGATCTATTTTATAATACGCTTTTTCTAATCATGACAAATCTTCAATCTTCTTGACAAGTTTGTTGAATTCTATGTCAGTTTTCTGAGTCACACGTGTGGCGGAAAACAAATGTTGACTCAGTATTTTTATTTATTTATTTGTGCTTAATTGTAACACCTTAATCTAAAGAAATGCAATTGGCGGATCTAATGCCAAGTGGCGTTTTCAGGGTTCACTAACCCTCGGAGACTAGAACAATATTGGCAGGTGCAATTCGTGAAATAAAACAATCTGGGGTGAACATATAAATACTATTACATACAAATTATATAACCAAATAAATAATCAATATAGACATCTACAAAGTTAACATAAATAAATAAATACGTGCAAATAATAAATATAATACACAAATAATACATGTATAAACAAAATGCCGATAGGAGTCCGGCAGAGTAGAATAGCACCTACCTCTTTCCTACCAAGGTGTCGTAAGGGGCGATTGAGATAGGCGGACAGCCTTTATTCGTGCAGAACAACACCATAATATGCAATGCTGTCACTACACCCGTCCGATCCCACCGCATATCGGCCTATAAGCCTCCTCAAGGCCTTAGGCAAGATATACGAACGCCTACTTCTCGCCCGCTTAAGAGACTTCATGCAGTCTCGAGGGATCCCCATCCACGAGCAGTTTGGATTCCGTGCCAAACACTCATGTACCCAGCAGGTGCACCGCATAACGGAGCACATTCAATCCCGCTTCATACGCGGGCTTCATACCGGAGCGCTCTTCTTCGACGTGGCGAAAGCGTTCGACAAGGTCTGGCACAACGGGCTCATATGCAAGTTATATGGACTCGGTGTGCCAGATCGCCTCGTACTCATCATACGAGATTTCTTACGCAGTCGAACCTTCCGCTACCGCGTCGAGGGGGTGCGATCCGAATCACATCCCATCCTAGCCGGCGTACCACAAGGCTCAGTCCTAGGTCCCGTGCTCTACACCCTTTTCACGAACGACATACCGCACACCAGCGGCGTCGAACTCGCCCTCTTCGCAGATGATACCTGCCTATATGTGTCTGGACGTAATCCAGACACTATCTCTAAACGCCTCCAATCCGCAGCCCGAACCCTCGGGAAGTGGTTTCGGAAATGGAGGATCGAGGTCAACCCAATCAAAAGTGCAGCCATGTACTTCTCGCGGCGCATAACGCAGCATCTCCCCACCATAGAGTTATTCGATCGTCCAATCCCCTGGGAAAAGACAGTCAAATACTTAGGCGTCCTATTAGACTCGAGACTCAGCTTCGGTCCACATATTAACCGAGTAAGGAACCGAGCGGCGTTCGTCCTCGGTCGATTACATCCGTTACTAAATAAAAATAGCAAAATGTCCCTACGTAATAAAATTACACTTTACAAAGCCTGTATTCGGCCAATTATGACATACGCAAGCCCCGTATTTGTGCATGCCTCCCCGCGTCAAATTCACCGACTTCAGGTAATACAAAATCGATTCATGCGTAAAGCCACGGGAGCACCGTGGTTCGTGCGTAATGCTAACCTTCATATCGATTTAGGGCTTCCTACCATAGCCCAATATCTAAAGTTGGCCTCTCGCCGATACTTCGACCCTGCCGCCACGCACCCCAACCCACTGGTTGTCAGTGCCGCCACTTACAACCCCCTCGCGATACACCAAAACTCGACCCGCGGAAAAAGGAGACCGAGGCACGTCCTCGAGGACCCTGACGACGCGACCACTATTGCCCAAGCGCTCTACTCAACACTACACAAACACCCATTATCACCATCATACCGCCCCCGCCGTCGGCGTGGGCGTATCAGACAAAGTTATTCGCGATACCGCCGCATCTCAGGCCGGTTCTCCCCTAGCAGTAGTGTCATAAACAGAAGCGTCGCTGGAGTTTCTTGCGCCATTTCTTCTCCAGCGGAAACGCATTCCGAATTGGTGGTAAACTTATCTAATAATAATCATGGTATTAATAATTATAGTAGTAGTAATATTGCCCTCCCGATTGCAGTAACTGACCGAACCGAGACCGACCCCCTTGGGCACCCTCGAGTCTGTTACTCTCGCGAACAGGATGACGGTCCAAGCTGAGGTCCCCCCTCGGGGGCCCTTGCGCCAGTCATCCATAAATAAAGGTTTCGGCTAAGCGCCCTCAGCGCTATGCCACCTTTCAATCCGCAATTGGGTGTATGAATTTTTTTACTCCTATCAAAGAGGCGGCGATGTGGTTCGCCACCCGACATATCTCGTTTTCCGCAAAGGCGAAAAGTGGGCTACTTAAATGGCCTCTGCCTACCCCTTATATGGGAAAAAGGCGTGACTATATGTATGTGTGTAAAAACAAAATAACAGGTGAAATTAAAGCATCAGTTTGTCTTCAAATAATATTGTCTAAGAAGTCTATTGAAGGCGTTTTTGTCTAGTGCATTCCTGACAAGTGATAGATAGTATATGTGTGTGTCATATAAAATATTTCCTGTGAAACTTTCCTCTTAGTCTCATAACAGAATTGAAGATTCGCGTTATTACCACACCTGACGTCGGGACACCAGGTGTGTCTGAGCGTATTCATAGATTTTAAGAAAAATTGGATAAAATTTTTCAGAGGAGCTTTAAACAAATATACTCGTACATAAAATTAGTTTACACATGTTTCACATATGACAGTAATCATAAATAAATAATCTTCTTGACCATCATTTCTGCCCACTGTTGAATATACGCCTCTTATATTGCCACAAAACACGATCCTGAGCTACCTTCCTCGTCTAGGTAGGTACCACCCCAGGGCCAGTTATTCTGCCGTGAAGCAGTAGTGTGCAAAAATTGCTTTGTTTCGGTTTATAGGGCACTCTGTGCTAGCGTAATCACTGGGCATATGAGACTTGAGAACTGATGTCTAAGGGTGACGGGCGCAGTGTAGTGTCACACAGAAATGTTCTGGGTGACATAGCATTTGTTATGGGTAGACGTCGCACTTTACATCAGGTGAACGTTTTGCTCGTTTCGTCGCTCTATCCAATAAAAAAAAAGTAATTACTGGTGGTAGAACTTGCATACTAATTGCAACATCTGCCTATAAACAATTCTGTCTCATCCAGAACATTTTTGTGTGTCACTAAATTGTGCTTAAGACATATATGATAGATATGCTGTACGGGGAAGACAATTATATATTACTGGTGGTAGAATTTTTATGCAGGAATCCGTCTAAGTAGGCACCACCCCAGGGCCAGTTATTCTGCAGTGAAGCAGTAGTATGCAAACATTACTGTGTTTCGGTTTGAAGGGCAATGCGAGCGTTTGTGATCATGTGGCAATGGGCCGGCCATATAGTTCCCGGGACTGATAATTTTTGAGGAAGAAAGATCCTCGAGTGGCAGCCTCGTACCGCTAAGCGCGGTGTAGAGCGACGACATGCAAGATTTTGCGGGAAGTCGATGGATGCAGCTCCGTGTTTAGTGGCAATCTACGGTGGAGGCCTATGTTCAGCAGTGGGCTGAAATGATGATGATGAAATTCCTTGTAATAGTTAGATGAAAGAAGATCTACAACGTAATTTAAAATATAAATTTAACTCATAGACACCCATACACCGTTAAATATATTCAGCGATAAAGCAAGCCTTACGTTGACGCGATAGCAAGTTTCATTTGTAATGCCACGTTATTGTCCAACAGTACGCCTGGTACTGTTAAATTTATCCGTGACACGTGTGACGTGAAAGGCTAAGACATTTCAAGTTTCAGACTATCAGCAGACGTCGCAAGCGTTACAGTAAAATAAATTATAAGCCATTTACACAACATCATACATATATACATACATATATATGGCCGTGTGGTAGCGGCTTAAGAGAATCTACCACCCCATCTCGTCCCGTGGGTGTCGTAAAAGTCGACAGAGGGAAAATTAAAAGCAGAAGATGGGCGGCAGCATCTTCCTGGAACATCATAATAAATAAACTGCGGTTGCCAACCCGCCTGCCAAGCGTGGCAACTATGGCAAAATCCCCCCAAAATGAGAGCTACAAACTTTTGTTGCACTCTATGGGGGAGGCCTATGTTCAGCAGTGGACTAATGGTAGGCTGAAGTGGTGGTGGTGGTGGATACATATATAAAATGTTTAAGTTTGTACGTTATTGGGGTTTGAGTAGTAATTTGTTGGCAACATTTTAAATACTCTCTGCGACTCTTTGACTACAGACTATTACGTGTTTGATATTGTCAGTATAAATGTAAACAAACGTAGAACGTAGAAGTATAGCGATTTTTTTAATTCGGTAAATAATTGTAATTTTATGCAATCGTAAATAACACGCCTATAATTGGCATTCATATAAGAATATATTTAAATTATATTTGTTGCTTTAAAACAATGTTTTGTATGTAATGCTGTTGGTGTGTCATAATAAATAAATAGAAAAAAAACGACAGACTATTTTGTGATTGACATTCTCATTATGAAAGTAAATGTTTAATGTCTTATTTTATTCGATTTAATGTATTTGTACATAAATACATACAGTCACGCCTCTTTCCTATGGGTATAGGTAGAAACCACACCTTTCCACTTGCTACGGTCCTGACACATCATTCGCTTCCATTAATATCTTTAGCGTTTTCATACACGCTCGTCGGTTGCGGGCCCTTCTAACGTGACCTTCCCTCAAAAGTTTCCCAGTCTGATTGTGATACGTTCGCCTAAGTCGACCCTTACCGGCTTTCCAATTCACACTCGCCTCATAAATTTGTTTCGTCAATATTCTTTCATTCATCCTCTCTACGTGTTCAAACCATCTAAGCATTCCTTTGTCTATCTGTGTCACTTCGTCTTCAATTGTATTTGTAATGCATATTATAATATAAATTTTTGATTCTTCGCTTCTCGTCCATAAAAACTTTACCCCAAATCTCTCACTCCTTCGTGTTTTCCCTTCACACAAAAATATATAGACACATACACTTTCCTTCTCGACATAGACACCCGCTAAGAACGGCTTTTCGAACATTTACTACTAAATGACAATGATAGAGACTTTAACATAACAATAACTTCCATACGAAGAGGGGGGGAGGGGTCTGCTAGTGTCATCATCATTTCAGCCTATCATTAGTCCACCGCTAAACATAGTTCTCCCCCATAGATAGCCACAAGGGTTGAAACTCTCATATTGGAGGGATTTTGCCATAGTTGCCACGCTTGGCATGCGGGTTGGCAACCGCAGTTTATTTATTCAGATGTTCCAGGAAGATGCTGCTGCCCATCTCCTGGTTTTAATTTCCCTCTGTCGTCTTTTAAGACACCCACGGGATGGGATGGTATTAGTAGATTCTCTTAAGCCGCTACCACACGGCGGCTATTAGTGTATATGTATATAAAAAAAACAGAAGTACCTGTGTACATAATGATTTCTTATATTTACGCGAACACTACACATTTAAATGAAACTAATTTTACGGATTTTATCGCGTTTATTTTTATTATTTGTAACCAGACGTTTCGAGTGCTTTACAGCACCCATGGTCACGGGGGGACTGAGGTGACAGATGTCCTGATGTCATAGTTAACCCGGAGTACCTTCAGCTTTTAATTATTATTTGTGGTCCGAGTTAGCTCTTTCTGCGTAGATCGGACCACAAATAATAATTAAAAGCTGAAGGTACTCCGGGTTAACTATGACATCAGGACATCTGTCACCTCAGTCCCCCCGTGACCATGGGTGCTGTAAAGCACTCGAAACGTCGGGTTATAAATAATAAAAATAAACGCGATAAAATCCGTAAAATTAGTTTCATTTATATCTGTGTACATATGTAGAAGTAGCTGTGGTAGCTCAGAGGCTAGGCAATCGCTTTAAATTTCATAATACGCGAGTGATCTGGGTCCGATTCCCGGGGCCGCCATTTTTATGTCAAGTTTAATTAAATTTGTATAAGATCCCAATACTGCTTGATTTTGTAAAGAGCAATTGAGTTTTATTGATGAACCTAAAAGTTTTTTAGTTGTTGTAGATAGAATTAAATCAAAAACCAACCACTGCAAGACTTCAAGACACAGTAAGCTGCGTAGATCGGACCCAAAAATAATAATCAAAAAGATCAAGATACCCCGGATTAACTATGACATCGGGACATCTGTCATCTCAGTCCCCGCGACCACGGGTGCTGTAAAGCGCTCGAAACTTCGGGTTATAAATATTTAAAAATTAAACAAGATAAAATCTGTAACATTGGTTCTATTTAAGGTGTAATCTTCGCGTAAATATAAGAAATCATTAAGTTGTCGAAAACTTAGCTGCGTTTATCAAAAGCAAATTCCAACAATGCTCGTGGATTTATATTGAGTATTCTTGTTCTGACACCTTTATTAATTCCGATCATATGGTGCCGTTATCGTATCCTAGATCTCGACACTTTTGAATATCTAGACCATTTTCTAGATCCTTCTAAATTGCATTTGTTAAATACTCTCTCGTTGTTTCTGCGACGGCAATGAACCAACAAAAAGGTTTCTATATCGCTCCATTTAAGGACTTGCAAACTCTTAATATTATTTTCATTTGCTCCACACGACTCTCATCCCTGGTACAATCGAGCATGATGGCTAAATTTTGCTTATTAGACTCTTCTCGTATTTAAAATGATTTTGATATTAGTGTAATTAATTCATTTTGGATTTCGTGGCTCAGTCGATGTTGAGAACATAGCTTTTTCATTCAAACGTTGCAAGTACTCTTTTGATGTTAGATCATATTTGGATAACAATTTAAATAATTCTAAAAAAAATCCACTGTTTCTGGTATCGCTCAGGTTAAGTATCATCGCATCAGGATCAATACTACTACACTCGCACGGAAATAAATACGGATAACGAAATAACTAAATTTTGAACTTGAAAAGAGCTTATTAGAGAGAAAGAGAACATACACGAGACCGTCTGCGGTGGCCGACGTCGCCGCCGCTTAACGCGGACATTGTAGGCTAAGATAGAGTATCAGAGACACGGCAATAATTACAACACAACCAAAACCAAAAACTGTTTGCGTTTCTGGATAATTATTGGCTCTGAGTGATAGTTGAACCCAGAACCTGCGGCGCAATGTCAGGTACTCTGCTATGCCATTCAGCTATGCGGAAATGTTAGCAAACCGTTGAGAGGAAGATTCAAGTAAAGTGATAGAAACAAAAATAATACATGAAGACTTTTCAGAAGTTTCCAGAAATAAGAAATTGTTATATGGTTAGCAATTCTATATAATTCGTCAGAATAGTAAGAAAGAATGAAATGCTTTATTCGGCACCAACTAATGACACACAGAAAACAACACGCATAAACAAAAACAGAATCATTTTTAATGCTAAAATTAGACATTATTATTTATTACATTTAAATGTCGCGGGTCATGCCAAGAAGGTCACCAGTAAGTATTTTGTGGCAGTAGCACATGACATATACATGAAACAATGTTCTGTATTTGTATCGAGCAGTTAATTCTAAAAACTGACACCCGTCGTGTAACTAACGCTTCTCTACAACGCGGTGGAAGCCCTGGGGCGATTCTAAATGTAGTTATCAGAAACTTGAATGTGAACGTTTGTCGGGACTTATCGCGGATGTCGACTAGCCTGAGGTACCGAGCTCTACTCTCGACTGATAAATGCTGAGTTTTTAGTTACAAATGTTACCTGAGAGAGTTTGATATAATCAAATTGATTTATTTAATATAACGTCTCTGATGATAAACATTAAACTTATAGTCAGAACATAATTACAACAAAAAAATCCAATACAAAATTACACAACATGTTTTCATAAAGCTCTTTAAAAAGTGGGTAACAGAAAGAAGGATAACAGATGAAGGAGAAGAATTTGCTGCTGTAATTCAGACATATGACAATAAAGGTATATTATAAACATTTCCTATATTATTTAGGAATACAGCAACAAAATGGCATCCGACTCGGCATAATGCTGCAGCGGCCTAACTGCAGCGCTGATATTCTGATGGTGCCCACAACCAAAAAACTCACGAACAGCTATTAAACATTCTAACAAGAAAACAAATTAGAAAATGGTAAAATTATGACTAAAAAATATAAAAAATAAAATAACCAATGTATACACTAAAAACTAGCAAAAAATGCAGGAATATGTCTAGGTAGGTGCCACCCCAGGGCCAGTTATTCTACCGTGAAGCAGTAGTGTGCAAGCATTACTGTGTTTCGGTTTGAAGGGCACTGTGAGCTAGCGTAATCACTGGGCATTTGAGACTTAAGAACTGATGTCTCCGGGTGACGGGCGCAGTTTGGTGTCACACAGAAATATTATGAGTGACACAGCATTTGTTGTGGGCGGACGTTGCACTTACCACCAGGTGAACGTTTTGCTCGTTTCGTCACTTTATACAATAAAAAAAAATCTATTCTAACAATAATATACGTTCACCATAAACAATAATATACGTTCGAAATCAGCATCTGTATTGGAATTACCCTATCATTGGGCCGTGCGCCAAATGTGCAAACATTCCGCCCACTTTCTATTGATATATCAAGACATCATATCTTTGTGTCTTTATTATCATAATTGTGTGACCATATCAGTTACTTAATAGAATTAGGCGTTACTTTGCGGAAATCCTATTAATATCGATACTACGCCTGCCAATTTTTTTTTTATTGTATAAAGTGACGCAACAAGCAAAACGTTCACCTGATGGTAAGTGCAACGTCCGCCCACAACAAATGCTGTGTCACCCAGAATATTTCTGTGTGACACCACATTGCGCCCGTCACCTTGAGACATCAGTTCTTAAGTCTCAAATGCCCAGTGATTTCGCTAGCTCACAGTGCCCTTCAGAACGAAACACAGTAATGTTTGCACAATACTGTTTCACGGCAGAATAACTGGCCCTGGGGTACCTACCTAGACGGATTCCTGCATAGGAATCCTAGCACCAGTGAAAAATACAGCTGTCTGTATCATTTGAATGCTTCACTTCATTATGAGGTGAAAAACGTGTCGTGTTCTCGACTGCAGCAGTGTGTACTATCTAGTGGTAGTGTTGTAGTGGCGGAGGGCATCTGGTGGCGGTCACGGTATAAGTTTGCTTGTGCTTGGTAGTGTAGGAGGGTGGGCGGACCTCTTCAAACACTAGGTAATACATACCATCTTTGCATGAACATCTTAGCAAAAAAGCTTGCAGGTGGCGGTGCTGTCTTAGACGGTAAAACGCAGCCTACAGCAACATAGCCTAGAATCCTATTCACCCTTTCTCCAAAACAATCGCGTTATTATCAGCCGGGGGACTAATGAAGAAGAATTATTCCAGTCTTTTGCTGTAAGCATTATTAATAAAATACTCCTTATTCTGGGCGTGTGGTGCTTAAGATAACTTCTACCACCCCATCTCATCCCGTGGGTATCGAAGTGAAAATGAAAACCAGGAGATGGGCAGCAGCATCTTCCTGGAACATCTTATTAAAACAAGAGCTACTAACTTTTGTGACAATCTATGGGAGATGCCTATGTTCAGCAGTGGACTAGTGATAGGCTGAAATGATGATGACGATGAAGAAAATAATAAGCTAAATTCTGTTACGAGTACATACAATACATTTCGAATGGTTCTCGTCAAAATATATTTCTACAAATTTAAAAAGGGGCGCAAAAGTTTGGTTGCCAAAGGGCCGCCAACTTTTGCTATTACAAAGGACGGATTAGTCTTGTTTCCATATTGCTACATTAAGGGTTGCGGAATCCACACGAGGGATTTATATATAGTAGTAAATATTCAGAGTTTGAAACGAAAACTGTAAACATATTTTTTACATGCAAACCTTTCCTGTTTAATTTATTCACATAATTTAATTTTAAAATGATTACCTTTGAGAAGGAAACTGATATAGAAAATGTTTTTATAGAAAACGTAAACTTTGAACGAAAAAATAGCGCCTACATTTCTTATTGCCGCACCGACATATTACGTTGCCATATCAAAATATACAGGCGTGTATTACGATGGCCGATCAGTAAATAAAATTGAAAATAATATTTTCTCACGGCGACTAATTATTTGATGGCCGCGTGGCGTATCGATTAGGGCAACTGATTTCTGCGGTCCTAGGTTCGAATTCCAGCCGGAGTCAACGTTTATGCAAAAACGCAAACACAAATACGTTGGTATTTTGGTCCGGTTGTGTATTTATATATGTGTGTGAAGCTTATATATGTAGTTTTTACTTGTGGTAGGATTCCTATGCAGGAATCCGTCTAGGTAGGTACTACCCCAGGGCCAGTTATTCTGCCGTGAAGCAGTAGTGTGCAAGCATTACTGTGTTTCGGTTTGAAGGGCACTGTGAGCTAGCGTAATCACTGGGCATTTGAAACTTTAGAACTGATGTCTCAGGGTGACGGGCGCAGTGTGGTGTCACACAGAAATATTCTGAGTGACAAAGCATTTGTTGTGGGCGGACGTTGCTCTTACCATCAGCTGAACGTTTTGCGTTTTTGCGTTTCGTCACTTTTTACAATAAAAAAAAAATGTAAAACAACCTCACAGTTACAGGAGATCCTAATGTGTGGCATCGTTCAAAAAAAAACCGAAAAAAAACAAGGTAAGTAGAAACAGCCGTAATTCCGGATTCCCGATTGCTGTACCAAACGCCTCGCAGTTTATACCTCGGTTTTTTCGGCCGAGGGTAACGATGTTTTCCTGGAATTTACCTTAGCAAGAAAGAGCAATGGCGCTCATTGGCATTTTATAAAAATTAGAACTTTATTTTAAATATAATCATCTAAGGATATAACTAAAAATTCTATTTAAATGAGTTTGAGTGTGGTAACGGCCTAAGAGAATCTACCACTCCATCTCATACCGTGGGTGTCGTAAAAGTCGACAGAGGGAAAATGAAAACCAGGAGATGGGCAGCAGCATCTTGCTGGAACATCTGAATAAATAAACTGCGGTTGCCAACCCGTCTGCCAAGCGTGGCAACTATGGCAAAATTCCCTCAAAACGAGAGCTAGAAACTTTTGTAGCTATCTATGGGGGAGGCCTATGTTCAGCAGTGGACTATTGATAGGCTGAAACGACGACGACGACGACGACAGTCTCTATCTCCATAAATAATGATGCTTATATGCGCAGAAAATAAATCTGAAATTCTCACTTACACGAAATGTCAGAGGCACTAAACATTTACATTCTCACACGATTGTTGAGGGGCAAATAGGTATTTTGATGGAGCCAGGCATTAAGAGGCCGTACATACACAATCCGAGGACAGACAAAGGCTGTACTTTGCAGAAATCGCTTTAATGAGGGAGTGTGGGATACTGAGATGTCATTATGCGGAATGTGCGCCTCCTTCGACGGAATGCGGTCGGGCTTTGTGATTCGCAAATGCAA
The DNA here is from genome assembly GCA_019845155.1 of Luehdorfia chinensis. Classification (NCBI taxonomy): domain Eukaryota; kingdom Metazoa; phylum Arthropoda; class Insecta; order Lepidoptera; family Papilionidae; genus Luehdorfia; species Luehdorfia chinensis. The sequence continues at coordinate 666,227 of JAHVAK010000097.1, read as the reverse complement.
TATCATTTTCAATATGTATAGTTGGATCTCACAGTGTGACGACTTCTGGGGTGGTTTCGCCGGTTATGAGAAGATTTCGTTTTTAATTGAATACGTTAGGTAGGTTCCATTTATACGTAATGTCAGCTGACTTCGTTCGCGTGCATTTTTTTTATTGGATAAAGTGATGAAACGAGCAAAACGTTCACCTGAGTGTAAGTGCAACGTCTGCCCATAACAAATGCTGCGTAACCCAGAAAATTACTGTGTGACACCACACTGCGCCCGTCACCCTGAGACATCAGTTCTTAAGTCTCATATGCCCAGTGATTACGCTAGCTCACAGCTGTTCAAACCGAAACACAGTAATGTTTGCACACTACTGCTTCACGGCAGAATAACTGGCCCTGGGGTGGTACCTACCTAGACGGATTCCTGCATAGGAATCCTATCACCTGTAAAGATTTGTTTGTTTAGACATGCTATTAATAAAAAAAAATTCAGAAAACTAAACTTCGAGAGAATGAGACAAATGCAGAGTATGAGGAGTAGGATAATTGGGTTTATTTATTATTATATTGCTACTACTTTTCGCCACCGCGGGAAATGAGGCGGCCCCCGGCCTAAAGTATGAAATAAATGCTTTGGTTTGGATTTGTTATATCTTTGAAATACTGTGTCAATTACTGTTTTTGATCTTTTTGTAGAGCTAATGAGAGCAAAATCTACAAAGAAATCGAAGATTTGGACGAATTCGAAAATATATATATAATAAAATTTTCGAATATAAAAAAATGAGACACTGTATACTGTATTCTATCTCATTCTCTCGCAGGCTAAATCCTATAGATATATATGTTTGTCTCTTTTTAGTGTCGCTTTTTCGTTTCATCGACTTTCAAATAACAAAGATTCGAAGGCAGTTTTCCCTTCAATTAAGTGAAGCATTGACGACCGTCGCCGTGGGGTGGCGGCTTAAGATAAACTACCACACCAAGTCTACAGAGGGAAAATTAAAAACAGAAGATGGTTAGCAGCATAAGCCGCGGTTGGCAACCCGCCAGCCAAACGTGGCAATTATGGCAAAATCCGCCAAAAATGACAGCTATAAAATTACGTGTTCTGTAGCCAATCTATGGGGAGGCCTATGTCCAGCAGTGGACTAGTGATAGGCTGAAATGATGATGATGGTGACGGTGCCTTCGACTTGGATTAGAACCCACGGCGTAGAAGTAAGCTACTCTAACCACGGGCACGAGCTCGACGACTTAGGAAATAGTTTGAATAAGGAAATATTTACTCTAGAGCGTATTCTGTGTAGGTTTTAATATAAAGGCATCTAAAGGAAAACAGTGGAAGTAAACACCAAGTGTCAGCACTCGCGCGAATTCGTTTACCGTACTTAGACTCATCAGACAAATTTCTACACTATTTCTGTAACATCAAAGTCCAATTTCGAACGGTCTTCTCGATACTCGAGATAACCCGAAAACCCCTCAACTTGTCAAACTAATACACTTCTTACCTCAAAATGCCTGAAGTTTTCGTCAATTTCTATTAGAAGTGAAGTTGTTTTACTTAGCATAGACAATCTTCAACTTTATCACTTATGGCACAAAGTGTAAATTGCTTTAAAGCGTAAAATATACAGGTTGATCCCAAATACGTTGTAAGTGTATAATGCGGAGTAAATTACGTGAAAACCTGTTGCTAGTTTATACGTAGAAGATTTTGATATGAAAAGTTTTCACGGATATCCCATTGTTTGAGAATATGATTGGTGAACCTTGAGTCTCAAGTTCGAATACGCCGTTCGTATTATCATAAAAAATCCAAATGATCTGGCAAGACAAGCGCCTAAACTCAGGAGACTCGATTTTCTATATTTCTAGTCTATTTGCATTATTTTCATTATTGCAAGAATATCTGAAATCTTTTAATAATATTATGCTACTTTGGATTGGATAAGGTATGATTACCAACAACTTTCTGTTACAACTAGAATATACATTAATACAGTCACGAATTTTTCCCATATAAGGGATAAGTAGAGACAACTAACGTAGCCCACTTTTCGCCCTCGCGGGAAAAGAGACGTGACGGGTCCAGTCGCCGCCTATTCGGTTCCAGTCCAAAAATTCTTACTACTCATTGCGTTTTCACGAGTAGTATAGTGACAGTAATATTTTTTTTATAGCGTAAAGTGATGAAACGAGAAAAACGTTAACCTGATGGTAAGTGCAACGTCTGCCATAACAAATGCTGTGTCAGCCAGAAAATTTTTGTGTGACACCTCACTGTGCCCATCACCCTGAGACATGGGTTCTTAAGTCTCATATGCCCAGTGATTACGCTAGCTCACAGTGCCCTTCAAACCGAAACACAGTAATATATATACGTAAAGGCATACGTCATTGCATATATATACGTAGAGACTGTACGTACAATACCTTAGTCGCCTCTCACGACAACTCGGCAGTAAAGAGGTAGGTGCTATTCTACTCTGCCCTGAATATAATTTTTTAACGAAAAGTATAATATAATAAGAAAAAACGATGGCCCACAGTAGGATTTCTCCCGTGTCGTGGGTACGTTTTACAGACATAAATTCCACATGCACAAACCACCCAGACCCGGAACAACTATCTGTAGGCCATACAATTGTTTGTCCCGTGCTGGAATCGAACCCGCGACCCGCGGCGCAGAAGCCAAGTGCTTAGCCACTGCGCCAACCGAGCCGAATAATGAATATCGGGTGAATGTTATATGGTGCAAGCGTCAATTTTGACATTAGGAATAAAAACAGTGCCGGGACAGACAAGAATGGTGCAAACACTACTAAGACCTGACTTTTAGCACCACGTACGCCGTGTCACCCAGAAATTTTTTGTAGCACTACAATTTGCCACCCAGGGACACCACTTGCTTAACGCCAGAGTAACTGGCTCCAAGGTGGTATCTAACTAGACGGTTTCCTACATGGGAACCCTACCTATCACACTAAATGTCTATATCAAAGCAAAAAACTGCAGACCTCCAGCGATACGAAACGTCACCTATGTAAGCTATTTGTGAAACGACAGGGATAATGCGCAGCCATTAGCAGACGCTGAGTTTGCGGCGATTTGTCCGAATCATTTGACATGCTTCGACTACTTAACATCAACGTTGTTTTTGCGCTATCAGTTTCCACCGCTTTACTATGTTCAAATGTTCTATTTGATACCGATTTCTTGTTAAGAATAGTTTTTGAACATCCTGTATGATTACTAACTTTCGTGTAAAAGATAATCTTGTTAATAGAATACAAACTTTTTGCGTAATTGTAATCTTACAAGGTAAGGTTGGAAAGTTTAAAATTTTACTTTCGAAGTGCGGAACGATTAAAAGCGTGTAAGAATGGCTTAACTAAAACTACTTTTCTTATCATCCTGCAAAAAAGACAGAATAATTTTTATTTATATTTAATAAATATTAATTACAAATAATATTAATTACATCATCATCATTTCAGCATGTCACTAGTCCACCGCTGAACACAGGCCTCTCCCATAGACTGCCTCAAAAGTTGGTAGCTCTTATTTTGGGGGGATTTTGACATAGTTGCCACGCGTGGCAGGCGGGTCGGCAACCGCAGTTTGTTCATTCAGATGTTCCAGGAATCAAGATATGGGCAGCAGGCCTACACTGGCAGGCAGAGGCAGACACTTCTACGGACTCTTTAATTCTATTATTGGTATAAATTAATGTACAGAGTAGAGAAGCAGGCGGGTGGCAGGCGGGTTGGCAACTGCATTTTATTTATTCAGATGTTCTAGGAAGATGCTGCTGCCCATGCCCTGGTTTTAATTCTCCCTCTGTCGACTTTTAAGACACCAACGGGATGATGTGGGGTGGTAGATTCTCTTAAGCCGCCACTACACAGCGAAATAATATTAAAAATTAATATATGAAGCAATAGTGTGCAAACATTACTGTGTTTCCGTCTTAAGGGAACTGAGAGCTAGTTTATTTACTGAGTACATGAAACTTAAGAATTGAAGTCCCAGGGTGACGGGCGCACTGTGGTGCCACACAAAATTGTTCTGGTTGCGACAGCATTAGTCATGGGCAGATGTTGCACCATCAGGTGAACGTTTTGTTCGTCTCATTCCTTTGTCCTATATAAAAAAAGTTATCGAGGCAAGTGGTGAGAAGCCTAGTGCAACCTGATGGCAAGTGAACTTGCCAATAAAAACAAAAAGCGACGATGAAGCACCATGATTTTGATAGTCATACCGTAAAATTTGTAAGCAATAAAAGAAACTTACGAAATATTGATTTTAAGAATAGAGCGCCAATTGGAAATCCCCACTTTATCTACATTTCCATCTTGTTTGACACCTCGTTAAGACCCTCTTGCAAGACGTTCGAAAGAAACGTATAAAATTCATCAGACTTTTAAAAATACAGTGTCATTTTCAAGTAGTAATTGAGATAAATGGCGCCAAATAGAAATACATTATATTTTTTCCTTGGTGAAATTAAATTATTATAACAATGTCACTGAGCATATGATGAGTCAGTACCATACAGTTCAGATAACACTGTAGCCGCCATATTTAAATCAATAAAAATTAGAATGTGCAAGATATTTTTACTGGTGGTAGGATTCCTATGCAGGAGTCCGTCTAGATAGGTACCACCCCAGGGCCAGTTATTCTACCGTGACGCAGTAGTGTGCAAACATTAATGTGTTTCGGTTTGAAGGGCACTGTGAGCTAGCGTAATCACTGGGCATATGAGACTTAAGAACCTATGTCTCAGGGTGATGGGCACAGTGTGTGTCACAAGTGTCGGCTCGGTTGGCGCAGTGGCTAAGCCTTTGGCTTCTGCGCCGCCGGTCGCGGGTTCGATTCCCGCACGGGACAAATATTTGTATGGCCTACAAATAGTTGTTCCGGGTCTGGGTGTTTGTGCATGTGGAATTTATGTATGTAAAACGCACCCACGACACAGGAGAAATCCTACTGTGGGGCATCGTTTTAAAAAAAAAAACGTTTTGCTCGTTTCATCACTTTATGCAATAAAAAAAGAGAAATTTTAGTGCGTGCATCGTAGTTAAAAGAAATATAGATAGAGAACTGCAGGATAGAAATAAATAAAGAGTAAATCTGGGCATTAGATGAATTAATCACGATCATCATTTCAGCCTAACATTAGTCCACTGCTGAACATAGGGGATTTTACCACAGTTGCCACGCGTCGCAGGCGTGATGGCAACCACAGCTTACTTATTCAGATATTCCAGGAAGACGCTGCTGCCCATCTCCTGGTTTTTACTTTCCCTCTGTCGGCTTTTACGAAAACCACGGGATGAGATGGAGTGGTACATTATCTTAAGCCACCACACGGCGCATTCAATTCCTTTACCAAAAATAACGTCATAACTTAAATTGTTTTACCGAAACCTTTCCGAGGAAACAATGAAGCGGGAACTTTTGTTTGTTTATTTCCTTGACAAAACTAGTTGAAAAGTTTAATACATTTCACTTTGTTCGCTTTCATCGGCGGCCGAATTCACCTCGGGGCAAAAGCCAAGTGATCTGAATCGCGCAGTGTAGTTACACGAAGATAGACTGTGGAATCCGTCTAGGTAAGTACCACCCCAGGGCCAGTTATTCTGCCGTGAAGCAGTAGTGTGAAGTATTACTGTGTTACGGTTTGAAGGGCACTGTGAGCTAGCGTAATCACTGGGCATTTGAGACTTAAGAACAGATGTCACAGGGTGACGGGCGCAGTGTGGTGTCACACAGAAATATTCTGGGTAACACAGCATTTGTTGTGGGCGGACGTTGCACTTACCATCAGGTGAGTGTTTTGCGCGTTTCGTCACTTTATACAATAAAAAAAAATCGACATTAATAATACCTGATATATTTTTCAGTATGGATAAAAATAAATAAATATGAGCTTCATAGATTTATTGAAACAAAATAATAAAACTAATTTTTACGGATTGTATCGCGTTTAATTTTGAACTATTTATAACCCGACGTTTCGAGCGCTTAGAGCACGCACGGTCACGGGAGGACTGACATTTTATTTAAATGTGTAGTATTCGCGTAAATATAAGAAATCATTATGGTAACTCTCGAATATAATAAGAGATAAAAACCTCGAAGAAATAAACAGACAGACAGACAGACAAAAACTTTAAAAATTTTTTCTCTCTTATAAGTACCGTATATACTTTCATAAGCATTGAGTAAGAAGCTGTTATTTTGTACAAACAGTACAAACAGACACTTCAATTTTATTTCTTTGTATATAATATGATTATTTTGCAACTCGTCGGAGGTCACTAGAAGATTTGAATCTTTTTTTTTTTTTTTAAGATTTTTCAGATTTGATTATTTAAAAAAGATACAATAATAGAAATACGAGCCCAAAACGAAACGTTTCAGCATCACATTCAATTAAATGAATAATTTACGAAACAAGTGTGATTTTCTCAGCATAAAAGCTTCAAAACAATTCACAAAACAGGGGCAAAAACTTATACGAGTATGCCCAGAGCATCACCTCGGGACTCGTCAGACCTTTTACTTTAACGCCATCCTGACCTAATGCGATAGAAATACGAAACAGACTGGTAATATTCTTTTATGGGTCAAATATCTGTTTAATGGACGCAGATAAAAAATAAGGCATTGAATGGATTTAATATAACTGACTGTAGGCCTATATTTATTTGAAAGATTTCGATAGTATACTTAAAGCCAGGCCGTTTTCCATACAAGGGGCAGGCACAGGCCACTCGTGTAGCCCATTTTTCGCCCTCACAAGTCAAAAAATTCATACCCTCATTGCGTTCCCACGAGCAATATAGTGGCAGCGTTGCATATTATGGTGTTATTCTGCACAAAGTAAGGCTGTCCTTATAGTTTTAAATTCAAATTTTTCTTACCAACCCTCGGTGGGAAAGAGGTAAGTGTATTCTACTCTCCCGACATCTATCGGCTGATATGATTAAATGATAATATGCTTAAAAATAAACAAAGCTGTAGCCACTGTCATCCATCATTATCGCTATAACAGCAGACCGCAATTCCACTGCTGATCACAGGCCTATCCCAAAAATTACTTATGGAAGGATTTCTGTGCAGGAATCCGTCTAGGTTGGCACCGTACGTGAGGTCGTTGTCAATGGTGTTCGGTTCTCAGTTTGGGGCTACTTAAAGTCGTAGCATGAAAATTATAAACCTATATTCCTCAATAGACGGGCTAATAGGATTATATATATACCAAGGCCAGTTATTCTGCCGTGAAGCAGTAGTGTGCAAACATTACTGTGTTTCGGTTTGAAGGGCACTGATATGAGACTTAAGAACTGATGTTTCAGGGTGTCGGGCGCATTGTGGTGTCCCACTGTTCTGGGTGACATAGCATTTGTTATGGGCAGACGTTACACTTACCATCAGGTGAACGTTTTTCTCGTTCCGTCAGTTATATAAAAAAAAATCAAATTCAAATGTTCAAAATCAAACTTTGAAACTCTTCATCGTTATTATAGTAAAGTAAAACTGGTGGTAGGATTCCTATGCAAGAATCCGTCTAGGTAGGTACCACCCCAGGGCCATTTGTTCTGCTGTCAAGCAGTATTGGCAAACATAACTGTCTGAAGGGCACGTAATACTGGGAGTATATGCCCTCAAGAACTGATGACATAACAAATGCTTTGCCACAAAGAAATGTGATGGGTGACATGGTCCATTTGTCGGTAAAACATAAAGACAGCAGGTACATGAGGAAAAGACCTAACACATACACACTCTAACACACAAAACTAAGAACCTAATACTCAGCAAAAGAATTGGCTCGCCAAAATATCTTTGAGCTGAGAAACACTGGTATTGAGCACAGTTCAAGTCTATTTTACCAGAAACTTCGTTTCTACAAGCACGAATCAAGAAATAGTTCTGCCTACATATGGTCCGGACTAACGGCACATGAAGTAAGGTAGGTTTCCTAATATAGTAGCTCTTGTTATTAGTCCTAGCTGATTCAGCAGCTCCAGACAGTCAACGGTGGCATTTGGTAATACAAAATTATATAATGATATTTGAAGTTTGTCTCTTAGAGATAAATTTAAAGACATTACTATCTTAACCTTGGCCTTTCAATATGTTATGAAAACGTTTTGTATGTACACAAGAAAATAAAACGGTTTACTAGAAAAAGTGATATTCAAAATGTAAATAAATTGTTCTAAAATATCGTCTATGTTAAAACTCCATCAAGAATAATTGTAGATATGTACCAAGTATACACTGTGGGACAGGGGCCAGGGGGTCGCTTTAAGTTTCATAGTACGCGATGACTTAAGTTCGATCCCCGTTGCCGGCGGTGAAGGAAAACATCAAAGTCAAAGTCAAAAATTCTAAATTCAATACAGGCTTGTACAAAGCTCATAAGAATGTCAAAATCTACACCAGTTCGAAAATTAAGACTGTCTCAGAGAAAAACCGGCCAGAAGCTCTGGGGTCTTTCTTTTTTCTAATTTTTGTCCTCTATGTAATGATCTACTTTATAATAAGCTTTATCCAATAACGTCTTCTTGACAAGTTTCTTGAAATCTATGCAAACCTGCATATCTGGTGGCATCGTGAGGCGTGTTTGGGGAATGTAAATATTTCGTGGACACGTGAAGTCCGCCAACCCGCACTAGAGCAGCGAGGTAGACTCTTCCGGCTCCAAAATCCTCTCAGAAATCAGAGGGGGCCTGTGCTCAGAAGTGGGACATTGCTAGGCTGTAATTTTACTTTGCACCAAAAAATTGAACAGTTTGCGTTTAATGTTATTATAAATAATGATTTCGTGAAATATTTAAATTAAATCCAGATATCCCTCGGCGGTCTGGAGGAATGTTTTAAATTCATGAGAGAGGCTCGCAACGGGCGTCATTACCTAGAACTGTAGACTTTTTATTGACCCATAACAGTTCGCTGGGAAGAAGCAACAGGTGACGAGGGTTCCAAAACTAACGCGACCCCCTCTAAGCAAATAGACGCTCTAACACAATAGGATAAGGGAGAAATTGCTGCGACTGTTGATGTAAATTTGATTAATCTGAGGAAATTAAATCTGTTGTTTTTAATTTCACCGCCTTTCTGTATAACGTCTTTGAGGGGAGGGTTTTAATTTCTGTTATCTTGGGGTTAAAAGCTTAGCCCGTTTTAGTGTTACGAGAATACTAATGTTGGTATTAAGGTAATGATTCGGCTTTGTTTAAACGGATTAAGGAGAGCGATTTCTCAGACAAGAGTCTGAACATCATGTAAAATGAAGGAATGAAAGTTAATTTGCTAAGATCCGCATGCAAAATATAAAATGGTGTATATTAGCTGGTTTTAAAGAGCACGGCCCGTCCTCCCATAGAAGCGTGCACGAGAAAACTAATACCGCCACCGGGAACCGCCACCAGATACCCTACACCACAACAACACTACCTCTAGGCAATATACACCACTGAAGTCGAGACTGTGAGAACACGACACGTGTTTCAGCTCAAAACGTGATATTGACTCTACGACAGTCCATTTTATATTTTACATGCGGATCTACGAAAATTAACTTTCTTTCCTTCATTATAATGTAATTCCGCAAAGTAACGTCTCATTAAATTAACTACATACATACATACATAAGATCACGACTGTATCCCATAAGGGGTAGTCAGAGACTGGGCACTCACAGCAAAAACAGATGACTGCCACAATCCACGTTTCACCAAAACAATGTAATGCACTTGGTGTGATAGGTGGTGAGCCCATCGCCACCATGCGCTGTTGGGTGCACAGTGCAGTTTAATTCCTTACTCGCCTTTTACGAGATCCATTGGATGAGATGGAGTGGTAGTATTATTTTAACGTGCCGCCACCACACGGCTATAAAAATAAACTAACTAAATTAACTACATCATGTTAAAAGTTTTGTTACCGCAAAATTTCGAAAATCTTCAGAGATGCAGTGATGAGCATTTATGCGTAAATAAATCTAAATCTGGGCGAGACTTTCCAGCACCACCGTTCCATTTAATTTCTGTTTTATATTTACTTATTATTTAGGGATTTACGTATCTATACTAATATTATAAAGCTGAAGAGTTTGTTTGGATGAACGCGCTAATTTTAGGAACTACTGGTTCCAATTGAAAAGTTCATTTAGTGTTGGATACCCCATTTATCGAGGGAGGCTATAGGCTCACGCTACTACGACCCTTAGAGCGATTTCTTTTCAATTTCAAAGACGGGTGAAACCGCGGGGCACGGCTAGTAATAAATATACGTAAAGCTCCAGAAGAGAGGACAATTTGACAAATATTCTTGCATACATTTTCTCCACCCGTGACATCTAAATAGAACAATAATATCCATTTATTTACATAATGCACTGTAAATATTTATTTAATACCCGATATGGGATTATTTTAATAATATTCATCTGTCGAAAGGGAAAGAAGAGTGATCGATGCACAGCGAATCATTTAGAGTACCTGCCTATACATACCTCGTGGGTAAAAATCATTACCCAAATAGTTGGTTTTCGGGTCAGGAGGTCAATTTCGTAACTTTGGTAGGTTTCGTGATCGGTTTCATTTTGGCGTGTGAAGCTCATACATTTGTTAATGGGATCAAATGAAACCGATCACGAACCCGACCAGAGTTACACAGTAGACCCCCAGGACACATAATGACGATCCCTTAGTCGTCAATAGTGCATTCGATGATGAGGAAGGTGAGGATGAATTAATGTGAAGTGTTTTGGTAGAACCGTAGCAAGTGAAACCGATAAGCTCATAGAGCCGATAACCATTAGGGAAGAAAGGTTCCGGAGTGGCAATCTCGTACAAGCAAACGCAGTGCAGTGCCACCCGCCACTAGATGGAACGACGGACTACACTGCAACTCGCCATTAGATGGAGTGGCGTACTGCACGGTTTTGCGGGAAGTCGATGGATGAATTGCTCAGGGCCGTGTTTTGTGGCAATCTGTGGGGGAGGACTACGTTCAGCAGTGGACTCGTGATGAGCTTAAATGACGATGATAGCCCACGTTAATCCTAGTCTAAAGGTATTGTCAATTTATTTACTAGAACGATAAAAAAAACTACAACGTGACTTTTGAGTAAAAACATATAGATTCATTCGAGACCAATAATATTCGTATTGATGTACAGAAATGTGAAAATTCTACCAGTTGATATATCTATAATCGTGCAGAATAATACCGTCGTTTGGATATTTCCAGTGCTATACTGTTCGTGGGAACGCAATGGTGAGTAAGAGTAGGTACTTTGACTCGTGCCAAAATGGCGGTGGTGTGGTGTGCACCCGTCACGATTCGTTTGGCTAAAATTGGGCTAAGGGTGTGGTAGCTGCCTACCCCTTCTATGGGAAAAGGGTGTTAATGTATGTTTGTATGTATATCTGTGTGTTGTATAAAATACTAGCTAATGCCCGCGACTTCGTCCGCGTGGATATAGGTTTTTAAATATCCCGTGGGAATTCTTTGATTTTCCTGAAAAAAAAGGATCCTATGTCCACCGACGAGATGCAAGCTGTCCCTGTGCCAAATTCCGTCACGATCGGTTCATCGGTTGAACCGTAAAAAGGTAACAAACAGACAGAGGGACAGAGAGAGTTAATTTCGCATTTATAATATTAGTATGCATTACCTGGGAAAATTTACTCTAATAACAGAATGAAGGTTATTACCACACCTGACGTTGAGATACCAGGTGTGTCTGAGCGTTGTATTCATAGAAATTTCAGACACATTGGATCAACTTGTATGGTCTCTGTCTTCATTATATATGCGAATAAGGAAAAATTCAACGGCCAGACTATATCAAAAGATCCATGCTAATATTATAAATGCGAAAGTAACTCTCTCTGTCCCTCTGTCTGTTTGTTACCTTTTCACGGTTCGACCGCTGAACCGACTTTGACGATATTTGACACAGAGATAGCTTGCGTTCTGGGCATAGACATAGGACTTTTCATTCCTGAAAATCAAACAGTTCCCAAGGGAAATTTCAAAAATACAAGCGGACGACGACGCGCGCATCAGCTTGCATTATTATAATTATATTTATATCTAACCCTTTACTTAGATTCAGTGTCATAGTTAGTGCGGACAGTAATTGCAACATGGCGGTCTCTCCATTACCCGGTCTCACTCCGAAATAATCTTTTTAAAAATTCAAAACGCCGCGCGTTTCGGTCGACTCACTCCCTGCTCGACGGTTGAGTACCCCTGACTTTTAGCTTCGAGGCGATTTGAGCTCTATCGGACATGTGATTAAGGTGCAGTTTCGTTTGCACTGCTTTATATTTTACACCCACCGCAATGAAAGCGGCGCAGCTAATTAAAAAAATGTCGGTTCTTTGAGTGCGGGGGATGGAATTGGATAAAACGGCCGTTTGCACTATATTATTCGGTGAAATAAATGTAAATAGGACATGCATAAATAGTGATGGTGGCGTAATCAACGAACGTATTTCGTGTTGCGGTTTCGGATTCGCTCGAACTCTGTCTAACCTGAAACTTTAATTAAAATATATATACATATATATTTAGATGTGTAATAAGTTCGAGGCGAATATCGTTCATAGAATCAAGCGTCACAGAGCAACTTTTGACAGAGAATTTCTGGAATGTTCTGGAAGAGAATCTATCATCCGATCTCGTTGGTTTCGATAAGTCGACTGTGTGAAATGCCAATAAAATCTAGTCGCCTTGTACGGATGGCGCAACAGCCTTACCAAATTTGCTAGACTGATAAGAACCAGACTTTTCTGAAGAAGGATCACAATCGCGTTTATTTTTTTATGGAAGAAAGTGATGAGACGAGTAAATGGTTTTCCTGATTAATTTATTTATTTAATTATTTATTTAATCTTAATTGTAACACCTTAATCTAAGGAATACAATGGGCGGACATTCTCTGCCAGTTAACCCTGGGAGACTAGAAAAATGATGGCAGGTGCAAATATATAGAACATGTAGAGTCGGGTGCGAAGATATAAATCCTATTAGATAATAATTATATAATAATATAAATAATCGATATATACACACAAAATTAACATAGATGAATACATACATACAAATAATAAACATAATACACAAATAATACATATATAAACACCGCCGTGTGGTGGCGGCTCGTTAAAGGATACTGCCACTCCATCTCATCCAATGGATCTTGTAAAAGGCGACTAAGGAATTAAACTGCACTGTGCACCCAACAGCGCATGGTGGCGATGGGCTCACCACCTATCACACCAAGTGCATTTCATTGTTTTGGTGACACTTGGATTATGGCAGTCATCGGTTTTTGCAGTTAGTGCCCAGTCTCTGACTACCCCTAATGGGATGCAGTCGTGATCGTGTCATGAGATAAACAAAATAAGAGGTGATAATAAAATATCAGTTTGCCTCCAAATAATGTTCCCTAAGAACATTTCTGTGCGGCACGACGCTCGTCAGCCTGAGACATCCATTCTTAAGTTTTATATGCCCCGTAATTACTAAGGCTTAGTGATCTTCAAACCGAAGCACAGTAATATTTTCACGCTACTGAATCACGGCCGTGGTAGCTCAGGGGCTAGGCGCTCGCTTTGAATTTCATAGTACGCGAGTGGCCCGGGTTCGATTCCCGGTGTCGGCACCACTAAAATTGTTAATTGCAATTTTAAGTGCTGAATTACCACGTGCTCGGCGGTATAGGAAAACATCGCGAGAAAAACATGCATGTCTGAGAAATTAAAAAAAAAATATTCGAAGAGCAGTCCGCCAACCCGCATTGGAGCAGCGTGGCGGATTCTTCCTAGCGCCAAACCCCTCTCAGAAATGAGAAGGAGGCCTGTGCTCAGCAGTGTGACATTTATTGGCTGAAACTTTACTTTTTTTTTCTTTTACTGATTCACGGCAGATTAAATTCCTGCATAGAAACGCTACCACTAGTACAATGACGACAAGAACTATTCGAATCTTCTCTTAAAAGAATATAGCACTCATCGACTATCGACTCCCACAGTAAGACTTTGTACAGAGCTACAGAAACTTCCCATCTCCATTTTACCCTCATAAAACTAAAGCATTCCTGTAATTTTACAACGGACTTAACGAATTTCTACTAGAATTTCTACTAGTTTGCCTAGCCCCGACTTATTTGTACGACGTAACATTTACTGTGCCTATTTCGGTGGTTCTGTGTGAATTATAATGTGTTTTTTTTTATTGAATAAAGTCATGGAACGAGCAACAACGTCTGCCCATAAAAATGCTGCGTCACTCAGAACATTTCCGTGGGACACCACACTGTGCCCATCACCCTGAGACATCAGTTATTCAGTCTCATATGCACAGTTATTACGCTAGCACTCAGTGCCCTTCAAACCGAAACACAGTAATGTTTGCACACTACTGCTTCACAGCAGAATAACTGACCCTGAGGTGGTACCTACCTAGATGGATTCCTGCAGAGGAATCCTACCACCAGTAAAGCCACCAGTTATCAAGTCATCATCATCATCATTTCACCAGTCCATTTGATATTGAAGTTTGTATGAAAACGCTCATGAAAGTAGAAGTGAAAGCTGTATGTCAGAAAGCAAGTGGAAAGGTGTAGTCTCTGCCTACCTTAATTGGAAATGGGCGTTACTGTGTATGTATGTTAAATGTACCCAAATATATATCACCATAACTTTGAACTAATGATATAATACCTAACGAATGAAAAAGTTATACTGCAAAATCCATAAGTTTTACTGCAAATTATAGTCATCCATTATTTTTCACTTTGAGAACATTTATTATTTTTAGTGCAAAAACAAAATCGAGAAACGACACAGATGTCTGCTACTGCTTGAGAGTATTGCACCCAAATATAATATCAAATATTGACTTTAAAATTTCATAGGAAGTGTTGCCAACTGAATAATTCTTTTAAATATAAGAACAATAAACGATATACCCTTTATTGTTTTTTCTTGTCTCATAATAAGCAGCAATACAATTAAATGGGAAATCGATTCGATAGAAGGCCACAATTGCCTTAAGGTGGGGCATTTTTATTTTCACGGATCGAATTCCCACCTGTCCGGTAATTGGAAACAGAGTCTCGAGTATCTTTATACGGTGTAACAGCTTTAACTCTATTTTTTTAAATAGATTTTTCTAATCAGACCAGTGGTTCGTTTATGTTTTTTTTAAGCACAAAGTTTAACCGCCGTGGTAGCTCAGGGGCTAGGGCTTTAAATTTCATAGTATGCGAGTGACCCGGGTTCGATTCCCGGTGCCAGCACCACTAAAATTGTTAATTGCAAATTTAAGTGTCGATCTACTACGTGCTCGGCGGCGAAGGAAAACATCGTGAGGAAACCTGCATGTCTGAGAAATAATAAATATTTCGAACACATGTGAAGTGCGCCAACTCCGCATTGGAGCAGCATGGCGGACCCTTCCAGGCTCCAAAGAAATAAGAGGAGGCCTGCGCTCAGTAGTAGGACAAATTTGGATTGACAAATGTAATTTTTTTGCAAACTACCACAGTTTTTTAATCAGGTTTTTCTGTACGGAGAAGAAACTGGCGAAAGAAACTCCGCGGGTATCCTCTTTTATAGTCATACTAGCTGACGCCCGCGATCAGTGTAGATATAGGTTTTTTTAAGTATCCCATGAAAACTACTTGATTTTCCGAAATAAAAAGTATCCTATGTCCGGCACCAGGATGCCATCTATCTCCGTGCGAAATTTCGTCAAGATCGGTTTAGCGGTTAAGTCGTAAAAATGTAACAAACAGACAGAGGGACAGAGAGAGTTACTTTCACTTTTATAATATTAGTATGGATTTTCGATATTTTCTTAAAAAATTAAAATTATGTTATAAAATAAATAGTATTGAGAAACGGCCTGGTAGCGATCATCTCATTCCCATTTCATTTGAAAACACAATTCTCATATCGATCTTAATGAATCGAGATCGTAATATACTTAACGACGGTGTGTTACAGCGGTCATCATACCAGCCTGCATCTTGATCTTCGTACAGTAGAAAAAGTAGCAAGTACTTGTTAAGGTACCGTGTGGTAGCGGCTTAAGAGAATCTACCACCCCATCTCATCCCGTGGGTGTCGTAAAAGTCGACAGAGGGAATATAAAAACCAGGAGATGGGCAGCAGTGTCTTCCTGAAACATCTGAATAAATAAACTGCGGTTGCCAACCCGCCTGCCAAGCGTGGCAACAATGGCAATGGCCCCCAAAATGAGAGCTACAAACTTTTGTGGCAATCTACGGGGGATGCCTATGTTCAGCAGTGGACTAGTGAGGCTGAGATGATGATGATGACTTATTAAGGCATTATTCAATAACATCGAAAACATCATTTCAGCCAAAACACAAAACACGATCCTGAACCACCTACAGTTCAAAAGCGTGCAGATCATCGCTCCATCTATTGGGGGGTCGCTCTATACTATTTTGCCGTTAAGAGGTTATCATTCGGGAATCTGTAGTAGTGGTGGTGGGATTCCTATGTAGGAATCCGTCTAGGTCCACCGCAGGGCAGTTATTCTTCCGCGAAGCAGTAGTGTGCAAACCAACAAAAAAAACGAATATGAGACTTAAGAACTGATGTCTCAGGGTGACGGGTTACACTAACGGTTATGGGTTCAACGATCTTTTTGGCGCGCCACTTAAGCTTGGTAATGAAAATTCATCCAAACAATTCTACATATTCAGAAATTGATGTGTGGATCTGTTCCTAATACATTAAAGTAAAAGATCTAATACATTTACTAGCTAAATTGCTTCTTCACAAATTAGAATACATGAAATGCATTAAGACACTTGTTCCGGAATTAATCTTCCGATTAGTAAAACGTAATAGTGGACTGTATGTAGAATATTTTAATTTATCTCTTGTACATAGTTGTAAAATTATTGCGGTTTTGATGTGTATAGTTCGCTGTCGAGTTGAAAAGAGAAGTGTTTTCTTAAACCTCCGCGCGGGGTCGCGGAGTGTTGGACGTAGTAGCTCTATATATATTTTCGGTGATGTAATTGCTGTTAGCCTTCTCGGCTTTTACAGCTTCATCGGATACTGTGCTCGCGGGCCAGGGGCCCGCGTGCCAGGTTTGGTTTGACCCAAACATAAATAAATAAATAAAAACTCCTACAAAAACCTCGAAGTTCGGACTGTGTCGCGTTCGCTGCGTGCTTTCGCGATTTAGAAAATCTCAATAGGATTTTAAGTCGTCTAATGACCGTCCGAGGGAGGCTGCGCGCGTCCATTCGGACTGTCAACTTGCGTGTCGGATCTCTGGGCGGTGAGAACCGCCCTGGAACACGGGTGAATCGTTTGTACGCGGTGTGATTATTGACTATTGCGCGTCGCTCTCTACGGCGGTCGCGCGTCGTGGTGCGTGTTATATTAAAGCTATTGACTGTGTGTACAGTGTGGCCTGGATCGTGACTGATGGTATCGTGGTCAGGAAGAGCTGAGACGTCCGTGTCGTCTAGCACGTTTCGCGGGCGACGTTTGCGTTCGGTCGCGTTTCTGTTTGGTCGGTAATTTGCTGCTTTAACCACCAGTTGTAGCTCTGTGAAGCATGCGCAAGCGCAGTGCGAAGTCTGGTGTTGATGATGACGGGCATGCGGACGTCGCCAACACACTTCTTGTTTCAAAATCAGTTGTTCTACATGGACATTCTACACATGTTGCGAAATGTACTTTTGGATGTGAGCAATAAAAATGCGAAAGACTTACCGTAACTTATTCAGTATAACTATAGTAAGGGTTACCTGAAAACAATAAAATACCTGGATTAACCATCTGAAGACATTTATCGAACACACTTTTAAATGATTAAAAAAGCTGACTTGATGTGCTTGATCAGAAGAACATATTTTTTTATTGAATAAATTGACCAGATGAGGTGAACGTTTTGTCACCTGATGATAAGTGCAACGTTTGCCGATAACAAATGCTGTGTCACCCAGAGCATTTCTGTGTAACACCATACTGCGCCCGTCACTTTGAGACATCAGTTCTTAAGTCCCATATGCTCAGTGATTACGCTAGCTCTCAGTTCCCTTCAAACCGAATCACAGTAATGTTTCCACACTACTGCTTCACGGCAGAATAACTGGCCCTGGGGCGGTACCTATCTAGGCGGATTCCTGCATAGGAATCCTACCACCTGTAATATGCTGTAACCACATCATCCCACGCAAAAGTCGACTTAGGGAAATTTTGTTAAAAAGACATAGCTTCCGAAGGACTCAGATGGACGGGAATCCTAGCACCAGTAATTTTTTTGTAACATAAAACAAAGAATTAAGAACAACATACGACAGTAAAGTTCTCTAAATCATTGAAAATAACACCTGATTGTAAAACTAAAGTTCAGTTAACATCCACAACGCGGGAATCCAGCGCGGTTGTTGCCTCATTTGCATTCGAGCGCCCGGTTAACCGGTGCCGAGCTACCAAGGCTTAAGCCGGATTAACTTTGGTTTTGATAATTAACCGGCGCTTGTTGCCGACTGCAGCGGCCAAGCGGCGCCCTGACGTATTTGATAGTACCGTGAAGTTTAACTTGTTTGCTGTAGAGAAAGGAAAGTTTGAAAGCTTAAAATGTAAATGAATACAGCTTGATAAAGGAAAGAAAGTTTTTAGTGGTGGTAGGATTTCTATGCAGGAATACGTCTAGGTAGGTACCACCCCAGAACGAGTTATTCTGCCGTGAAGCAGTTGTGTGCAAACATTGTTTCGGTTTGAAGGGCACTGAGAGCTAGCGTAAGCACTGGGCATGTGAGACTTAGAACTGATGTCTCACGGTGACGGGCGCGGTGCGGTGTTCCACAGCCATGTTCTGGGTGACACAGCATTAGTTATGGGCAGACGTAGCACTTACCATCAAGTTAACAATATGCTCGTTTCGTCACTTTATAAAATAAAAAAAATTGCTAAGATCCGCGTACAAATTTTAAAATGGTGTGTATTATCTAGTTGCGAGGTATATAGTTGGAATTTTGTATGCGGATCTTAGCAAATTAACTTTCTTTCCTTTGTTATATTGATTTTCCTTACAGTAACGCCTGATTCTATTATCGATTTTTTGTTTCTAAGATCTTGTTTTCTTAAATCTTGAGTTCGTGGTTAATCACCACTTATATTGCACTTAGAGCCGTGGTAGCTCGGGGGCTCTAGGCCTGCGTTCGATTCCCGGTGCCAGCACCACTAAAATTGTTAATAGCAATTTTAAGTGCTGATTTACCACGTGCTCGGCGGTGAAGGAAAACATGGTGACGAAACCTGCATGTCTGAGAAATAAAAGAAATATTTCGACGACATGTGAAGTCCGCTTACCCGCATTGGAGAAGCGTGGCGGATTGTTCCCAGCTCCAAAAACCCTTTCGGAAATGCGAGGAGGCCTGTACTCAGCAGTGGGACATTTATAGTCTGTAACTTTACTTTTTACTTTTTAAATTGCACTTAACTATTTTAGTGGTGCTGGTATAAGAAATTGATAATTCATTTAAGGTTAGGATAGCTGGAACCTCAGCTACCACGGAATGAAATGACATGAAATTAAATATGTCGTGGAAAACGAAATCGTTAAATAATTAGGTGCTCATTTGATTTTATTTTCATTTTTTTTTAATTTCATATAAGTGACGGAACGTGCAAAACGTTCACCTGATGGTAAGTGCAACGTCTGCCCATAACAAATGCTGTGCCCATAACAAATGTTCTGTGTGACACAGCATTTGTCACCACCACACACCACACTGCGCCCGTCACCCTGAGTCATCAGTTTTTAAGTATCATATGCCCAGTGATTACGCTAGCTCACAGTGCCCTTCAGACCGAAACACAGTAATGCTTGCACACTACTGCTCCACGGCAGAATAACTGGCCCTGGGGCGGTAGACAGATTCCTGCATTGGAATCCTACCACCAGTATTATTGTTGTACTGAGGATAGTGTTGTCAGGTCCTATCTCAAATTTCGGGACAGGAGGTAAAAATAATCGGAAATTTGGTTTTTAAATCACGACCGACACAACGGCGACCAAAGAACGGACGGTCACTTTTTTAAATGATGTTGTAATAGCGGCACCTGGACAGAGTCGTATTCGAGACTACGAATGGTGCAGGGCGCAGACGAATTTGGGACACCAACCTCCAAAACGAAACTGTCGGTTTACCTAGTTAATTTCTGAATAAGCGTAGTGAAATTATTACACAAGGTGCATTTGAAATTGTTATTTTGTGCTATCTACACAATAGACCATGTACCGCCTAATAGAGGTTGGTGCCGCTATCGCTGAACCATCGCTAACTCTGTCTTATATTCTTTCACTGACGTAAGAAATTCCGATTGCGTTTGTCAAATGTAATTTTTTCAAACTACCATCGCTTCTTGATGAGGTTCTTACGTACGGAGAAGAAGTACATACATTCATAAATACAGTCACGCTTCTTTTCCATTGGGATAGGCAGAGACCACATCTTTCCACTTGCTACGATCCGGACACACATCTTTAGCTTCTTCTATTTTCATCCACCGGGGGTCGAATCATCCTCGGCTTTTCCATAATAAGAATCACAACATCAGAAAGGAGTTTAACGTAATATGCCAGTTCTCGTGTGCTGTTAGTTCTACGATAAAATTATCCTTGTTTAAAAATGCATTTAAAAAAATATTCTATCTCACTGCTGTAATAAAACTCTATTATAAACCCGATTTAAATTAGAAAAAATGTTACTGCATTAAATAGCCCGTTTGTTGAGAAAGGTTCTAGGTAAGAATGTCCTGGACAGCGAGGTATAGGCGCTATATACGGCACAGTGGTAGCTCAGGGGCTAGGCGCTCGCTTTAAATTTCATAGTACGCGAGTGACCTGGGTTCGATCCCCGGTGCCGGCACCACTAAAATTGTTAATTGCAATTTTAAGTGCTGATTTACCACGTGCTCGGCGGTGAAGGAAAACATCGTGAGGAAACCTGCATGTCTGAGGAATAAAAAATATTTCGAAGACATGTGAAGTCCGCCAACCCGCATTGGAGCAGCGTGGCGGATTCTTCCTAGCTCCAAAACCCTCTCAGAAATGACAGGAGGCCTGTGCTCAGTAGTGGGACATTTATAGGCTGAAACTTTACTTTTTTTTACGGCACAGTTATGAAGACTGCTTTTTTTTAAGATGCCAATAAAAATCCTGTGTCACCCAGTATATATAGTTCGCATCTCAAAAACACGATTCACATCACAAAGCGCGATTATGGAATAATGAAAAATTTCTTGAGCGTCTCATGTGACGACTTAGACGTCGCTACATGATGTTGATGTTTCTGCCTATATATATCCCACTGCTGAGCACAGGCCTCCTCTCATTTCTGAGAGGGTTTTGGAGCTAGGAAGAATCCGCCACGCTGCTCCAATGCGGGTTGGCGGACTTCACATGTCTTCGAAATATTTTTTATTTCTCAGACATGCAGGTTTCCTCACGATGTTTTCCTTCACCGCCGAGCACGTGGTAAATCAGCACTTAAAATTTCAATTAACAATTTTAGTAGTGCCGGCACCGGGAATCGAACGCAGGTCACTCGCGTACTGAGAAATTTAAAGCGAGCGACTAGCCCCTGAGCTACCACGGCTCTACACGCTCATCCATTAATCACACTAGCTGTCAGTGCCCTTCGCCGAAACACAGTGATGTTTGCGCAGTACTTCTCGACAGAATAACTGGCCCATAGTGGTACCTACCTAGACGGATTCCTACTTAAGAATCCTACCACGAGTAAAATTTATTTTACGCGGTCGAAACCGCGGAGCAGGACAGTAATGTAATAGAGAGAAGGCTTCTGCTGATGAAGGCGATAAAGCATCCCATCCTTCAGAGTTGCAACAATCAAAAATTCACAAAGAATGAAGGAAAGGAAGTTTAAAAAAAAACGAGGCATTATGAAGTGTCATCAAGTACGACAGACAGCCTCAAGGCGACTGCGTTTTGGGGCGAAACACAAGTCGTGTTCTCGACTTGAGTGGCGTATATTACCTAGTGGTGTTGTAGAGGAGGAGGGTATCTGGTAGCGGTTCCTGGTGGCGGTGCTTGCGCACTACTGATGGAGGGCGGGCGGTGCTCTTCAAAGGAGTAGGTAATATACACCATTTTAAATTTTGCATGCGGATCTTACCAAATTAACTTCTTCCCTTCATTATAATGTATTTCCGCAGATGAATGCCTGATTCTATTAACTAAATTCACAAAGAGATCCGCTGGGGACACAAATGCAACTTAAAAACTCGTGCCTTTTTTTAAAATAACAATTCCGAACATTACAGGAGAAAACCTCTTTTAAGCTAAGAATAAACATTCACAAATATTAGTAGTGTACAATTCTAGATTATTTTAAAGTATTTACAGGCGCATCAGTAATGCAGCTTTAAGGAGACGATGCTGAATGCAGACGGATCGATAGAGAGCTAAATATACATCCGGTCAAACCATCTCTTTTCTACTGTTATCTAGAAATTCAAGTACAATCAAAATTAACACCTTTCGTATAGTTTATAGAATCAGACGTTACTTTGCGGACATCCATTATAATGAAGGAAAGTAAGTTAATTTGCTAAGATCCGCATGCAAAATAAAAAATGGTGTACATTACCTAGTTTTTTGAAAAGCAACGACAGCCCTCAGTAGCGTGCACAAGCAAACTAACACCGCCACCAGGAACCGCCACCGGATACCCTCCACCAACCACCACAATACTACCACTAGGTAACATACACAACTGAAGTCGAGAACACGACACGTGTTGCACTCCAAAACGAGGCATTATCAAGTGTCATAAACTCTACGACAGAGGGCCGGGTCTGTCGTAGAGTCTTAGCAAATTAACTTACTTTCCTTCATTAACATCTTTCGTAAATCGGAACTATGTTCGGGAGACGTTCTGCAAGAGTTGGAGGCTGATAATATATTTATGGTATAAGTGGTGACAGCAAAAATCACTTCCAGTTAGTTTTGTTCCATTATTTTAATAAGCTGCACGAAATTTAGAATTAACATAATTAAAAAAAAAACGATACTCCACAGTAGGATTTCTCCTGCATCGTGGGTGCGATTTACGGACATAAATTTCACATGTTCGACACAATCAGGCCCGGAAACCTTAAATTAAATTTAAATTAATATAGAATAATTTGTGTTTTTGCACTAAAGTTGGCTCCGGCTGGGATTCTGACCCAGGAACCGCGGCGTAGAAGTCAGACACTCTGACCACTAGGTCACGCAGTCGTAGTTAGTTACTCCTCTCATAATTATTTCTTATATTTACGCGAACACTACACATTAAAATCAAAACAAATTTTACGGATTTTATCGCGTTTAATTTTATTATTTAAACCCGACGTTTCGAGTGCTTTACAGCACCCATGGTCACGGGCGAACCGAGGTGACAGATGTCCCGATGTCATAGTTAACCCGGAGTACCCTGTGTCATAGTAACCCGCGTAAAAGAACATATAGCTGATGTGAAGCATCGTCGCTCCAGGAAGTCTGCAGTCTGTGACCATGTTCTGGGTCATCCCAACCATTACATCAGATTTGATAAACCACAAATCCTCGCAAAAGAACACCGATTCCTACCAAGGATGATTCGCGAGGCTATTGAAATTAAAAAACATCCTAATTTTAATAGAGAGGATGGTTGGGTATTACCACCAGCTTGGGATCCTTTAATTAATAAAATTAAATCAAAAACCAAGCATACCACTTCAAGACACAGTAAGCTCTTTCTGCGTAGATCGGACCAAGAATAATAATTAAAAGCTGAAGGTACTCCGGGTTAACTATGACATCAGGACATCTGTCACCTCAGTCCGCCCGTGACCATGGGTGCTGTAAAGCACTCGAAACGTCGGGTTATAAATAATAAAATTAAACGCTATAAAATCCGTAAAATTAGTTTCATTTAAATACTCCTCTCATCTCTAACTTTTTAAATAAAAGATAGTTAAGTTTGTTTATACTTAAGAGTACGCGTCGCGACTCCATTGCAATCTACCGCTTACCACCGTCCGAGCGATTGTATCGCAACGAATATGATAACAAATTGCCTTAAAAGCCTTTATGTGGTTAGTGTAATTTAGTGTAAACTGTCTATGTGTAGAATTCGGGATAAAAAACTACATGTTCAGTTTCGACCACCCGAAAGATCTGATATATTTCTAATGACATTTAGTAAAGTTGGATGGAGTTTCGTACGTTGCTAGTTTATAATCTTTATCCGCGTCTAGCAGTCCACCGCTGGACGTAGGCTTCTCCCATAGTGCGGCTTTTAGTTTATTTATTAAGAGAGCCGCAACAACTATTTATTATTTATGCTAGAGTATATCTTAGCGATTAATTTAAAGACATTAATATCTTAACTTTGTTTTGACTTCACAGCGCAATGTATACGTTTTTACACCAAAATTCCAGAAAGAGGATCTCAATCAAAAAGTTATTTTTTTAAATTAAACAAAGACTTCAAAAAATAATTATTATAAAGCCGATAGGTGTTTGAAAGAATAGAATAGCACCTACCTCTTTCCTGCCGAGGTGTTGTGAGAGGCGACTAAGGTATTGTACGCACAGTATCCATTAGTAAAGCCACCATTGATAAATAATTAGCCACGCGAAGGCTATTTAAATAGGTTCACATAATATTAAGATATATGTATATATATCCAAATCCAAACAGTTGCTTCAAACAGCCTTGTGCAAACTGATTCATCTAAATGGTAGCCAGGGGGCGTCTCAAACTGAATTTGCATAACTGCGTACTCTATATTTGGATGCCCCTATTCCAACGATATTCAACATTATTGTCACTTAACATTGTATTCGTTTTACTTAATGTATAATTTTCGCGTAAATATAAGAAAGAAAGAAAGAAAGGAAAACAACTTTATACAATACTACAACTCAAAATTTCAAAAGATAAATAAACAATCAGATGCGATGTAAAACATTTACAAACGTACGTTGGGCTGTAGCAACGAAAAGGTTGTCGACTCAGCTATGGCAGTGTTGCCACAGCGCCGTTATTCTGTCGATGCCTCAGGTTTACCGAGCAGTTACCGGACATATTATCAACGACGAAGTATATTTTAAATAACAACCAAATATGCGTACGGGTACATACAAACACACACATATATGTATTATATAAATAAGATAAAATGGAATAAAAAAGTATGCGCAAAATTACAAAAAAGATATGAACTAAACAAATTTAATAAATACCTAAACACAAATGTAGTGTATACAGATAACAACAAATAAGAAGAAAAAAAAGTTTCTGTCTTAGTCTTACATAGTCACTAATCATGTATATTAACCCGTTATTAGTCTGTGCACTAATCTGGAATTGACTAATTGACACGTTTACTTTTATACGTGGCACCGAAATAAAAAAATTACTTTGTGTCATTGTTCTCTAGAAGATATGACTTATAACGAACTATAAAATAAGGCTTTGTACGAATTTCTCGAAGCGGTGGCGGTAAATCGTTCCAGCACTTTGTTGCCAGGTAACGAAAACAACCTCGAAACGCAGCAGTAACGTGTCCTGGGACAGCTAATAGAAACTTTGCACCATGAGTATTATGAACGTTAAATTCACTAGACCATATAAGCTTATTATATAAATATTCCGGGGTTTTGCTTTTAATAATTCCAAATAACAGGCTAGAGAACTGCAATTTAAGCCCAGATGCCATGTTAAGTAGTGTGTCTTTATTTAAATACGATGAAACATGAGTTCTTGGAGGAATATTAAAACTGAAACGGGCACATGCGTTTTGGACCCGCTGAAGCAGTTTCATAGACCTTCCCAAAATACAAGGGCCATAAACTGATATGCAGTAATTCAATTTGGACAATATTAAAGACTCACAAGCGTTACTCTCATATTCACTCAGGTAAGCCCGTAATCTTTAACCTATAGACCTCACCTCACTGTGTCACTAAATATGTTTTTTTCGGTAATTATCCATAACCTATCCTAATATTATAAATGCTAAAGTAACTATCTCTGTCCCTGTAACTCTGTCTGTTCCGTTTGTTACCTTTTCACGGTTTAACCGACAAACCGATCTTGACGAAATTCGTCAGAAAGATAGCTTGCATCCTGGGGCCGAACATTGAATACATTATATCCCGAATAATTAAAGAGTTCCGACGGAATATTTAAAAACCTATATCCACGTGGACAAATTCCCGAGCATCAGCTACTAATATTATAAATGCGAAAGTAACCCCCTGTCCCTCTGTGTGTTTGTTGCCTTTTCAAGGCTGAACTGCTGAAGCGATCTTGATGGAAATCGGCACCGACCTAGCTCGCATCCTGGAGACGGACACAGGTTACTTTTTAATAAAGGAGTTCCGACGGTGTTTTAAAAAAACCATAATACACGCGTACGAAGTCGCGGGCGTCAGCTGTGTAATCCGCAAGTCTTTATCAGTGTTAGGTAACGAAGTGGTTAGTCGAGCGAAATACCAAAATATTCTGAATAAGTCGAAATTTTGGTTCTGCCGTTGAGAATTTTACTATCGCGTCATCGATTACTAGCTGTAAGAATCCTATGCGGTATATCTAGGTAGGTACCACCCCAGGGCCAATTATTCTGCCGTGAAGCAGTAGTGTGCAAACATTACTGTTTCGGTTTGCAGCGCACTGAGAGCTAGCGTAATCACTGGGAATATGAGACTTAAGAACTGATGTCTCAGGGTGATGGGCGCAGTGACACCATCACACAGAAATGTTCCGGGTGACACAGCATTTGTTATGGGCAGACGTTGCACTTACCATCAGGTGAACGTTTTGATCGTTTCGTCACTTTTATCAATTTAAAAATTAAAAAAACTCTCATAAAGGTCTACGTAGACCATGCGCTCATTTCTATTAGGTACACAGTTTTTGCAACGTGTACCGAGGAGTCCTCATTATGTTTGTTAAAAGAGAAAGGCGAAAATGTTCACACTGACGCTTCCAAAGTTTCATTATATATAAAACAAGGGATCCGCCCCGGCTTCGCACGGGTAAATAGATATTAGAAAGACAAATTAGAACTTTATTTGGACAAACAGAACAACAACTATCCCTTCACTAACATTTTTCGTAGCGACTATGCTCATCGGCGAATCTGCAGCTGGTCAGGTAAGATTAAGTTACCAAAATAATGTTTTATTTATGGGAACATAAGCTTAGTGAGAAAGTTTAGTGGCTGAGAGCTTCCTTGTACTTAAACAATATTTGATGTCGTGTTAGCAAAATAAAACGACCGCTCTCGACCGCTGCGCAAAAAGGAGCCCCGCACCTCGATGATGGCCAAGTAGCATGAAACCGGGCAGCGCGGCGCTGCGTTCGACACCGCGGCCGCTGTATTTATTATAGAGCGTTTCAAAGATTTAAATTAAAAAAAATATATAATTAAAATTACAAACCACTATTCAATTTTTTTACAAAAAATAAAATGAGTAGTTGGGTAATCAATAGAACTTAGTCTAATCATGAGTAGCGATGGCCGTTCGCTCACACCGCAGCATTTTTCTTACTTTAAGCATTTTTATACCCGTCGTAACTTCTAAACGATAGGTTCGATTCGAATAATTTACAGAGAAATTTACATGTACAAGGTTGATCCTTGACTATTAAACCATTTAGTAGGATAAGGATTAATATTATGATACGAATGTCACCATCTTTCGATTCTACCCGTGTTTTGATAGACTAATTTGAAAAATTATTGTTATTGTGACTAACTATAATAGTTAGACATATAGCCTCGCGGACTTTTTTGTGAGTAATGATGAGTACTATGAAAATGTTGTACATTATGTTCTTTATCATTAATAGTTTTTGCAGCGCACGCCATATAATGACTTTTATCAGTAAATTTTTGATACATTGAGTTACATCATGGTAATTTTCGTAGGAATCTCGTTTTTTTTTTAATTAAATACAGCTCATGTTATTCGGTGATAATGTAGTTGTATATAGGTGAAAGAATTTTTAAAATCGGTTCAGTAATTTTTGAGTTAAATCATTACAACCAAACATACAAAAAATCAAATCGTTGCTCTTTATAATATAATAATAATAATAATATATAATATAATATAATAAAATAAAACTGGTGCTTTTATAACGTTGCTTGGGTTCGTTTCCGTTATTCTTAACATTTATTGCTGCTTCTTAGCTCGAACTCCGTGAAGCTAGAGAGAGTATAAAAATGTTTTTTAATAATATTACGCTGTATTTACGAGACGGGCAGCAACACCTTTCTAGAACATCTGAATAAATAAACTGCGGTTGCCAACCCGCTTGCCAGGCGTGACATCTATGGCATAATCCCTACTAAAATGAGAGCTACAAACTTTTGTTGCAATTAGAGGAAGCCTATGTTTTGCAGAGGCCTAGTGGGCAGAATAATTGGCACTGATGTACTTACATAGAGGCATTCCTGCAAAGGAATCCTACCACCAGTAAAAACAATTTTGGCGTACTGGTACCGGGGATCTAACTAAAATATGTACCGCGCCGTGTGGTAGGAGCAGCTTAAGAGAATCTACCACCCCATCTCAACCCGTGGGTATCGTAAAAGTCGACAGAGGGAAAATGTAAACCCGATGGGTAGCATCTTCCTGAAACATCTGAATAAAT
Organism: Luehdorfia chinensis; assembly: GCA_019845155.1. Lineage (NCBI taxonomy): Eukaryota > Metazoa > Arthropoda > Insecta > Lepidoptera > Papilionidae > Luehdorfia > Luehdorfia chinensis. Next base: position 637,475 of record JAHVAK010000097.1, on the reverse strand, counting down.
AAAGTGCGCTTGCCAACCCCACTTGCCTGTGGTAATCTATGGGGTAGGCATATGTTCAGCAGTGGACTAGTGACAGGCTGAAATGATGATGATGATGATGTACCGGGTAGTATGAAATTTAATGCGAACGCCCGGCCCCTGCAGCACTGTTGTCTGTATACTCCAGACTGTGCTGTATGGTTGGAATGTATCTTGATTGTAACAAAGGGGTCCAACATTGAGTCGATAGAATTTCCTGGCCGTTTAATTCCGAAACACAAAGGCATAAGCAAAAACACTTTTAATTACAACAGTGATCCAAACCAATAATGATAATGATAATTGACAAGTGGCACATAATAAAACGGGCCTAAAAGGGTCCGTGTAATGGAGCGATCGCGGGTTAATTACGCCCGGGTCTGACGGACCCGCCCATATTGTGCAGGGTTGAGTATATTGGCGTTCGCCGAGCTCCAACGGGTTAAGTGTTTTGTATCTGCCGGCAAACAACAGCTGGGTGTCTGTTTTAATTGTAGAGTTAGCTGATATATTCATTAACAATACATAATACATAAAATCACGACTGTATCCCATAAGGGGTAGTCAGAGACTGGGCACTCACTGCAAAAACAGATGACTGCCACAATCCACGTTCCACCAAAACAATATAATGCACTTGGTGTGATAGGTGGTGAGCCCATCGCCATCATGCGCTGTTGGGTGCACAGTGCAGTTTAATTCCTTACTCGCCTTTTACGAGATCCATTGGATGAGATGGAGTGGTAGTATTCTTTTAACGAGCCGCCACCACACGGACGAGCCGCCACCACACGGACGATACAATATTTCATTCTGCATAACCAATAGGTGTCCGGCAGAGTAGAACAGCATCTATCGTCTGTATTCTAAAATTAACTTATCTTCGTTTCATGAAAAGTGCAGCATAAGAAATTCACGAAAATTTCTTTTTATTTATTGGATAGAGTGACGAAACGAGCAAAACGTTCACGATAAGTGCAACGTCTGCCCGTAACAAATGCTGTGTCACCCAGAACATTTCTGTGTGACACCACACTGCGCCCGTCTCAATGAGACATGATTTCAAGAACTTATGTCTCAGGGTGACGGGCGCAGTGTGGTGCTCACACAGACATATTCTGTGTAACACAGCATCTGTTATGGGCAAATGTTGCACTTACTATCAGGTGAACGTTTTGCTGGTCTCGACACTTCATCAAATAAAAAAAAAACTTCGATGCCCGATGAAATTAAATCCAATTTAGCAGAAAAGGCATTGACATTAAACGTCTGAAAAATAATGGAGGCGACGGAACAAGGGCCTACGTGAAATTCTACGAGTCGAACAGATTGACGAAAAATAGCCATCGAGTTACCCGCTGAAATCGTTTACGTTTTCTCCGTCATAATAGTACCACGACGTTTACTTTATTTTCTGATATTTTACTTCCTTGACCGATTTATATCATTACATGTATCATCTATAAATTCCGTATCTCATGATAGGGAACTTCGATCGTCATCTAACATTAGGATTCGTAATTCGACGCACTTCACCGGGTTCTATGGCAACACGTTTACTGTTAAGGCCACACTCCTTTGGAACTCCTTGCCCGACAACATCAGAAACACTACAAATAAATGTGCCTTCAAAAGGTTGATTCGTAAGTATTTAATGAATTCGGTTATTACTACCTGAATCATTTATTGTCATTAGCAGTTATTAGCATGTGTGTATATATCTATATATGTATTTATTTGTGCGTGTGTATAATTTATTTTATGTAATTATTAATGTGGCTATACGTATGTGTAATCTTGTAACTGCATTTAATGTTTAATTTTTTTTATTATATAAAGTGACGAAACGAGCAAAACGTTCACCTGATGGTAAGTGCAACGTCTGCCCATAACAAATGCACGCAGAACATTTCTGTGTGACACCACACTGCGCCCGTCACCCTGAGACATCAGTTCTTAAGTCTCATATGCCCAGTGATTACGCTAGCTCTCAGTGCTCTTCAAACCGAAACACAGTAATGTTTGTTATCTCTTTGATTAAAAGGTTTAGCAATAAAGTTAAAATAAATTAATTAAAAATATGTAAAAACTAGCTGACCCGCTGCTGCATCGCAAGGAAGTTACTATTATTATACTTATCGTATCAACTATTATAAATAATAATAATCCGTGTCACCTAGAAGACATACGAGTACATAGGTAGACATAAGTTCCTATGTCTCATATGCACCGTATTAACATTAGCTGACAGTGCCCTTCAGACACACAGTAATGTTTCAACACTACTGTTTCACGGCAGAATAACTGGCCCTGGGGTGGTACCTACCTAGACGGATTCTTGTATAGGAATCCTACCACCAGTAATAATTTCATAATAAATCAACAATGGGGCTCGGTTGCACTTGCCGAGTAACTCTTTACTACTGGGCCCGAAAAGCGGGTTTGATTCCAGCACGAAACAATTATTTGTGTGATCTACAGATTTAACATTTAGTTATATATTTGGTTATATATGTGTTTATACATGTCTTAATATAATTATATGTAAATGATGTATTGCGTAGCTTAATGTATTTTCGTATTATTCTTTAGTTGGCACCTACCGTCTACCGTTCCATTCATATATTTTCACCTTGACAAGGGTTGACTGGTGGAGAATGCCACAAGGCATAAAGTCCGCCCATTGTTACCTTTAGCTTAAGGAGCTTAGCTTGAGGCCAACATTAAAGAATAAATTGAATAGTTTCTCCAGTGATCCAGGTGATAGTGCATTTATAAAATGCATCTTTGATACGGGAGAAATTCCACTATTTTTTATCTAAAGTAATATCATAAAGCCAAAGAGTTTGTTTGGTTAAAATAGCTAATCTCAGGAACTACTGGTTCGAATTGAAAAATTTTTTTAGTGTTGGATAGCCCATTTATCGAGGAAGGCTATAGGCTATATAACATCACGCTACGAACCCTAGAGCGACTTCTTTTTGTTGTTATGTGCTCAAAATGACTTCTTTGTTTACAACTAACGCCACCAATAATCAATGTAGGATTCCTATGCAGGAGTCCGTCTAGGTAGGTATCACCCCAGGGCCAGTTATTCTACCGTGAAGCAGTAGTCTACAAACATTACTGTGTTTCGGTTTGAAGGGCACTGTGAGCTAGCGTAATCACTGGGCATATGAGACTTAAGAACCTATGTCCCAGGGTGATGAGCACAGTGTAGTGGCACACAGAAATTTTCTGGGTGGCACAGCATTTGTTATGGGCAGACGTTGCACTTACCATCAGGTGATCGTTTTGCTCGTTTCATCACTTTATGCAATTAAAAAAAATGTTTAAACTTATAGGCTGTATGTTTGCTATTGTCTTAAACCATTAAGAGAAATGTCTATTACAAATTAAGAAATAATAAACTACTTCCTCCTTGGCTGCCGAACACCAGAACGCGAACACGTTTTATTTTATCCGAATCTTTAGTTTATCCTAAAAATACTACACTTTTAAACTCAACGACGGGTGAAACCACGAGGCAAAGCTAGTATTGTATTAAACATACGATTGAGCTATTCTGGTTCGCTTTCTATTATTTATAACATGACAATTTACTGGCTCAACTGGGATAACACGTTGTATAGAAGATAATTCTGTGTTGCCTGATCTTTAAAGGGATTAGGGTGGACCCATCGTAAGGCCATCAAGATAATTATTTGCTATCTCACCCTTCGAAGCGAACACAATGATACGGGCACCGCTAATTGCTGGCCGAAATAGGCCGGGTAGAAGTAAGATAATCATTACATTTACATCTACTGCCGTTAAAAAAAAACTAAATTTTTACAAACAGATTCAGTGGTAGTTCAGGGGCTAGTTAAATTTCATAGTACTTTGATTCGATTTCCGGTGCCAGCACCACTATTGTTAATATCAATTTTAAGTGCTGATTTACCACGTGCTCGTCGGTGAAGGAAAACATAGTGAGGAAACCCGCGCGTCTGAGAAATAAAAATCAGCGTGGAGGATTGTACCCGGCTCTGAAACCCATCTCAGAAATGAGAGGAGGCCTGTGCTCAGCAGTGGGACATTTATAGGCTGTTACTTTACCTTTCAAATAAAACTTTTACAGACAATAACTGCCTAGCACAAATACCACACCCACAACTATAGATCGGTGATGTAAATATTTGATACTGGATAGCATTCCAATGCAGGCATCCGTCTAGGTGGGTACCATTGCGGTGCCAGTTATTCTGTCATCGGGCAATATTGTGCTAACGTTACTGTGTTAATCTGAAGCGCTGATAGCTACTCTAGCTAGATTAGGCATATGAGATTTAAAAACTGGTATATCACGCTGACGGGCGCAATGTGGTGCGACACAGAAATGTTCTGGATGACACAGCATTTGTTATGGGCAGACTTTGCACTTACCATCAGATGGACGATTCGCCTATCTTGTCACTTTCTTCTATATAGCCTGCAGCGCAAAAGTCAACTTGACATTATTTTACGACTGTAATGATGTAATTCCTTCTGGTCGATTTCGGCCACCGATTTTTTTTCATTGTATAAGGTGACGAAACAAGCAAAACGTTCACCTGATGGTAAGTGGAACGTCCAGCCCACAACAAATGCTGTGTCACCTAGAATATTTCTGTGTGACACCACACTGCGCCCGTCACCCTGACACATCAGTTCTTAAGTCTCAAATTCCCAGTGATTACGCTAGCTCACAGTGCCCTTCAAACCGAAACACAGTAATGCTTGCACACTACTGCTTCACGGCAGAATAACTGGCCCTGGGGCGGTACCTACCTAGACGGATTCCTGCACAGGAATCCTACCTATGTTCAACAGTGGATTAAAGTAGGCTGAAATGATGATGATGATGATGAACTCGAAGTTACGAAGTCCGCAGGATATGCAGACTCCAAACCTATCTTTCGATATCTACTTACATTAGCGTCGGTTGGGGTCGGAACCCATAACACAAATGAGCATTCTAGTACGCCAATTATACGGACACTCGTTACACACGTTAGAATTACTCCATAAATAAACAGTGAGCTAAATTAATAAGGTAGGAAACTTTCATATTCAACGTGGTGAATATATTTTGTAATTCAATATTAAACTTGCAGCCGTCTCCGGGACGAATGTTACAGATATAGAATTGAAATGCACTGCGGGTGACTATAATCAAGGTTCGGACGGAAGACTCGTAATGCCGCGGTGAACCATCCCGCTGTAAGGCTAGAGTTCCATTAATGAGAGAAGCGATAAACAGCTATGAGTTTTTTTACGAAAAGTTATTACGAAAACTATTTGATCAATTCTAACAGTGAAATAAGGGTTTGAAGGAATATTAAAATACCATTCCTGAAGGACGAAAGCTATGTTTATACATCAAAAAAAAACTTTCAAGAAAGGGATTATTTATGGATATTAAAAAATGTTTAATTGTGTTTAATGTTTAACTGTGAAATCATTTTAATAGCATAAAGATTTTTATTATTTTTGTTAAATGTAAATAATATATTTGTATGCTGTTTGTTTTCCAAATAAAGTAAAAAAAATAACAAGTAACCAAAAACCCTTTTTAGTTTGATCTGAAAGGGGGTGGAAGACTCTCTTACGCGCCCCCGTGTGGTGGCGGCTTAAGAGAATCTACCACCCCATCTCACCCCATGGGTGCCGTAAAAGCAGCATTTTCCGGAAACAACTGATAAATAAACTGCGGTTGCCAACCCGCCTGCCAAGCTTGGCAAGTATTGCAAAATCCCCCAAAAACGAGCGCTACTAATTTTTGTAGCAGTCTATGGGGGAAGCCTTTGTTCAGCAGTGGACTAGTGTTAGGCTGAAACGACGACGACGTAGATGAAGACATTTCTATGCTCCTTATAAAAAAGTTAAATTAAATAACAAAGAACCAATAAACTCTTGTAATATTTATCCTCGGCCTCGTCACGGCCGTCCTATCAGCAACGGTGTTCCCCTAACCATAAACGTCGCTTCAAGGTACTACTACTGGTGGTAGGATTTCTATGCAGGAATCCGACTAGGTAGCTACCACCCCAGGGCCAGTTATTCTGACGTGAAGCAGTAGTGTGCAAACATTACTGTGTTTCGGTTTAAAGGGCACTGAGAGCAAGCGTAATCACTGGGCATATGAGACTTAAGAACTGATGTCTCTGGGTGACGGGCGCAGTGTGGTGTCACACAGAAATGTTCTGCCTGACACGCATTTGTTTTGGGCGGACGTTGCACTCAGAATCAGGTGAACGTTTTGCTCGTTTCGTCACTTTATAGAATAAAAAAAAAGAAAAAAAAATCTTGGGCAGTCGGGTTGTGGGTCTCGAACGCTCAGCAAAACTGTAAATACCCCGGGTTAAATACGACAACGTCGTCAAACTGCTCGGTCCTCCCGTGACCATGGACGCTGTGAAGCACTCTAATAGTCTGGTTATAAAATGTTAAAAATTAAACGTGATAAAATCCGATAATTAGCTACCTGTATAATTGGCTATAGGGAGGCCTGCGTCTCAGCAGTGGGTGGTCAGCATTCATAGGCTGAAACTTTACTTTACTTTACTTACGGGCCTGTGGATTTTGTGTACAAAACACACACACGACACATGAAAAGTGTAAGTTTTTTTTTTTTTTTTTTTTTTTTATTTTATAATGTGATGAAACGAGCAAAACGTTCACCTGATGGTAAGTGCAACGTCTGCCCATAACAAATGCTGTGTCACCCAGAACATTTCTGTGTGACACCTCACTGTGCCCATCACCCTGAGACATCAGTTCTTAAGTCTCATATGCCCAGTGATTACGCTAGCTCACAGTGCCCTTCAAACCGAAACACAGTAATGTTTGCACACTACTGCTTCGCGGCAGAATAACTGGCCCTGGGGTGGTACCTACCTAGACGGATTCCTGCATAGGAATCCTACCACCAGTTTTATCAACGCTTGCAAAAATTTAATTAAACACAATGTTTACGTAATTCTGCCTTTGCCGTGGTATACCTAGACGGAAATACCACCAGTAAAGTAAAGTAAAGTAATAGCCACTGGTGAGCACAGGCCTCCTCTCATTTCCGAGAGGGTTTTGGAGCGAGGAATAGTCCGCCACGCTGCACCAATGCGGGTGGGCAGACTTCATATTTCCTCGAAATATTTCTATTCCTCGGATATGCAGGTTTCCTCACGATGTTTGCCTTCACCGCTGTGCACGTGGTAAATCAGCACTTAAAATTTTAGAACAATTTTATAGGTGCTGACACCGGGGATCGAACCCAGGTTAATCGCGTGTTATGAAATTAAAGGCGTGCACCCGGCCCCTGAGCTACCACAGCTACCACCAGTAAAGTTAGCTTAACCTAGTTTTTGGTCATGCAAAAACATACCGTTGCATTTATGAGTTACTAGGTGTGCACCACAGTTACAACCGCTGTTTAATTTAAAAGAAATCGCTTTAAGGGTCGTAGCGTGATGTTATATAGTCTATAGCCTTCCTCGATAAACGGAATATCCAACACTAAACGAATTTTTCAAATCTAACCAGTACTTCCTGAGATTAGCGCGTTTAACCAAACAAACTCTTCAGCTTTATAATATTAGTGTAGCGACATCTATGTCGCCACATGAGAAGCTCAAGAAATATTCGCATATGTACATAATAGCGCTATGAAAGTTTTCTGAGATGCGGACTATATATACAACATCTAAATATTACTAGAAGGAGGAGACGTCCTCCCCAGATCAGACCATTCGATCTGGCGGGTAGCTACCCTTTTCATTGGCAATATAATTCGCCAATATATATATAGATTTAAAAGTATAACTGACTGTATCAAAGTCTCACCGACAATTATCTTTACCAGCCGAATACTACTTGGACGATTATATAGCAAAGCAAGAAGTCGCGGCGCGCTCTAATTTTTGGTTTATCTCCAAAATAGTTTGTCGTACAAAAGTTTTAAATAGAAAACCGGGGGTCCAGTTTAATATCGCCGGCCCGGCTGCTGCAATGCATTTGCGTGTGCTCTGAAATACGATCAAAGTTTGAATTGTTCTGTAACATAAAATTCCAATAAGACTTAGGGGAATCGCCTTGCATTTTATCTAAAGCAAAACGTATTTATTTGTTTCATAGATGAAACCCGCGACTGCGTCCACGTGGATACAAGTTTTTTTAAAAATAACATAGGAACTTATTGATTTTCCTCAATTCCAAAATTCAAATTTTCCGTTTGTCCGTCTCCAGGATGTAAGCTATCTCTATGCCTAATTTTGTCAAGAGCGGTTCAACGGTTGAGCCGTGAATAGATAACAAACAGACAGAGTGTGGTAGCGGCCTAAGAGAATCTACCACCCCATCCTATCCCGTGGGTGGCGTAAAAGTCAACAGAGGGATTTTATTTTTATTTGATAAAAGTGACGGGACGAGCAAAACGTTCACCTGATGGTAAGTGCAACGTCTGTCCATAACAAACGCTGCGCCCGTAACCCTGAGAGATCAGTTCTTAAGTCTCATATACCCTTCAAACCGAAACACACATTACTGCTTCACGGCAGAATAACTGGCCCTGGTGGTGGTATCTACCTAGACGGATTCCTGTATAAGAATCCTACCACCAGGAGATGGGCAGCAGCATCTTCCTGGAACATCTCAATAAATAATCTGCGGTTGCCAACCCAGGAGATGGGCAGCAGCATCTTCCTGGAACATCTGAATAAATAATCTGCGGTTACCAACCCGCCTGCCAAGCGTGGCAACTACGGCAAAATCTCTCCAATATGAGGGCTACAAATTTTTGTGGCTATCTATGGGGGAGGCCCATGTTCAGCAGTGGACTTGTGAATATTAAGTATAGTTTGTTAACTTATCGACAATTATTAATTAATAATAACAGAAACTTAGCACGATAATGTTTTTTTTTAATAGGAGAAAGGGACGAGACGAGCAAAACATTCACCTGATGTTAAGTGCAATGTCTGCCCATAACAAATGCTGTGTCATCAGAACATTTCTGTGCGGCAGCACACTGCGCCCGTTCCCCGAGACGTCAGTTCTTAAGTCTCATATGCCCAGTGATTACGCTAGCTCACAGTGCCCTTCAAACCAAAACACAGTAATGTTTGCACACGACTGCTTCACGGCAGAATAACTGACCCCGCGATGGTACCTACCTAGACGGACTCCTGCATAGGAATCCTACCACCAGTGTTGCCTTAAACAATTTATTTTATCGCGCCCAAACAAGTTTCACATCAGTACATTAATTAAATAATGTCACAGAAATATCGCCCTTCGAATGAACATCCCAGTCAATCATGTAATTGGATTTATTGGTTACGGCATCGCAGTATAAAACGACGACCACGATACGACCCCAAGCGTGCCCCAAAAATAAATAATTGATAGGGTTCCGCCGTCCATTGATGTGTCAACAAGACGAATGCCCGGGGAACCCCGAACTCAATATAGCGCACGTCGATTCCCGCCATTGTCGAAATTTTTATAGAAAAAATTCCCCTTTGAGAATATTTTGTTGGGATATAATAGAGCCGTATGAACCGTTACGGATAACATTTGCAAGCAACCATATAATTGTATTTGTTTACTACGAACAAACTTACAATACTAAATATTATATTATTGTTCTTTTAAATAAAACAGAGGACAAGGTGAATTTTATGATCGTGTTAAAACAAGTTAAGATTTTCGTAACAATGAATATATAATATTTTACTCCTTAATGTAATGTATGAGTAATTGAGCGATGACTGCCATATCCGTTATGTATGAAACAGGCATACTTACCGATGGAAAGGTTCATAGGAGTGAGAGGAATCCGTCTAGGTAGGTACCACCCCAGGGCCAGTTATTCTGCCGTGAAGCAGTAGTATGCAAACATTACTGTGTTTCAGTTTGAAGGGCACTGTGAGCTAGCGTAATCACTGGGCATATGAGACTCAAGAGCTTATGGCACAGTGTGGTGTCACACAAAAATTTTCTGGGTGACACAGGATTTGTTATGGGGAGACGTTGCACTTACCACCAGGTGAACATTTTTTTCGTCAATTATATACGTACGTAAAAATCAGATATCATATCATTTTTCGACAAAGTTGTTTAACTATATATGAAACGGCACGTTTTTTTGCGATTATGTATCTTCATTCCTTTAGTTAAAACTCCTTTTTATTTCTCAGACATGAAAGTTTCTTCACGATGTTTTCTTTCACCGCTGAGCACGTGGTAAAAAAGCACTAAAAATCGCAGAACAATTTTAGAGGTGCCAGCACCGGGGATAGAACTCAAGTCACTCGTGTACTATGAAATTAAAGGCCAGCGACTGGCACCTTAGCCACCACAGCACCAAATGTTGCGTCACTCAGTATTTTGCCACCACACTGCGCTCGTCACACAGAAATATGCCCAGTAATTTCACTAGGTACCAGTGCCCTTCTAACCGAAACACACCAATGCTCGCAGACTGCTGCTTCACGACATAATAACTGGCACTGTGGAACCTACCTAGACGGCTTGCTAGATTTATTTATTAGATGAAGTGTCGAGACGGCCTTAACGTTCACCTGACGTCTGCCCATAACATATGTTGTATCAACCGGAACCGTTCTGAGTGGCAACACTGCGCCCGTCACCATGAGATTTCAGTTCTTAAGTCTCATATGCCCTGTGATTACACTAGCTCTCAGTGCCCTTCAGTCCGAATCACAGTATTGTTTGCACACTACTGCTTCACGGCAGAATATCTGGCTATGCGGTTGTACCTACCTGGACGGATTTCTGCATAGAAACGCTACCACTAGTGAAAAGTTTTCATTAATTTTATACTAAATGAAAATTATGAAACTTAAAGCTTTAGTGTAGAGTATTGTGAATGCAACGAATTCGCGAGATAAAATAAAACTTTATAAATCTATTTATAAGTACTTCCTGTTCAACTCTCTAAGAAAGCTACTCGCTCCAAAGTAGTTTAAGGAACTTGTAGGACGGGCTTTGCAATAAAATATATAAATATTTACAGTTGGGACAGACGAATCAGAGACTTCATGAAACAATATAATGTTGAACATTCTGTTTTCTTACTCTGTTTTCCCGCCGTGTAATAGCGGCTTAAGAGAATCTACCACCCCATCTCATCCCGTGGTTGTCGTAAAAGTCGACAGAGGGAAAATTAAAACCAGAAGATGGGTAGCAGCATCTTCCTGGAACATCTGAATAAATAAAGTGCGGTTGCCAACCCGCCTGCCAAGTTTGGCAACTGTGGCAAAATCCCCCCAAAATGAGAGCTACAAACTTTTGTGACAATCTATGGGGGAGGTCTATGTTCAGCAGTGGACTAGTAATAGACTGTAATGATGATGATGACTCCGTTTTTGTAATTTGTTGTTGCTACTAGTCCGTCGCATCTGACGAACACGTGGCTTAGTAGTCAGAGGCAGGTGCCTGCTACGCTGCGGGTTGTGGGTTTGAATTCCCAAAAAATACAAATTAATGGTTGCATTGTGATGTGTGCTAATGGTGCAACCATTAGCACACATCCTAAACAACATCCGATTTATCTCATAAGCGTTATATTTCCCGCGTAAACTTGTGACACTTTACTATCTCTTGATAAAGTGACGAGACAAGCAGAACGTTTACCTGTGGGTAAGTGCAACGTCTGCCCATAAAAAATGCTGTGTCACCTAGAACATTTCTGTATGCCAGTATACTGCGCCCGTCACCCAGAGACATCAGTTCTTAAGTCTCATATGCCCAGTGATTACACTAGCTCTCAGAGCCCATTTTTTTTGTTTTCACACTACTGCTTTACGGCAGAATAACTGGCACCGGGAATCTGCCTTGGTACGTACCAAACGTACCAAGGCGGATTCCTGCATAGAAATCCTACCACCAGTAATCAGTCGTTGTTTCAACCCGCCATACACTCCCTGAAGACACGTAGACTCTTTCCGGTCTCTAGAACTTTCTTAAAAATGATGCGTTGATGTTTCCTGGCCGATTCGATCACGGCGACAACTTCAAAATGCCGTCGGAAGCTATCTATTGCGCAGAAGATATTATAGTGACGTGTAAACGCAAACACAGGGGCACTCAATCGTACCAACCTACCCGCGCCCGATGTAACGCTCATAAAAAAAGATCGGAGGTTGGTCAGTATTAGAGGCACGCGGAAAAATATAAAGAAAGAAAGAAAAATCTTTTATTCACGGACGTACACTAAAGTAATACATAATAAAAAAAATATAAGAAAAGGAAACTAAAACACAATGAATACCTAAAATAAAACTATAGAAATTGTACGCCGTATTCCTAGGAAACGAGGTTGACAACTCAGCATACTCTGCGGAGTAAGCGAATTTCATCACAGCACTGTTTTTCAGTATTAACCACCGTTGCACTCTGATGTCGTTTAAAAAAATAATATATATAATAAAACAACCAGACCCGAAAACCGTTAATTTGCGATTGCATTAATGTTGGCTTCGGCTGAGATTCGAACCCAGGATCCGTAGCGTCGTCAAATGTTATGTACAGCATGTCTAAAGAAACACATAAAAAAGGAATAATTCAGTTTTATAGTCGACGTGTTTGCGAATGTTACCGAACGGCGCGTGCGCACGGCCTATCTAAACAATACGGCCTTTGACGCCGCTGACATGTGGCCTTGGTTTTCCTGTATGAAGTCGCATTGGACTTTTTATTTTTAAACTATGAAATTGATGCTACTAACAGTTTTGTTTATTGTTCAAATAGACATTAATTTAATACATTTTTTTTTATTTTAACATCTATTTTATAGCAGCGTCTGAGTGGAGTCAAAAATCCACAATCATTCCAATCATTGGAAAATTGATTTCGAATTCGAATTTGAATTGCTTCTTGCGACGTATTGAATAGATGATGAAAGCGTTAATGCATTTATTACTGAATCTTAAAATGAAGGAAAGAAAGTTAATCTGTTAAGATCCGCATGCAAATTATAAAATGGTGTATATTACCTAGTTTTGAAGAGCACCGCCGGCCCTCCCACAGTATCGTGCACTAGCAACTAACATCGCCACCGGGAATCGCCACCAGATACCCTCCACCACTAAACGTGTTTAACCTCAAAACGATGCATTATCAAGTGATATTGCCTCTACGACAGTCAGCCACCGAGTCGACTCGAACCGGTGGCGACTGCTAGGTAATATACACCATTTTATATTTTGCATGCGGATCTTAAGCAAATTAATTTAATTTCCTTCATTATAATGGATTTCCGCAAAGTAACGCACGATTCTATTAACGAATCTTAAAATACAAACCAAATAATCCAGTGTTTAGTCTGTGTCGCTTTTGAGCAACAGAATAAAGCTAACGAACGGCTTACACAGCTCACTTGGCGCAGTGGCCGAGAGTTTGGTGTGATGAAGTGTGAATGATGATGCGTGCCAGAGTCCCGGAAGCAATTTTCGCACAAAACGCATATTTACAAAGGACTGAAAGTTAATTTGCTGAGATCCGCATGTAATGCAAAGTTAAAAATGGTCTGTATTTACTAGTTAATGATGAACCCCGCCCTCCGACAATATCGTGCACATACATACATACATACATAAGATCACGACTGTATCCCATAAGGGGTAGTCAGAGACTGGGCACTCACTACAAAAACAGATGACTGCCACAATCCACGTTTCACCAAAACAATGTAATGCACTTGGTGTGATAGGTGGTGAGCCCATCGCCACCATGCGCTGTTGGGTGCACAGTGCAAGTAAATTGGTTAATCCCTTACTCGCCTTTTACGAGATCCATTGGATGATATGGAGTGGTTGTATTCTTTTAACGAGCCGCCACCACAGGTGCATAAACAAACTAATACCGCCACCGAGTACCGCCACCAGATGATCAAATGGCACTCATCGGCTGTCTGTTGTAGAGCCAATATCACTTCAAGTACGTGTCGTGTTCTCGACTTCACTAATGTGTTTAGTATAGTGGTAGTATTGTAGTGGTAATGGGCATCTTTTAGCGGTTCCCAGTTTACAGTTTACAGATATAACATTTATTAGGCATGTGACATTAATATGTTGGTTATTTTAGGAACACGCTGTATCCTAATTTGAGATTTTCATTTTGCCAATATCTTAACTATTCGACTTCGGTCTAGTAAGACAACAAGAAAAATGACAGCCCGAAAATTCTCAGACCCGTGACGGGCAGCAGCTTCAACTGGTTCCTTTGCAGGAATTTCATCTAGGTAGGTACCACCGCAGTGGCTGTTATTCTGCCGTGAAGCAGTAGTGTGCAAAGTTTACTGTGTTTCGGTTTAAAGGGCACTGTGAACTATCGTAATCACTGGGCATATGAGACTTGAGAACTTATGTCTGAGGGTGACGGCCGCACTGTGGTGTCACACAGAAATTTTCTTTTTTCACTTACCATCAGGTGAACGTTTTGCTTAGATTTTGCGTCAGTTATTTTCTACTTAACTATAATTTTTGACCGACCGATAATAAGGGTGGTCTCACATAAATTTGTTCAAGTTACGATGATGTGATTCATGTATGCATGTGATGATGTGATTGCGCTCGTCATCTTAGGGTGACGAGCGCAATGTGTAGCTACACAGAAATGTTCTGCGTGACACGACATTTGCTATGGATAGACTTTGCCACGTTGGACGACCAAACCGAAACACAGTAATGTTTGCACACTACTGCTTAACGATAGAATACTGGCCCTGGGGTGGTACCTACCTAGACGGACTCCTGCATAGGAATCCTACCACCAGTACCTGAATGTAAGTACTATCAGGTGAATTATTTACTCGATCAGTAATTTTCTTTCATAAAAAAGCGACGCAGGTGCGAAGCCTCTTCTTGCCGAGCGTGGTGATGACGTCAAATTTTTCCCACTTGGAAGAGACCTCTCTACGTCACGGACTTATAATGATAATGATGAACCGCAAGTACATTTGTCAGCTGATGATATAAAACAGGAATTAACTTCATAACACAAATGCAGCTGAAGAAAAATGTACTTCGAGTTTCCGTTCACCTGCGGATATGGAACGAACGGAAATTAAAAATAAACACGCTGTGAATGATAGAGGAAAAGAGAGAGTCGGTATTACGCTAGGATTGTAATTTTCCATCTGAATTGATATTTCGCTGAATGCAAATTGGTAAATGGTAAAAAATACTTGTACTGCTCTTAGTGCATATGGTAATGCGTGAGAATTGAACTATTATTCTGTATCGCTGTAATGATTTCTTATATTTACGCGAACACTACACATTGAAATGAAACTAATTTTACGGATTGTATCGCGTTTAATTGTTTACTATTTATTACCCGACGTTTCGTGTGCTTTACAGCACCCATGGTCACGGGAGGACTGAGGTGACAGATGTCCTGATGTCATAGTTAACCCGGGATACCTTCAGCTTTTAATTATTTTTTTTGGTCCGATCTACGTAGAAAGACGGAAGAAAGATAACTTTGAGTTTGCTTATTTATGAAGCAGTAGAAAGGTCTATAGAACACAGCTTAAAGCAAACCTCTTACCTAGGTTTTATGATATTCGGGGCTTGGGATAATTGAATAATAATAATCTTTCAGAACATAAATGATATTTTATTTAAAAATATAGTAGCGACCATATATTTGGGTAAATTGCAGAATAACAAAGCTTAAGTTCCCCGCTTTTTACACTTTGGGTGTCGCAGCAACTAGCTAAGGAATCAGCTTCATCTTAGTATGCAGGAGTAAGTATTATAATCTACTAGCTGATGCACGCGACTTCGTCCGCTTTGGTATAGGTTTTTTAAATATCCCGTAAGAATTATTTGATTTTCCGGGATAAAAAGTATCATTTGTCCGTCTCTAGGATGCAAGTCATATCAGTGCTAAATTTCATTAAGATCGTTTCAGCGGTTGAGCCGTGAAAAGGTAACAAACAGACAGAATAACAGAGAGAGTTACTTTCGCATTTATAATACTCGTATTAGTATGGAAATTAATGATTACGTCTCTTATATAATGCTACCTCAGTATTTTGCGGTACTTAAAAAAAATAGCGCATGCAACTCAGTACAAGTGACAGAAGTGATATTGATATTTATAATTATCAGAAATTTTATTAAAATAAATAAAGATATGTTATCAAAAACATTACTCACTGTAAAAAAGGGTTAGTATATAAACAATTATTAATTCATCGTTAAATATTGATTAAGAACAATAGAAACGTTGCACGAAAACGCTGCACCTAAATTCGACCATGAAGTTTTATTCCTCGCGCCCAAGGAAGTTTTACTTCAAGAAGACAGTTTCTGTAATTATTAGGAAGCGTTTAACGACGCTATCTATAGCAGAACTAGAACAATCAGCATAACCCAGAGGATCAGCAAACTGAAGTAACAATGGGCCGGTCATGTGGCTCGTAGTACCAATAACTGTTGGGGAAGATCTCGAGTAGCAAACTCTTACCGGCAAACGCAGTTTAGATCATGATGGAACGACCTGTATGGGCTACGTACTGTTTTTATAATAATCTGTGGGATAAGCCTATTTCCAGCAGTGGGCTAGTGATAAGCTGAAATAATGATGATCATTATTATTATTAACGAGATCTTTCAAATTAACCGTGACTGTATAAGATATTATTCAGTAAACTGTCTAAACTCTAGAACATGCTGTGGTGGAAGTTAAATTAATGATCGATGTGGTGGAAGTTAGAAAATTCCACAAAAGCCTATGACTATGAAGATTTCGTAATGATGAAGATCAACAGACTAGAAGTCGTGGTAGGTCAGGGACCGGTAGTCGCTTTTAATTTCACAGTTCGCGAGTGACCAGTGCTCGATTCCCAGTGCCGGCACATCTAAAATTATTCTTCAATTTTAAGTGCTGATTCACTATCTCCTGAAGAAACCTGCATGTCTGAGGAATAATTAATAGTTCGATGACATGTGAAGTCCGCCAATACGTTTTGGAGCGGCGTGGCGGACCATTCCCAGCTCCAGAACCCCATCAAAAATTAGAGGCCTCTGCTTAACTGTGGGCCGTTTAGACTCTTAATATTTTTCAAGCTAATAAACGTAAACAGTAAGTAGTTATGAACTGAAATCCCGTCAGCAGCTCGATACAGGGGCGCTAGTAAATAAGGCGGAAAATCAAAATTTAATGAAATCTTCTCGGGTTCGACCGATGAATATTCAACGATGACCTGTACTTTTTGTTTTCGATTAAGTATTTAGAGAAGTCGCCGCTTCAACTCACTGCATTCTCTCTGACCGACACTGAGATAAGGCAAAATGACGCCTATTATAATAATTAATAAGAAATAAAGCCAATATCAGATACTTCAATATCCAATGGCTATTTAATTAAAGAGACGAGTTTTGTACGTCATATTTATTTTAAATACGTGTATAATGAATGTGCCTGGCAGTTAAAGGGTGAGGATTTGGTGTACATGTAACAATGCAAGTAAAATAAAAACAGTTATAACGTATGCATATGTTAGAACTGTTTTCTTTACATACAGTCACGTCTCTCTGCTATTGGGATAAGCAGACAGCACAGTTTATGCTTGCTAAGTACTTGACACACATATGTCGGTTATTCTATTTTAAGAGTGTTTGACGTCGTCTTTCCTTAAAACGTCTTCGATCAGTTAGTGATACGTTCACTTATGTCGAACCTTACCGGCTTGCCCATTTAAACTCACCTCATAAATCTGTTTCGTCGATCTTCTTTCATTCATCCTCTCTACGTGTTCAACCTATCTAAGCTTCCCTTTCTCTTTCTTTGCCACTACATCTTCTACAACACCGCAGTGTTCCCTTGTCACTTTGTTCCTCACTTTTCCCATCAAAGTCACTCCAGCCATACTTCTCAACAAACTTTCCATAGTATTAATCTAAGTTTGAGAAACATTAAGTAAGAGTTATGTGAATAATCATTTTTATCAACAATATGCGACAAGTTGACCACCTCAGCGGTAATACGGTCAGTCATAAGGGACGCGCACATAAAATTTTATTCCTTAGACATCTTGTGTACCTATCCATGTACATTCATCAAAAAAATATTTCTATATCATAAACAAGAACAATGAAAAATCGTTCGGTGGTATGGGATGGCAGTCACCACAAATCGAGACAATTTATTAAAACAGATTATTTTAAAATCATATTGAAACCACCATTTACTGGTGGTAGGATTTCTATGCAGGAATCCGTCTAGGTAGGTATCACCCCAGGGCCAGTTATTCTGCCGTGAAGCAGCAGTGTGTAAACATTACTGTGTTTCGGTCTGAATGGCACTGATAGATATTGTAATAACTGGGCGTAGGGGACTTAAGAACTGATGTCTCAACGTAACGAGCTCAGTGTGGCTACACAGAAATGTTCTGGATGACACAGAATTTATGGGCAGAAGTTGCACTTACCATCAGGTAAACGATTTGCTTGCCCGGACTCTATCTTCCATAAACAAATATTTACTTAGACAACGTTTGATACCAACAACGTATTAATATTAATAATAATTTATTTTAGCGAAACACGATCGAGAATAAATAGTAATCAGTTCCACATGGCGGCGGTGGACACAAACAAATCTCGAAACTCCGCTGTGAATAAGAGAGTGTTTGATTATTTTATTTAGTCACGACTAAATTAGGTCGATCCAATAGTGGAGGTCAACGGTAGAAGTGTACAGCTTCGTGGAAACTGCCAATGTCTCCAAAGCTGATAATTTCAAATATTCTTTTTGGAAAAAAAAGTTCCATTTCAAAAATACATTGCTGCTATCTCATCTCAGGATATATCACGGGTACGTTTTACAGACATAAATTACAATTGTGTCTTACATTCCAAATTTACTGTTCCAGTTCCTGAACATATATTGCCAAAAAAGTTTCTAGCTCTGATTTTGGGTAGTTTTGCCTTAGTTGCCACGCTCGCCAGGCGGGTTGACAGCCGCAGTTTTTTTCTTCAGATGTTCCAGGAAGATCCATCTCCTGCTTTTCATTTTCAATCTGTCGACTTTTACGCCACCCACGGGATGAGATGAGGTGGTAGATTCCCTTAAGCCACCACCACAGGATATACAAATGATTAGTTTTAAGGATTGGATGACTTCTGAATGAATCGCTAATACGAGTAGAATAACGGTTAACGCCACGGTCCGCGAAACTAAAAGTCATAGGTTCGAGCACGCCCTTAGACTATAGCCGCGAAGTATGTCTTTGTCCAAAAAAACCGGAACTTGAGTTTTGTAATTACCACCACCATCCACCACCATTTCAGCCTATCACTAGTCCACTGCTGAACATAGGCCTCCCCCACAGATTGCCACAAAAATTTGTGGCTCTGATTTTGGAGGGTTTTTGCCATAGTTGCCACGCTCGGCAAGCGGGGTGGCAACCGCAGTTTATTTATTCAGATGTTCCAGGAAGATGCTGCTGCCCATCTCCTTGTTTTCATTGTTCCTCTGTCGACTTTTACGACACCCAAGGGTTGAGATGTGGTGGTAGATTCTCTTTAGCCGCTACCACACGGCAAGTTTTTTAAAATTATGTTGATGTCAATTTATTAGCAGACTAAGAGGCCGGCCTTTCGCATTGAACTTCAAAGCACCTGAGTTCAAGCCACGGTAGCGGCGGTGTTAATTGCAATGCTAATTGCCCTTGTAATTGACGATGAAGAAATTATTGCGACAAAATTTACTATTCTGAGAAACTGAAAAAACCGAGAACATGTGACATATGACTAGAACAGCGTGACAGACTCATATAGGTACGCTTCATTTCCTTCTCAAACTGAGAGACGGTTTGTGTCTAAAAATTTATCTGCTGAAAGCTTTTTTAATTTAATTTCATCAATAGCATAATTTCAGTCTATCACTAAGCAAAGTAACAGCCTATAAATGTCCCACTGCTGAGCCTCCTCTTACCACGCTGCTCCAATGCGAGTTGGCTGAGTGCACATGTCTTCGAAATATTTTTTATTTCTCAGACATGCAGGTTTCCTCACGATGTTTTCCTTCACCGCCGAGCACGTGGTAAATCAGCACTTAAAATAGCAATTAACAATTTTAGTGATGCCGGCACCGGGAATTGAACCCAGTTCACTCGCGTACTATGACATTTAAAGCGAGCGCCTAGCCCCTGCGCTACCACGGCTTGGTCTATCACTAGTCCACTGCTAAACATAGCTCAACCGTCAAGTAAGAAAGGTTCTGGAACTAATAACAGCAAACGTAATGTAGGGCGACTCTCCACTAGATTTCGCGACGACTTCAACGGTATTGCGGGTAGTCGATGGATGCAAGTGGCTCGGAGCCGTCTGTTACGGCAGGCCAAGGGCCTCCCCCTTACTAACTTGACCTTGACCACATCCCGTGGGTGTCGTAAAAGTCGACAGAGGGAAAATGAAAACCAGGAATTGGGGAGCAGCATCCGAATAAATAAACTGCGGTTGCTAACCAGCCTGCAATGCGTTGCAACTATGGCAAAATCCCATCAAAATCCCCCCGAAATGAGAGCTACAACCTTTTGTGTCTATCTATAGGGAAGGTCTTTGTTCAGGAGTGGACTAATGATATGCTGAAACGATGATGATGTATCTTAAAATAAAGTTCAATCACACTAAAACACTTACATTTTACGCGGGACGCATAAGCAGCGAGGAAGGTCAGTCATATGAGCACTGCAAGAATTATATGTGTTTTGCCGATGTAAAAAATTGCAACCTCATTTCGCGAAGTGGCGACCTTCCGCTGCTATTTCACGCATTCGACCTAATTTTGAAGTTTCATTAAAAAGACAAAATACATCAGCAAAGTGTCGTAAAAAATTTCCCTGTCAAAAAAATTTATTATAAACTAGCGACCGGCTCCGGCTTCGCACGGGTGCGATATACTAATGAAAAAAATTACTGTGCGCTTAGCAAAAAAGTATTTTTTTATTTATTTATTCTTTATGTACACTATGTTATTAACATTAAATCTAATTATAAATAATTAATGTACAAAGGCGAGCTTAACTCTAAAAGAGTTTTCTTCCAGCAAGTATTTAGTATGTTTATTTTGGAACATGTCTTTATCTCCGGAACTTCCAAACTGAACGACACTTTTTAATTGAGATTTTAATTAAAAAAATACCATTCCGGGGGATTTACCAACACTGTTCTTGCATACAGTCCCTTTCCTGACAATAACTAACACAACAGAAATCAGCCAAATTGGTTGAGCCGTTAGATAGGAGGTATAAGACTAAATATATTTCGGAACGTTTTTTCTTAAATTTTAATAAAGATTTAGTTCTACAGACAGGTTAGAACGTTGATAGTAGAATATGTTACAAGTACATTAACAAGAGACTTCCAAAACATCAAAAATAATATAGTTAGCCGAGCATGTGATTCTAAAGAAGAAGAAGAAAGAATTCTTATAAGAACATAAGGGATTCTCATAAGAACCGACGGACAAATTACCTAGTATAAAGTAATAATTTGTAAAGTTCTACTGCTAAGCAGAGTAGTATTTCTTCAAAACAACGTGACCCGAACACCAACAATTTTGGTTTTGCACAAATGTTGGCACCGGCTGGGTTTCGAACCCAGGACCCGTGGCGTAGACGTCAGGTACGCTATCCACTAGGCCGCGCGGTCGTCGGTTTTTGGAGTCGCGGTAGCGGTTAATAGTCCAATATCTTGCTCCAATGGAGTACTTCAGTAGTCGTCGAATTATTTTTATATTTCGCAGATATGCAAGTTCCCACGGAGCTTTGGTCATTTTTTTTATTTAAAAAAGTTACAACCTATAAATGACCCACGACTGACAGGTCTGTTCTCATTTATGATAGGGTTTTGGAGCCAGGAAAAGCTCACCACCCTGCAGTGCGGGTTGGCCGACTTCACAAGTCTTCGACTAAACATAGGACTAAAAATTTCCTCAGACATGCATTTATTCAAGATGTTTTCCTTCACCGCAGAGCACGTGGTGAATCAGCACATAAAATTGCAATTGACAATTTTATGCTGCCGGCACCGGGAATCGTACCCAGGTCATTCGCGTACTATGAAAATAAAGGCGAGCGCCCAGCCCCTGAGCTACCACGGCTTGTATTAATTTGCTCTCAATCTTGAGGCCTCCACTTTGTCAAGAGCGAAGAGACAGAGAGAAGAGAGATTGCACGGCGCTAAATGATACTTAATAAATATCTCGGAATTTCCAGCGTGGTAGCCGGGTAGCTCAGGGTAACCTGGGTTCGATCCCCGGTGCCAGCACCTCTAAAATTGTTCTACAACTTTAAGTGCTGATTTACCACGTACTTAGCGGTGAAGGAAAACATCGTGAGGAAACCTGCATGTCCGAGGAATAGAAATATTTCGAAGAAATGTGAAGTCCGCCAACCCGCATTGGAGCAGCGTGGCGGATTCTTCCTAGCTCCTAAACCCTCTCAGAAATGAAAGAAGGCCTGTGCTCAGCAGTGGGACATTTATAGGCTGAAACTTTACTTTTTTTTTACTTTTTCCAGCGCATTGTTTTGAATAGTTACCGAAAAACTATCAATATAAAATGATCATGCTCGAAAATCCTACCAACAAAGAAGCAATGAAACTCCGAATGAATGGATTTTTTTTCCAAGAGCCTTCGCAACCTAATGAGATACTTAACGAATCGGTCCGTATTATCAGGTTGGTTAATGATAGTATTAAGTGTATTGATAAATATTGCTTTCTCCATTAACTAAAAATTAAACAACCAGTTAAAAGAGACTACAGTTTTTTTATTATTAATTTATTAAAATCAACCCGTACTCGCGACTTTGTTTGCAAATATTTTGCAATTTATTGCATTTTTTTTATTGTGACTTTGTTTACTTTGTGTTATAAAGTGATGAAATGAGCAAAACGTTCACCTGATGGTAAGTACAACGTCTGCCCATAACAAATGCTGTGTCATCAGAACATTTCTGTGTGACACCACACTGCGCTCGTCACCCAGAGACATCAGTTCTTAAGTCTCATATGTCCAGTGATTACGCTAGCGCTCAGTGCCCTTCGAACCGAAACGCAGTAATGTTTGCACACTACTACTTCACGGCAGAATAACTGGCACTGAGGTGGTACGTACCTAGACGGTTTTCTGCATAGAAATCCTACCACCAGTTTCCTTTTTCATCAAAAAATAAGGATAGCTTAGCGGCCAAGTACATATTATTTCCGTGAATTACACAATATCTTAGTCATAATCTTAATCATAAGCCTTGTCTTAATCATTAGCTTTATCTTATCCGTCTAGATAGACCACCGCAGGGCCAGTTATTCTTCCGTGCGGCAATAGTGTGCAACACTGATACCTAGTGAAATTACTTATGTCTCGGAACGGGCGCTACGTGGTGCCACACAGTAATATCTGGGTGGCACAGCATTTGTTATGGGCAGATTTTGCACTTACGCGAGAAAAGTTTTTTATTTATTAAATCTTGTGGCAATACAAGCAAATCTTTCACCCAAAATGCCGAGTCTGCCAGTTGCGGTGTCATCCAGAATTTTGCATTGGAACTGCGATCTGTACCACCACATTATGGACTGCGAGATACCTGTGTCCCAATTCTACTAAACCAATCGCTTCAAAATGACAATGTCATTGTCGCAGAATGCCAGTTTCGGTCATGGTATTTTTAATATACGATTTTAATGGCTACACTGGTTGGATAGATATTAAATTTCTAAACGATGCCTTCTCATGTCATTGTAATGCCATTGAAAGTAGTGGAATTTAGTTGCATAGGAAAATAGCAACAATCGTAATCGAATGATAACGGCATGATAATGGCATGATAGTGATATGGTATCATAATCGTTTTTCTGCAGAATTGGGGCCCGGTTCTTAAGTTTCACGTGACCTGTAACTTCACTACCTTCAGAGCTTTCAAATCGAAACACAGTGCACACACGCCATTTCTGATCCGCAAAATAACTAGCACTACTGTAGTACCTATATACGAATATTTTAAAACAGAAATTCTGCCACCAGTAGTTATCAAATTATACTGGTGGTAGAATTCGTATAATTCCTGCGCCTGTTCGCGTGGACATAGGATATATTTTTAAAGATCCCGTGAGAATTATTTGATTTTCTGGGATAAAAAGTATCCTATGTTCGTCTAAAAGATGCAGGATACATCTGTGCTAAATTGACAGCATTTATAATATTAGTATGGATACATATTCCAGAATTCATGTTTGTGTGTATGTAATAAAAGTAATGAAGAACTTACCAAAATTAATTCGCTGTAAATATAGTAAAGATTGTTACCTGAAAACAATAAAATACGTAGATTAAAAATTTGTTTTTCTTTAAATATTACAAAATTGAAAAAGTTGCAGTGGCATAAGAACTAACCCACGTTGTCTCGTGGGTATTACGAGTATAAAAAAACTGAAATGCCACAAAAATCTCAAATCCATTGTCAGATGCCGGAATATAACCACTCGCTGTATGAACAGAAAAGTTATTTGAAATTGAAACAACTCAAAACAATAAATATGAAATAAACAAAGCAAAGCCGCAAAATCTACCAAGCCATTTCATCCGGTGGGTGTCGTAAAAGTCAGCACAGGGAAACTAAAAACCAAGAGATGGGCAGCAGCATCTTCCTGGAACATCTGAATAAATAAACTGCAGTTGCCAAGCGTGGCAACAATGGTAAAATCACTCCAAAATTAGAGTTACTAACTTGTGGCAATCTATTGGGGAGGCCCATGTTCAGCAGTGGACTAGTGATAGGCTGAAATGGTGAT
Source organism: Luehdorfia chinensis (assembly GCA_019845155.1). NCBI lineage: Eukaryota > Metazoa > Arthropoda > Insecta > Lepidoptera > Papilionidae > Luehdorfia > Luehdorfia chinensis. The sequence continues at coordinate 612,609 of JAHVAK010000097.1, read as the reverse complement.
GATAATAATGAAACAAAGCAAAAATATCGTCATCGTAATTCAGTATCTCTGCCCATCACAATTCCTGCTGCTAAAGCAATAAAAGAGCCTATTCCTTTCTCAAAGGCCGGCAACGCATCCACTATTACTCAGCTATTGTAGATATTCAACGGCGGCGGTGATCACTTACCATCACGTGAGCTAACTACTCGTTTGCCCCTTATTCAATATTTTTCAAAACTTTGCAATATTATACAGATTTCCATAAGCAAGAACGATTGTAAATAAGTAATTTCATTTCCAGATACTGGCTATTTCATCACCTGCAAAGAATATCAAAGAATAGAAAACGAGAAATTGAATTGAAAAGTAAATCAACTAAACAGCTCGAGACAAGATGTCCGATATTTTGTTAAGAATTTAATTTCCTTCTTACATTAATGCAAAACAGTGTCACGAAGTTCAATTCTCTTACGAATTGGGCTTCGACTGTATTCAATTAACACTTAAATAGATAATAATCGAAAGCTTATAGTAACAAAATATTTAAAACAAAAATGAATGCTTGTTCGTGTGTCCAGTCGTGTGCACATAAACGTTAGAAAGCTTTGAAATCTCACTACAACGAAAAATGTTAAATAATTTTATAGTGCATAGACATATATTGTACGCGATTATATTTTTATTATAGTTAATAGAATCAGGCGTTACTACGCGAAAATCCATTATAATGAAGGAAAGGAAGTTACTTTTCTAAGATCCGCCTGCAAAATATAAAATGGTGTATGTTAGTTACTGTGGATTCTGGCAGTCATCTGTTTTTGCAGTGAGTGCCCAGTCTCTGACTACCCCTTATGGGATACAGTCGTGATCTTATGTATGTCTGTTAGTTACTTGAGTAGCTTCACTTAAGCGTAACACTTAACACAATGTTAGTTTGCTTTTGAACGCTATTTTGGGAGAGCGGGCGTTTTATTAATTTACTGGTGTTACTACGCAGAAATCCGTCCAGGTAGGTACCACCGTAGGGCCAGTTATTCTGCCGTGAAGCAGTACTGTGCAAACATTACTGTGTTTCGGTCTGAAGGGCACTGAGAGCTACTGTAATCACTGGGCGTATGAGACTTAAGAACTTGTGTCTCAGGGTGACGGGCGCAGGTGAACGTTTTGCTCGTCTCGTCACATAACGAAATAAAAAAAAAACAAGCTATCTCTGTGCCGAACGTCGTCAATATCAGTTCAACGGTTGAGCCTTAAAAAGGTAACTAACAGACAGAGGGACAGAGAGAATTACTTTCGCGATTATATTAGTATGGAAGTATGGATTATCAGACAAGATCTTGTTTCCTTTAAAGACATTAGGACTAGAGTGATAGAAGTGGTTAACGGAACTACGGTATCCCTCTATCATTGCTTCCTGACGACCGCGTGGCTCAGTGATCAGAGTACCTGACTTCTAAGCCGCGGGTCCTGGGTTCGAATCCCGCCCGGAGCCAACAATTGTGCTTAAACATAAATTGTTGGTTTTCGGGTCTGGTTGTAGCCTACCTCCGATCTTAAGGCATCAGCGTTACATCGGGCGCGGGTAGGTTCTGACGAGTGAGTGCCTCTGTGCTTGCGCGTACACTTGTGGCACTATAATATCTCCTGCGCAGTTGATGGCTCTCGACAGTAGTCGGAAGTTGTCGCCGTGGTCGAAATCGGCTAGAAGAACATCATCATCATGATTGCTTCCTAAAGAAATTACTGTCGCTATTTTTTAATTTTTAACTTAATATTTTTAATATCATTTATTATTCAATACCCATTGTGATCTTCAAATATCTGTAACGCCAACAATGTTTTCTTAAATTGTTACAGCGACCAATAACCTTCTAAGTAAAGATACTCGTATTATTTACAGAAGTAATTTTAACCACTACGAAATATAGTCATCGGACGGTTAAGTTAAAAATACATTCGTCTTACCCTGACGTCCCCACTAAACTTGTTTACAGCGAGATGTAATTTGTAACAAGCCGACCGCTCGTGGCGGACCCGTGACGTGACAGCATCCACCCCCATTTCTTACCGACTTTGCAGTCCAGACAAGAGGAGGGATAGATCTTAACAGCTGGTCGGTGGCGATGAGTTAACAAAATTGTTAAACGGATCATTAGGCAGCTATACGTGTTATTCGATCTCTTTTTTTTCTCAAATTACTGTGAAAAATGTTGTGACAGCTTCTCAGACGATGTACTGTAATCGTTTCTAGATTATTGTTGCGAATTGCTTGTTGAGAGAAACATTAATCTTGATCCATCTTTCAAAGTGTATTATCGAGTACAGCATTCATCGATGCCTGTTGTTTGATTAAGCTGCGATGCACATTATAGTTCATAAAGTATATGTCAATAATGAGAGTTGTTATAGCTCAGAGGCTGGCCGTTCGCCTTCAATTACACCTTACACGAACAATGTAAGTTCGATTCCCTGTAACTGCACTACTTAATGTCTAGGTGCTTTGTGGTAAGGAATTCCCAAGAACTTTTCTAAGTTTTAATCTAATTATTTGTATAAAAGAAATATTTCGACGACATGTTAATTCTTCCAATTCACACAGACAATAAGGATAAACCTGTGTTCATTCAATAGTTATTAGAATAAAGCGTTGCTTTGCAGAAATCCATTATAATGAAGAAAAAGAAGTTACTTTGCTAAGACCCGCATGCAAAATATAAAATGGTGTATATTACTTAGTTGGAAGAGCACCGCCGGCCCTCCCTAAGTAGCGTGCACAAGAAAACTAATACCGCCACCGGGAAGCACCTCCAGATACCCTCCACCACTATAACACTACCAACAACACCACTGACGTCAAGAACACGCCACGTGTTTCACCTCAAAACGAGGCATTATCAAGTGTATTGACCCTACGATAGACAGCCGCCGAGTAAATCACTCCGTGTGTATCTGGTAGCGGTTCCCGGTGGCGGTGATAGTTTGCTTGTCAACGCTACTGAGGAAAGGCGGGCGGTGCTCTTCAAAAACCAAAATATCAGAGGCACGTGTCTCTAATATTCTATATATACCTAGAATGCTAATACTCGGCGAATGATCACTAAGTCACGTGGTTATTTCACAAACATCTGATACTAGCAAATAAAAAACTCCTAAATTTATAACATTCCCCCTGTTTAGCATGTGGCTTTATACATAAATACATGATGTATAGATGATACAATAAGAAATGTGTAATAGGGAATACCCAACGTAACTTAAACAACGCTTCTTTTGCCAAGAACAAACGATATTACGAATATTCGTAAAGAGCGCGATTCGAAAAGGAATGACTTTTTTAATTCAACTGTCAGAGACATCAAAGGGAGACAAGGCGTTGAAATGTCGGTAATTGGAAATCATTTTGTGAGAACTTTGCGTCTACGAATAAGCTACAAACACGACTGGAAATTCGGAGATAAAATAAAAATCAAAGAAAAAGTTAAATTCTGCCCTCTCCTTACGAAGATATACGTAGTAGGAGAGCTTGTAGCGAGGTTTCAAATGATTTTGTCGAGTGTCAGTATGATGCCTAATGAATATATTTTCAGGGAAATGTTCTAGACTGGCACTGAATTTTTATTCTCCAACAGATTTTATCGATTTTTTTAAATTGTAGCGCTATATTATCCCAGAGACTTTAACAACTTTATCGGAAGCGATGCGAGAGCGGGTAGGCCCGCGATTGAGAAATACAACGTCGCTGCTGACGAGACACGGTGCTGCCAGCCGCTGCTCCGCTTTATTCTTCTTCCCCAGACACGAATATAAGAAATATCCGACAAAATGGAGGGGGGGGGGGGGGTCAAACAACAAAATGGAGTAAAGCATTTATATAGACCTACATCAAAGTGCTTTACAACTTGGACATCTGGACATCACAACAACTTACTTTAAATATTTGCTAAAATCATGTACCCGCGACTTCGTTCCCGTTGACCCTGATTATGTGTTTATTAATAACATCCAATTATTAATAAATACATAATTATTAGAGTATCAACGAAAATGGTGCTCCGTAAAATCGATTATTCGAAAGCGACTACGTGGACGATAGTATAATAAAGGTAGTATTTTCCCATAAACATATTAGATGGCGGCCTACAAGTTTTAACCTCTATCTATGACTGAAATCTATAAAATTTAAGTATATGTACCCCGTGGTTTCACCGGCCGTTTAATTTAAATGGTCATAGCGTGATGTTAAATACCATAAAATCTTCCTCAAGAATTGGGCTATAGAATACATTTTTCAATAAATCCGTTTCGTAGTTTATTTTTTTTTTCATATTGTGATGAAACGAGCAAAACGTTCACCTGATGGTAAGTGCACCGCTGCCCATAACAAATGCTATGCCACCCCGAAAATTTCTGTGTGACACTACACTGTGCCCATCACCCTGTGACATCTGTTCTTAAGTCTCAAATGCCCAGTGATTACGCTAGCTCACAATACCCTTCAAACCGTAACACAGTAATGTTTGCACACTACTGCTTCACGGTAGAATAACTGGCCCTGGGGTGGTACCTACCTAGACGGACTACCGCATAGGAATCCTACCACCAGTATTCAGTTCCAGAGATTAGCGCGTTCAATCAAAAAAACAAACTCTTCAGCTTTATTATCAGTATAGATTATAACCTACACCGGCTACATCAAGACAGACAAGTAAATAGGGTGAGCAGTGCAGCCCGCTAAATGTTAACTCGGTCAAGCAAGACCGCACGTGTTGATAATTGATTATACGAATTAACAACCCCTTACAGTTCGTTTTAATGCACCAGCGCGCTGTCCACACTTCGCTGTGGTTTTAAACTTTTTTTTTAATTAATATAGCTCCCTAACAATGAAATAGTTTTTAGAAACAATCTGAAATTTGGCCCACACGCCACTAAAACTCACGTGCGCCGTGTGGTGGCGGCCTAAGAGAACCTACCACCCCATATCACCGTGGGTGTCGTAAAAGTCGAGAGAGGGAAAATGATAATAAGTAGTTGGTCAGCAGCCTCTTCCTGGAACATCTGAATAAATAAACTGCGGTTGCCAACCCGACTTCTTAAATATAATACAAAATTACCGTTTATATTTAAGATACAGGAAATGCAGCTAGTATTTATGCATGTGTGTGTGTGTGTGAGCGAGAGAGAGAGAGAGAGAGTGTGCGTGTTTGTGCGCCTTGTGTTAAATGTACGCTTAGTAAATTCTGGTTAACAACTTTTCTGTAGTATCATAGTCATAGTTTGCAAGCAGTTTATTTATTCGATAATTCCAGGAAGGTGCTTCTGCCCATCTCTTGGTTTCCTTTTCCCCCTCTCGACTATTACGACACCCTCGGGACGAGATGGGTTGGCCGATTTTCTTAAGCCGCCACCACATGGCACAGCGCGGCAGCTGATATTATATAACCACTTATTTTATCACAAGAATTCTGTTTCTTGAACTTTTAGAGAATGTTGGGTCTTCCGCAGATATTCTCGTAAGATATCCTTTCAGACAAAGGAACTACAAACATAAGCATGTAGTAACAACTATTTTGCCACATAAGAAGCTCAAGATATATCTCATATATTCCATAATATGAAAGTTTCTAAGATGCGAACTATATATACAACATCTAAATATTAATAGTAGGAGGACGGAGGAGGAGACGTGCTCCCCAGATCCTTACCACCCGATCTGGCAGGTAGCTACCCTTTTCTTTGACAATATCATCCGTCAAAACCTTATCCATAATACTAATAATATGATACATATATATTGAAGTTTATTAACGAGTAAAGATCATAGAAAGGGCAATAGAACGGCGGTAATAACAAAAATATATTATTATTCTAAAATGTATTTTTTTTTGCGTAATATATCATGACGTCATTTTACAAAATGATATGTTTATGTAAACTTTCATATTGTGAGTGATAAAGAATGGTAAGCAGTGACAACTGAAGCGCATACGGAGCTCCCGAGTGGGTTCCCCATGCGTGATGCGTTACGTCGCAAATTTGGATAACGACATCTCTAACCCGCAATGGTTTTGACACGTTGGAACGACGAAATGTTTATTGTTTTTATGAGAATTTTGGGCTCCATTAAAAAATATGAATAGAAAAAAGCAGCATGTATCAAACTACGAGTATATTTCCGTTAAATGTCTGTTGGACAATGGTCACTCCCAATACCAGAGGAAATGCCGTAATCACCTCGCAGGCGGTTTAGTGACTGATTTTCCAGGCCTCTTATGAGAGGACTCATACGACACCTACTGGATAAGATGCAGATTTTCTTACGCCACCACCACATCACACAAATTCCGTCACAAAAATCCATTATTGAGTTGAATTGCAGATGGTGATTACGCCAGCTCTCAGTGCTCTTCAAAGCGAAACACAGCAATGTTTGCCCACTACTGCTTCACGGCAGAATGACTGGCCCGGGGGTGGTACCTACCTAGACGAACTCCAGCATGGGAATCCTACCAATATTACCACAATATGTCCGGCAGAGTGGAATAGAACCTACCTCTTTAGATTTTATTGTACGAACAGCCTTTTATTTGTGCAAAAAAATACCACAATATGCAATGTAATACATATAATGTAATAAAATGTTTAGTGCTCGTGGGACTAAAGTTTTTCGAGTCGTACAAAAATGGCGTCCCGTCATGTCTCGTATCCCGCGGGCGCGAAAAGTAGGCTACGGGAGTGGTCTCTGCTCACCCCTTATACGGATACTTACCCCTGTATTTGTATATGTAATACTGCCTCACAGCACAATAACTGGGATGCACCTACCTAGACGGATTCCTGCATAGGAATCTTACCACCTACAATACAACACCAACGTTTTCCATTACGACATCTACAGACTGAGCGGTAAGGTGAAACGTTAAAGTAATCGTGTGAAACTTCGTGTAAAAAGTCGTAACCGTACAGTTCCATTTGCAAACACAATTATTTAACAGTAAAGTTTATAAGTCACGGGTAAGTTCAAGTCTATTCATATCATTAACTACATGTTAGATATTTGACGACCGCGTGGCCTAGTGGTCAGAGTACCTGACTTCTAAGCCGCGGGTCCTGGGTTCGGATCCCAGCCGGAGCCAACATTTGTGCTAAAACATAAATTGTTGGTTTTCGGGTCTGGTTGTGTTGTGATTGTCCCCGTGTTTCTGACACTGCATCCTAGCCTACCTCCGATCTTATCGCATCAGCGTTACATCGGGCGCAGGTAGGTTGGGACGAGTGAGTGCCTCTGTGTTTGCGCGTACACTTGTGGCACTATAATATCTCCTGCGCAGTTGATGGCTCGACTGTAGTCGGAAGTTGTCGCCGTGGTCGAAATCGGCTAGGAGAACATCAGGTACTCGTATTTACAAAACGTTTCAGTACCAATGTTAGAAACGTCTACTCTCAAGCATTTTCAGAAAATCTTTGAACACGCGGCTTCAGAGAGAAATAAGCGAATGCCCCAAGTAAACATTTGGCAGGACACGTGACGTGCTCGAACGTCGCCGCGTGTAGGAGGAAGATATTAATTTTCCTCTCTATTGATACAATTTTCACTTCTATACGGACTTCTTGCCGCAGAGAGGGGAATACTCTGCGGAATAGAAATATTTTGCCACGGGTTATAATGGAACTATCGACATGGAGCTTTAATAAAGCTTATTATTAAACAACATTGCCGTGACATTTGTTGGATTTAAATTAAGTTAATCCATTTACGGACTCTTTTACGTCCTCCTTTTACGTTTGACTCATTTTTTATATCTATATATTACTAGAAGGGCACTGAGAGCTAGCGTTATCACTGGGTATATGAGACTTAAGAACTGATGTCTCAGGGTGACGGGCGCAGTGTGGTTTCACACAGACATGTTCTGGGTGACACAGCATTTGTGATGGGCAGACGTTGCACTTACTATCATGTGAACGTTTCGCTCGTTTCGTCAATTTTGAAAATAAAAAAAATGTGAAAGTAACCGTGTGGTGGCGGCTCGTTAAAAGGACACTACCACTCCATCTCATCCAATGGATCTCGTAAAATGCGAACAAGGAATTTTACTGCACTGTGCACCCAACAGTGCATGGTGGCGATGGGCTCACCACCTATCACACCAAGTGCATTATATTGTTTTGGTTAAACGTGGATTTGTGGCGGTCATCTGTTTTGGCAGTGAGTGCCCAGTCTCTGACTACCCCTTATGGGATACAGTCGTGATCTTATGTATGTATGGATGTATGTGAAAGTAACTCTGTCCGTTTGCCGGTTTGTTACTTTGTCACGGCTCAACCGCTGAACCAATCTTGACAAAGTTTGGTTCTGAGATTGCTTGCATCCCGGAGACGGACATCGTCTACTTTTTATCCCTAAAAATCAAATTGTTTCCACGGGTTATTTAAAAAAGCTATGTCCACGCGGGCGCAGTCGCGGGCACTAGCTAGTCATTTATATGCTTGAATGTACAAGCGAAATACCTTTGACAAATTACGATAGCCCCGAAACTACAAGACTTATTGACTTGAACTTTGACATACGTATTCCTTTATTAAGTTAGAAAGATATTAATAAAGAATTCGACAAACATTTACTCCTAAATAGGTAAAAGGGCTGGACACATTACGCGCAGCGGACCGGACGCGTAACAGCTAGTTTATAAATAAAATAGTTTTATTATTCATCGTTCACCATTTCAGCCGATCTAGTCCACTGCTGAACATAGATCCCCCAATAGATTGCCACAAAACATGAGAAAGAAAGAGAGAAAGAAAAATCATTTATTTACTAGATACGGACGTACACAAAATTTCGTCAATATCGGTTGCGCCCGAGCCGTGAAAATTTGACAAACAGACAGAGGTACAAGGAGAGTTACTTTCGCATTTATAATATTAGTATGGATTAAACATCACCTATGTCCGTCTGAAATAATATAGCTTGGAAACAGTGAAGTCGTTTTCAGAACCAATCCGGCAGTTTCTGAGATTACGCCCCACTGAAATTCATGTTCTGAGCCCCCTGCATTTATCGACTACCCTCAAAATTGGAAGTCTAGGTAGGTACCACCCCAGGGGCAGTTATTCTGCCGTGAAGCAGTAGTGTGCAAGCATTACTGTGTTTCGGTTTGAAGGGCACTGAGAACTAGCGTAATCACTGGGCATATGAGACATAAGAACTGATGTCTCAGGGTGACAGGCGCAGTGTAGTGTCACACAGTAATTTTCTGGGTGACACAGCATTTGTTATGGGCAGACATTACACTTACCATCAGATGAACGTTTTGCTCGTTCCGTCACAAAAAAAGTCGTTTAGTGGGATGTCATTCTACACTGCTCTTACAAGGTTGCGCACTTGAAATCCTTTTTTTACCAGCGCTGGTTTCACTGGTGGTAGGATTCTTATGCAGAAATCCGTCTAAGTGGGCAGTTATTCTGAGGCAGTAGTGTGTAATCGTTACTGTTTCGATCTGAAGAGCACTGACACCTAATATAATTACGGAGCATATAAAAACATTTTGTTGTTTATGTTTATTCATAAATGGTGTCTCTCGCTAGAATTCGAACCCAGTACCTGCCAAGTAAGATACCTTTACCACTAGACCACGCGTTGAACACTTCATTTCACTATTATAAACAATGAATGTTAAAAGATTTCTAAAAATATTTCTTGACTATAGAAAGACAAATTCGAATGGCGCAATGGCTAAAGGATTAGCTTTTGTGCGGTCACATGTTCAATTCACGCACGGAGCGCATGTCTGTATGGCCTATAGATAGGTCTTGCTGAATGTACGCGCTAGTGCAATTAATGTATGTAAAACGCACCAACGATACAAGAGAAATCCTAGTAGAACTAGATTATGATTAAAAATTTAATTCGTACGTAACTTTATACGACAGAACGTTTCGCGAAACTTAATTAGATTTTGCCAACCTTTGCCACTGCAAAGAACTGTTTGCCAACTACGAAGCTTAACAAAGAGAATTCACTAAAATCTAGATCGATTAACCACGAAAACGAAGGCACGCAGCGTGCCTGTGTTGCGAGCAAACATTACTCAATGCTCCGCCGGACTTGCGGTTCAAAGGCGAGGCCTCTTGACCTGAATGCAGGCCCCGAACGGGGAAACTCACTACAATTCGTATTAACAACGCAACCTGTATAAAAACGGAAAGTTACAACTTCTATAAACATTCCGCTTTTCGCAGTTTTTATTTTGTTGATAAGAGCTTATTAAGTTCATGCGATAAAGTTTTAAAACAAATTCTGAACGCGGGATTAAAAAAAGAATGAAGAAATAAAAGAAAAACAAATTTTTTTGCTGCTGTAATTTACAGTACATTCGACAAACCATACTAATATTATAAATTCGACAGTAACTCTCACTGTCCATCTGTCTGTTTGTTACCTTTTCTCTGTACACGGCCTTAGGATACTTTTTAACCCGTAAAATCAAATAGTTAACACGGGTTATTAAAAAAAAACCTACATCCACGCGGACGAATTCGCGGGCATGAGCTAGTAAGTTTATATTTATGACATAGACATAATATAGGACTACAGCAACAAAAAAGGCATCTGACTCAGCATAATGCTGCAGTTGTATAACTCATCATCATTATCATAATTTCAGCCTATCACTAGTCCACTGCTGAACACAGGCCTCCCCAAAGATTGCGACAAAAGTTTGTAGCTATAAGTTCAGGGGGATTTTGTTATAGTTGCCACGCTTGGCAGGCGGGTTAGCAATCGCAGTTCCGCAGAACATAGGAATCCTACCACCAGTGAAACACGGTGAGGGTATCAACCAAGACGGATTGCTGCATCCCACCACCAGTAAAACCTGACGGAGATCAGTTATGGAATTGGTATATTCACATTAAGCCAAAAGCCTAACATTGTTTAACTTTTCTCCAATACACGCTTTAGCTATATAACATTAACATAGTGTAGCTTGCCATCCGTGGTGCACAAAGGTTCCATATGAAAACCGGCGTCAGTCTCTAGAGACTGACACTAAGCTGATCTGGAGTCCCATTGGTCGAGGCACGAGACACGCACAATGCAGTTATTTTTGTGTTATTTTAGAAATAGTTCTAACCCGCTTTTTGTATCGTATAAATTGACGAAACGGTCACCTGACGGTAAGTGCAACATCTGCCCATAACAAATGCTGTGTCAGGCAGAACATTTCTGTGTGACACCACACAGTGCCCGTCACCCTGAGACATCAGTTCTTAAGTCTCAGTGCCCTACAAACCGAAACACAGTAATGCTTGCACACTACTGCTTCACGGCAGAATAACTGGCCCTGGGGTGGTAGCTACCTAGACGGATTCCTACATAGGAATCCTGCCACTAGCAGCAGTTTGTTGTTTTTTTTAATGTTTGTAATATAATGTGTTGTTTCTTTGAGCTGTGCCATTATATACTTTTCTTTTCTTTCTTTCTATTATTTGCCTACAATTAAGAAAACACTAAGCGAAGTGAGCTAACCGACGAAGCTGAAAGCATTTTATGTCTTGTTCGCAGGTAGCAGTTTTAATACCGCTTTTAAACATAATTACTTGTGAATTAACGCGAGATCATAGTTAAACTCTTTATGAATAAACTTGGAACCGTTGCGACGAGCGCGAGACACAGCAGTGCACAAAAAGCGGGGCGGCGGTAATTTTTCAACTGCGCTATAAGTAATAAATTGTGATGACAAATGACCCCGGCACCAGTGCTCTCGTTTAGTGCAGCCATTTGGTGCTCGATTTTATTCATGCGATACGCTTAATTAGCACCACTTAATTATTAGCATAGGAATTAAAATTATGTAGAAAGGAAAACTTTCTATCTTCTTTATTCCTAATATATTTTTTAACTGGTGGTAGGAGTCCTATGCAGGAATCCGTCTAGGTAGGTACCACCCCAGGGCCAGTTGTTCTGCCCTGAAGCAGTAGTGTTTTTTATTATTTAATGAAAGTGACGGAACGAGCAAAGCGTTCACCTGATGGTAAGTGCAACGTCTGCCCATAACAAATGCTATGTCACCCAGAACAGTGTGATACCACAATGCGCCCCACAATAAGCCCAGTGATTACGCTAGCTCACAGTGCCCTTCAAACCGAAATACAGTAATGTCTGCACACTACTGTTTCACGGCAGAATAACTGGCACAAATACTGTGTTTCGGTTTGAAGGGCACTGTGAGCTAGCGTAATCACTGGGCTTATGGGACTTAAGAACTGATGTCTCGGGTGACGGACGCATTGTGGTGTCACACTGTTCTGGGTGACATAGCATTTGTTATGGGCAGACGTTGCACTTACCATCAGGTGAACGTTTTGCTCGTTTCGTCACCTTATTCAATTTAAAAAAAAACTAACATCCCACTCGGAATTCTCCTGAATCTAGGTTGCGCTTTACAGACATAAATTATTCAATACAATCACTCGGACTCGGAACCGAATAATTTGGGTTGCAAAAACGTTGACTCTGTCTTCGAACCTAGTACTTGCGGTGTAGAAGTAGGGTATCCGGGCCACTAAGCCACTCTGTCAACATAACCATAACGTAGTCACAGTTAACTATGCCCTTTCGAGTAA